>CM060597.1:32368285-32885785 GCA_030578255.1 Tiaroga cobitis
AACTCAACTCAATCTGTATTATAATATTATTATGTGAACTGTTGTTCAGCGAGTGAGGGTTTAAACTTTTATTTTGAAATTGCGGAGTTTGCATGTTTTCACATCCACATTCTTTTTCAAGTTACAGGGGCTGTAGCATTGTTATTGTAAAGTGGCCAAATTAAAAAAATAAGTGAACATTTAAATAAAAAAGCCTTCAGGGCTTAAAGGTTTAATATAGGCAAAATTACATTTAAGAGTTGTTTTTTTTCTGGGTAACATACACAAAAGTAAAGACTTATAACTCCAAAACTATAGCAAGGAGAATCAAAAGGTAGGCATCGCTTGATAGAAAACTTTACATGTTTAGAAGAATTCTCATTACATTTGGACATTCTCATGCTGAGAAATATATATGTGCTAAAGGGAAATTTTTTACATATCTTTATTATTTGACATCCAATAACTCAGGAAGTGTATTTTTTGGTAAAGTTCCCTACATGTGAGCTGCATCGGGATCAAATTGTGATAGTATAAAGTAATCAAAAGTTACAGCAATTCCATGAGGAATATCTTTAGATCCAAGTGACAGACTATGGTAAGCTTAGGCTCTTTTTAATCGGGAGAATCTGCTGCAAATAATGTTTTTTCCTTGATCTGAGCATATGTTTACAAGCAAAAACGCGACAAATGTTGCATCTGTATATTGTTTACATGGGTAGAAAAACTCACTCAAATTTAGTCAAAGCCCAAAACAACCATGTTGTGCTTGTATTCTACTCCGTGAGACCTTTCAAATTACATATACATGACTATCTGAGCTGTAAGATGTTTGACATTACAGTACATAAAAATGTGTTCATAATTTCATGAAATATTTTTTTTTTTACTAACTCAGCACTACTTAGGAGTTTATCAAATTGGCTACATGCATTGTAAAGTTCAGACTAAGCTTTAGGATTATAGGAAATAGTATTATAAGTTTTTCCGTGGCAGTACACTCCTTTTTAGAGGGACTACTCAGCACTCATTAAGAGTTGATCAAATTGGTTAGATGCATTAAAAATCTCAGTTTCTGAATTTCTTTGTGTTATTCCATTCAGTGGTTGCTTAATTTGATTATGAATGCTTTTCACGGGGTTGGCTTAAGGGGTTATAACAATAGCAGATTAAATTCTTGTTTAATAATACATAATGCACACAAGTTGATTGTTTATATTACGTATTTTAACAATATTTGGTTCAAATAAAGTATCAAAAGCAAGGAATCATACATGGTTTTATAGAACAATACAATTGCTTCATTGTCATGCATGTATTAGGACATTTTAAAGGCTATTGTTAAATTGGGTCCATTTTTATTACAACAAAAAGCATCTTACTCGATAACTTGCTCGATTAATCGTCAAAAAAAAACGTTAGTTTCAGCCTCATTTTATTTGAATAAAAATTGTTTAAAAAGTAAGTGAAATGACAATTTAAAATAATAATTTTAACGTTTTAAAATATAATTTGTTCCTGTCATGTGCAAAGCTGAATTTTCAACATCATTCCTCCAGTCTTGATCCTTCAGAAATCAATCCAATAGGATGATTTGCTGCTCAAAAAAACATTTCTTATCAATGTTGAAAGCATTTGTGCAGCTTAATTTTTTCAATTTAATTCGTCCTTGCTTAATTTCTTTCCAAAAATAAATAAATACCCAAAACTTTTGAACAGTAAAAATGTCTTGTAAAATGGTCTTACCGTTAGCTTCTCTGGGCTTAACCAATTGTTGTCTGGGAACTGAACGTCAAACTTGATGAACAGGTCACCCTTCTCGAAGGGGTTACGGTACTGTGGCATACCCTCTCCTCTAACAACTCTGACTGAACCTGCAAAAGGACAATAACGTTTTTCAGACAACGTAACAAATCGTTTAAAGAGCTACAAAACTCATTTCAGGAGGACTCACCTGGCTCAATGACTTTGCCAGCTGGGTATTTCACCACAATCTGCCTAGCATCTAAGTGTTTCAATGTGAAATGGAACCCACAAAGTGCTTCAACAAGGCCGATCTTATGGGTCATGTGCAAGTCATTGCCCTCTCTTCTGTACGTCTGTTGAAAAAGGATTAAAAGAATTAGCTATCTGATGCTTTAGTGATATCCCATATTAGTCAAAATCAGACATATCTCTTTCTTCACAGCCACAGCAACAGACCCCGATAACACTTGAGGCATGTGAGGGTGGATAAAAAGCTGTAAAGCAGCATGTTCATGACACACTGTCACTGCAATCTGCTTGACAATCTGTCATATACACTTGGAGATGCAAAAGAGGAAAAAACTCCAACCTATTAATAAGTAATTGAGTCACCAGCCACCCCTTTTGTCGTTTTTGACAGGCAGAAAGAGGTGCACTACTTGACCTTTTTCCCCTATCTACACACAGGTGACTGATTGCTCGCACCAACCGTTACTCTATGCTGCACAAAACCTTTCTGCACTTCCTGTCTTTGACCAAAAAAAAAAAAAAACGCTCATACTGCAGGAACAGTATAATGGAAAATTTTGAGTTTGAAACCGATTTTTTAAAACTGCGGTATACCTTGAAACCAGTAACCAGCCCATGCCAAAATCTGGGTGTTATTTGATAGCAGTGATTCATTTTAAAGCCACATTTCTAGTATTTGTAAAACAGCATTTCTCCATCTTGCAAAAAAGTTAGCAAATGCAGAAAAGTTAGTTAATGCAGTCATGACCTCAAGGCTAGATTATTGTAATGCTACTGGGTGGTTGCAATGCACGCTTAATAGAAAAAAAACTCCAGCTGGTCCAAAAGGCAGCAGCTGGTTCTTACAGGAAGTATGACCATATTAGCCCGTTTCTGTCAACACTGCATTGGCTCCCTATTAAATATTGCATACATTTTAAAATCTTGCCGATTACTTATAAAGCCCTAAAGAGTTTAGCTCCTCTGTCTTAGAGCTCTCTCAAGTACTAAGTCCTTCACATCTTTTGCGATCTCAAAATTCTGGCCAGTTAAGAATACCTAGAATATCAAAATCAACTGCAGGCGGAAGATTCTTTTCCTATTTAGCACCCAAAAAAAAATCTTAGAGTGCGTCTGTCTCCCGAACAACGCTTTTGAGTTTAAATCTAGATTAAAAACATCTCTTTAATCCTTGCATACACAACACACTATTACATTTATAAACTCAAATCCCTGAAAGCCAACTTCGTCTCCATACTGATGAATCGGATCTTCAAGCAGAAGGAACTGGATGAAATATTTTGAATGATACCAATCACAATCTGTTTTTTGACTTGTGATATAGCCTGTAATTAAACCACACAAATGTTCATTCGTTGGCCAGAGGAGATCCTGCCCACAAATTGATCCTGGTTTCTACCAAGGTTTTTATTTCTCCATTTTGTCACCTGATTGAGTTTAGGCTCCTTGCAACTGTCACCTCTGGTTTGCTTAAAACACCTGAAGTGCACACACACACAGGGGCGCGTTTCAGACAGCGCACAAACACTTAATTGATTCCTCTTTCGCATCTCCTTGTGCTTGAACAAACACATACGCACAAAATGATGTAGAAATACTCTTCAAGTATTTATGTAAATACATTTGGTTATGTCTTAAGTGAACACAAACAGTAGAGAAAGAAATCAGATGTGTATCAATATATTGGATCCGTGCATTAGGCCGAAAGTGACAGCAGCCTATAAATACCTGCTGCTGCCCATGTCATTAATGTTAATCAAAACAACTTTGTGTAAATTAAATATAGATTAATCTTTATTAGTGAACACTCGCGTCATTTTACATTTAGGCCTAATTACTACATTTATGTACCTGAATAGTACGGTTCATTAATGAGCACTGTCTCTATCAAATAAAAACAATAGTTTATGAACTTTAAGAAAGAGACCATTGAAATACCTCGTGCTCCTTTTCCTGCAGGACCAGGACAATGTCTCCAGGTTCTAATCCAGGTGCCTGGTCAGCCTCACCGCCGAAGGTGATCTTCTGTCCGTGCTTCATACCTTTATCCACATGCACCTCCAGAATCTTCACTTCTTTAATCACCTTCTTCCCCTCACACTTTTTGCAGCGGTCTTTCTCACTGATCACCTCACCTGTATCAAAGAAACCATGAGCAAACCTTCCGTCCACATGAACATGCTGGCTGAGAATCATAACTCAGTAATACTACTGGTCACAGTGGATTCAGACTCCAGTCCCTTACCTTCACCATTACAGTCAGTGCACACTGACTGCATCTGTTGCACCATGCCAGGAGCCAGCTGTCTGATCATTATGCGCATACCACGCCCCCTGCAGGCTGTGCACTTCTGGACCGCACCAGACTTCCCACCTTGACTGAGACGACAAAAAAACAGCCTCAGTTTCACGAACACATGAATTAAGTAAAGGGAACGATTCAAACCCTTTAAAAGCCTTTGTGGTCTGTACAGCTCAGACTGATTTCAAAATCCAGTAACTCATGAGACTCATAAAACGCAGGTATTTATTGAACTGACTGGGTGTGGTGGGACAAAGATAAACTGAGACACTCATCATTACAAATCTTTTTCTCTCTAATTGTCGTGAAATAAGTTAAAATCTTACTCACCCATTACAAGTGCTACAAAGAACATTCTTGCTCAGCTGTAATTTGGTTGTTTTTCCATTGTACAAATCTTCAAGTGACACCCTATGGGGGGAAAAAAGGGTGAGAAAGCTTTTCCAGAATATTACAAGAGCAGCCTAAAAACTGAGATGGGAAACCACCCAAAAAAACCTTATTGACATGTTTAACCTCTTAAGCCCTGAAGGCATTTTTAGAGTTGTTTTTTTTTCCTGAGTAACACATAAAAGTAAAGACTCATAAATCCAAAAATGTAGCAAAGTGAGTCAAAGGGTAGGTATCGTTTTATCATTTGATAAAACACTTTAAATTATTAGAAAATATACATTTATATTACATTTTGACACGCTCATGCTGAGAAACTGCTGATCAGGCAAAAAAATATTTATTATAATATATACAAATAGGTAACACTTTAAAATATGGTTCATTAGTTAACAACCTTAGTTAACATACTAAGAATGAACAATACTTCTACAGCATTTATTAATCTTAGTTCATATTAATTTCAACATTTACTAATACATTATTAAAATCAAAGGTTGTATTTGTTAACATTAATGTTAGTAAGATTTAGTACTGTAAACTAATATGAACAAAAAAATGAAACTACAATATAGTTCATTAGTTAACATTAGTTAATGCATTAACCAACATTAACTAACAATGAACAATACATTTGTAACTATTTTTTAATCTTTGTTAATGTTAAAGTGTTACCTAATAGTATAACAAGCATTAATTATTTGCTCATATAAAGTATCAAAGTAATCATATGGGTTTTATTCAAGTCAAGTCAAAGTTTATTTATATAGCAATTTTTAAAAACAACAAGTGTTCAACAAAGTGCTGTACACATATCCTTTACCAATAATGCAAACAACCAACATGACTAAAATAAAAGGAATAAAAGACAAAAAACAATTAAAACAAAAACAAAACTCACATAGCGTCAAATGCCAAACTGTAGGGTGTTTTTAGATTTTTATTGAACAACGCTGTTAAAATACAATTTTTTTTTGATAAAATACACCATAAACTAACAAACGTAACTTATGTACATTACGTAAAAACAAATGTCAAACTCAGTGCAAGTGTTAAACTTTTATTTTGAAATCACGATGAACAACAATTTGCATATATTTCAGAAAGATATTTATGTATTCTCCTGTGTTAGCGTAGATTTACAAATTAGTTGCGTTACGAATCTTGTGAAACGGCGCACACTGCGTGCAGATGAACGATATAAGCCACACAAACTCACAGCTCGCAGAGATGGAGTTTGAGAAACCCGAGATGCTGACACTGACACGCATATAAATGATGACAGTGCAACTATGAAACACGCTTCCATTATTGGAAACCTAAACAAACAGCACATGCAGAGAGTGAGTATGTGTGGAGGAGAGTTTACTGTGAACAGAGCTGAGGTACTTTTAACACAATCTGCATGCATGTAAATAATTAAATCGTTGTGCTTCTGTGGAAAACAAAAAAAAGTGTTGTTTTTTTTAAAACTGAATCACAGCCTTTGTGATTTCATGATATCACTATGCTATATTATGATTATAAATGGTTTTAAATAGATCGCGCAGCTTTATAAAACGGTGTAATAATGTGGTTCGTTGATTCTCGTCTGTGGAATGTGCCACTTTCGGTATTTTGCCGGTGACTCGACACAGGTAAATTGCAATCGAGGATTTTTTTAAATCGGGTACTCGACTTTAATCGAGGAATCGTTACAGCCCTACTCAAGTTTAGTCAAAGCCCAAAACAATTATGCTTGATGTATTCTTCTCCATAAAACCTTTCAAATGACATATGACATCTGAGCTGTATGATGTTTTTGACATATTGCTGTACATAGTACAAAAAAGTATTACATAAACTATGAAAACTTTTTTTCCCTCTATTTATCGGCATAACCTAGCACTACTTAGGAGTTTATCAAATTGGCTAGATTCATTGTACAGTTCAGACTCTCTCTAAACTTTCAAATAGAGATGTTCCGATACCCTTTTTCCCTTCCCGATACCTGGACTCAGGGTATCGGCCGATACCGAGTACTGATCCGATACCTGGGTGTGTACAGTATCTATACAGCTGCAATACATACTAGCACTGTATGAATTGATAGAATTATTTTATGGCGTGTTTCAGACTTATCCCTTAATTAAACATGAACAAATACATACAGTGAACTAGAGTATTTTTATTATCTGACATACATTTCACAGCAATATATTATTTATCTTAAGTGAAAAAGAACTTAAAATGCAACCGCACATCTAATACTAGTGTAGTCACGGTACCAAAATATCAGTATTCGGTACCAATACCAGTGAAAATCCACGGTTCTCGGTACCAAAGCTTAATTTAGATTAAATTTACACATATTAAAGTGTATATCACGGTTACAAAGATGGAAACTGTAGTATTAAAAACAATTTACAATAAGATTATATTTGTTAGATAACATTAGATAAAATTACCTAACAATAAACAACAGTTATATACTGTAGCAATTATTCTCCATGGGGTTAACTTAATGTACTAATATATTTTTAAAATCAAAAGTTTTATCTGTTAACATTATTTAATGCACAATGAATGAAGTGAACAAACATGAACAATCAAGTTTTTGTATTAAATAACATTCACAAACATTAATTAATGTTGTAAAAATATATTGTTCTCAATGTGTTGATGTTGCATTAAGTAATATTAATGAATGGTGTCTTATTGTAGTGTTACCAAACTATACAGGAGATAAAACATGTTTTATTTGACTTAACTGTACTTTTATTTAATCCAAAAATGTCACTCTTGCCTGTCTTCAAAGCTTGAGAACCCTGTAGCTGATTTCTAATGCAAGGGCTAGAAATCAATTAATTCTGATACTTCCTCGTCATCATGGAGAGCGCATCGCACCGCTTTCTCCTTTCCACAAGCGCTTGCTTTCCCGTGTCTCCGCTATGCAACCATGAACAGCGGCGAGCCTGGAAAGACGAGCTCGCACGTCTCTTCTATTATGAGCGCGCTTGCCGCGCGCCTACATTTGAAATTTGCACGCGCAAAAAAACGCGCTATATAAACGTGTGAACGGCCCTTTATGGCAACGTGACATTAGCCTAATTCAAAATATTTCCATGTGGCTCTTTCCTCCTTTCTTGTCAACAAGTGGATTCAGAGCCACCGCATTAGCAGCGCCGGTCGCCGTGTCTCAGAGTGTTTTTATGAAGAGTACGCACCTCTGCATCTTTCCGACAGCGCATCAAGAACCGGATTAACCCGGTACTCGGTACCTAGAAAAGCTGGGACCGTAACCGTTTAATTTTTTTAGTACCGAAGTACAGAGTTTTTTGACAACACTATCTAATACTGAAAGCTAAAAAAGGTATTTTAGTTTTACTATAAAACTGCATAAAAAAGTGCAACAAATAAATCTAGTAATCTAAAAAACGATATATGAATAATATAAGAAAATAATCTCTTTATAATTTAAAGTCCATAAACAATTTTGTTAAATAAAGGGCATTTCAGTTTTGACCGCGGCTGGTCATCCAGAACAATAAACTCAATACATGTCGTCGGTTGTATTTATCGCTCTTTGGCTGTCTTTTGAAAACTTTTCTCTGTTTGAATGAAGCTTTCAGAGATTGTTGATTCTGGCGAGGCTCATTCTTCTCTGCCCTTGCCTTTGTGTAATCGTGTTCTGCGGGGTGACGCGTCTTCAAATGCTTTAAGTTCCTCGTGTTGAAGTTGCTAATCTTGTTCCACCCCTCGAAATTGCAGTATGGCATACGAGACATGTCGCCATTTTCCTGGCTGGTTGGTCCAGTCTGAAATACTGCTAAACAGCGGACATACTGCTATCGCGCGCGCGTTTTCTTCGCTGCTCTAAACAGTGGTTGCTTGTGGCAACAGCACAACTTCCTGTGTCGCCACAAGCAACCACTGTTTAGAGCAGCGAAGAAGAATTGATCTCGGATTTGCAGCGTTATGCAAAGCTAGCGTATATAACTAGATTTTGTTTAAGAAAATGGTATCGGATCAGTACATGGGTAGAAGTACTCGCCGATACCGATGCCAGCATTTTTATTGGTATCGGCGGCATTTCCGATACTAGTATCGGAAAACACTATATTCTAACGACACCTATTCTGTGTTGATCGAGGCAGTAGTTTTGAAATATAGGATTATAATTTTTTTCGTAGCTAGGTGGCGCCCTCTGGCGGTACACTCCTTTTTAGAGGGACTACTCAGCACTCTTTAAGATAAAATTAAAAAGTTCAGTTTCTAAGCTTTAAAATTATACCTCGTGTCATTCCATTCAGTGGTTGCTTAGTAATTTGATCATTTTTTCGCAGGGGGTGTTTGAATTTAAGGGGTTAAAGCTTCTTAACTATACATGTGCTTTGCCACAGTGAGAGGGGGAAATAGAAAGGAGGTCAATGTGAACGCTCAAGGACTGAGGAGAGCAGCATTTTTACACAGATCTCTAAAAAATTGGAAGCCTTGTGATTTCACTTACTTCAGAGGGTGGACCATATCTTCTCCTCTCCGCCTCCCTCCGTTCCTGCTCCGACCCTGTCCACCCATGAAGCCAAACAGACCACCGCCAAAAATATGGGAAAATATGTCATCCATCCCACTTCCTCCACAGCCACCTTCTCGCAGACCCTGTTCCCCATAACGGTCGTACAATTCCTTCTTCTCTGGTGTAGTTAGTACTTCATATGCAAAGCTAATCTCTTTGAACTGAAAAGAAAAAAAGATTCAATCTTTGAATAAAGGCATTATTACTACTTTAAATGGGTAGTTCACCCAAAAGTTTACTCACACATCCAAACCAAAAACACATTCATCTTCAAAACAAGACATTTTAAATGAAACCTGAGATGTGGCCCTCCATTGAAAAAAAAAAAAATCTGTATCCAAGCGGATATTCTCATTTTTCAATCAAGCACGTTTGAGCGTCTGTTTAGTTTTTCCGTATGCTTTTTCCATATGCACTGATCAATGTATCGATGTAAACAAAAGGCTAATTTACATCAGTTCATCATATAAAGCTATAATGTCTCTTCAAAAGGCACTCAGGTTTCATTAGATAGAACTTCATTTGTTTTTCAAAAATAAACATTGAAATAATAAATTAACTAAAACCAATATTTTATGAATATTTCAACATTTCCCAATTAACCTCAAATGTACAAAATTATCACAATCCCTCCACAACACACTCATTTAACAGTGTTTTAGATTTCTGCATGTCGTCTTATATGAATGTGCACTATATTTGGATAAAAGTAATTAATAATATTATCATGCAAGTATTCTTCTTACCTTGTCCCCAGCATTTGGATTTTTGTCAGGGTGATACTCCTTTGCTAATTTCCGATAAGCCTGAAATATATTCATGGTTTCAGAAGGTTAGTTTCACTTCAGAAAGCATCAACATCCCGCATTTAAACAATTCTCTTAAACGGAACAAGTGTAAAAGTAGAACGAGTTACTCCTGCCTGAATATCCTAGCATATAGCTCACAAGATTTTAGCATATGATTAGAGAACGACTCCTACTGAGTTTCAGTTTGTGCGTCACGTTTACATGAAGCCGCTTGAACAGCGCAAATTAATATCATAATTCAAAAACAACAAACTAGGGAGTTGAAACTAATGACACTCCTCATTGAACAGATAATTACAGTCTGTTTATCGACTCTGTATGGGTTGCGCCAGAACTGAAATCCCTCTTCTCCAAAAACATAACATGACTAATTTTAATTGACAACGAATATAAAATAACCGCAGGACCATCATACGCAATTACTTGTATATGTGACCTATTTGGCATTATGACACACATGGAAAGGGAAAAGCCCAGAGTCAAGGCCTACACACCGGCCACACTGTGATCTGATGCTAACTGTGTTTTCAGCCGCTACATGACGATATAACGTTACATAATGACTGCGTTTAATGTTCAAGTCACTGCTAAGTTCAAACATACACAGATAAACGGACATATAAAGACAGCAGATTGGCTTGATTAAAACCCACAACACCGCTCCATCTCGTCGGTTTTGTCCAACGATCTGGTAACTATAGACACTAGGCCAAACTCACGACGAGCTTTAGCTCAGTGCTAATCTCTCTCTCTCTTCCTGATTCACACACAAAACTTCACACTCTGAAACAGCGCGAACGAGCACCGAAATTAAAGACAAGATACATAAATCCGTACCTTTTTCAGTTCGTTCTCGGAGGCCGAGGGGGAGACCCCGAGAATGTCGTATAGTTTGGTATCGGCGACGTTGGACATGGCTTTGCTGAGTGAAGGACTGTCTGCGGGAAGCGGAGAGATGAAGAGAGACACCGGCCGGAAGCGTCAACTTTAACCTCCCCACACGCGCCACCTCTCACAGTCACAGCACTAGCACATGTCATCATCATATAACGATAACTATTACACACATCCTTCATTTTAACATTAAGAAACTTTATTTTGACGAATATTGTTTAAGAAATGCAATACAATAATTTTACATATATCCAATCCAGCTAAAACCATTGCGTGTTTATTACACTGGTCCATGTTGTCCAAATATGCTGCTGCTTGTGTGAGACTATTCTGAAATGTAAATCGATTCGGGACATGTATGGTTTTGTTTATTGTTTATTAATGGTTGTGGCTTCCATGTTCTATTTTTAAAAAATACTTATTATTATTATTATGTTTATGTTTATAAATAAAACTTAACATAAAACTGAATACAATGCAATAAAAATCCCACAAAGAAAAATAGAAAATAGCTATTGCTAAGTAGCTACAAAACAAATTATGACTTAACAAAAACACATTTCAAAAATAAAATAGAAATTAGAACATGATAATTAAACTGTATTTAACACATATCTTCTAACATAATACCATTTTCTTATTGTATATTGTTTTCACTGTATTGTTTTTGATGTGTGTGCTTTCTAGAAGGGATCTTTAGGCTACTATCCCTAATTTTGCATTTTAGGCTCATTTCAGAATAAATTACCTACATTTGCTTTCAGCCCCCTCTGTTGGTACAAAATAATCAATCCCTACACGATTGCTCTTGTAACCAGCAGGCTATGCAGCGAATTTGTGTTGTGTTTTGATCTTGCTATAAAATTTCAATTAAGGGGCAGCTGGGGACAGCGCGCGCACACACACACACACACACACACACGCGCACACACACGCACACACGCACACACACACACACACACACACACACACTCTCTGATCCCCCTGGCCTTGTATAAATAAAATGCAGCATCAAAGCAACCATATCATATGACATGACAGAATCAGTATTTAATTATATCATTTGTAGTTTTATAGTCTCATTTATGATATCTCATATTAAAACATGAATTTCATAGCATTAGTTAGATGCATCATCGGCTTCCCCTATAAGCTTGGCATGTTGTCGGAAAAAATGTTTGCACACAACAGTACTGTTCCAATAAACCACTTTGAAATTATAGCCTAATAGGATTGATTTTTTTCCCCATTTTATATGTTATGAACAGAACTTATGGAATTTTTCAAAGGCTACTTTAGCCGCAAATTTCCTCACTGAGCGAAGACCATAGACTGTAAAAAATAGGCGAAGACAGAGCACTGTCTCTGATATCAGTGAGCCGAGGAGTGGAGTGATTATTGAACACTTTAGAACATTTAGAGAGCTCTGTAATAATCGTAATTGTTACTAGTAAGAATTGAATTAGAGAGCTCTCTAATTCAATTCTTACCAATTAGAGTCTAATTGTAATTGCTAGAAAGAATTGAATTGCAGAGCTCACTAATTTAATTCTTACTAGTAAAAATGCAATTACGACGAGTAACGCTGGAAACAATTTAAGCTAAAACGGCTTGCCATAGGCCACTCCGCACCAAACACTTGACTAGACTGGTAAGATACTATGTAATGTCTTAACCAATAAACATATATGCAAAATAAAAATAAATAAATAAATATCTTGTAGCCATTGACATCTCTACAATACACATATTAAATCATAATCATAGCATAATAAACAATAAATCAATGTACACAATAACACTGTGAATTGATGTTCACGTGATAACCCACAGGTTCATCATCACATCTCCAAAGCCTGTGTGTCCGCTAGTGGCTGTATGTAGGCTAGAGCTCTGGAGTTCTCATATATTCTGTTCACGTGTGTCACTTATTCACTTTGGAGGTTCTTTTTCCCCCAAAGTATTCTAATAAACTCTGTTTCATGTAGGCCTATACCCTCTGCATTGAGTCCCCTGTTCACCCTGAAATAAAGAAGGAAAGAACTCCTTCAATATTTTAAATATAGGCTATTAGGCTATTCAATTCGAGTTAAACAGTAAACCACTACTTGGCTTTTTCATATTAGACGGTGTCATTTGCTGAAATTAAGATGACTGTCAGTAATGAACTGAAGTCATGTAATGTTCCGAGTCATCCATCCTGCACTGTGTTTACACCGACGAGACAATGACAGGTGACAGCTAATCAGGACATTGGCCTATTTGATATTTAATATTAGGCCAACATCGCAGTTAATCTCGGAATGAAATGTAATTTACCCTAAATCACCACGTGGTGGCAGCAAATGACCGTAGCAGACACCCGACGTGATTTTGGTTTGTGTGCTTATAAAAAAATAATAATAATAATAATAATAATAAAATAAAAAAAAATAATAATAATAACACCTTTTATTTAAAGGGGCCTTTCAGGGGACTCAAGGACACCGTACAATATAAAACAGGGCAATAAATACAAAACATGCTAAGCACCAACTACACATCAAACAATCATGTCAGTAAAAGCTATTCTAAACAAATACGTTTTTATCTGAACTTTAAAATGGGAAATTGAATCCATTTGGCGAATGGAGTGGTAAACCACTGCAGCTTGCGCCACACAACTAAAAGCTTATATGAATCCATCCAAATATAAGCTATCTTTATTAGCCACTGCCGAATTTTAAAGCAAATTTGATTGACCAGTGATGGACAAGAACCAGACTAGACAACCATAATGTCTGTAACCCCATGGAGATAGGCTTCGACATAAGCACACACCTCTTGCCTCTCTCTCTCTCTCTTTTTTTTTTTTTAAATATTCTTTGCTGTATATCAATCAATAATGTGAATAAAATAAGGTTGCTGGGTATATATTTGGGTGAACAAAGGAATAAAAAACGTTATCTGTCAACATGGTTACGGAGTTAATCGAGGCTAAGATATTTGACCCTTCACAAGCTGCCCCCTTGGTATTGAAAAGCTTTACAGAACTTTAAATAAACGATTAGACAGGACATTTTTTTCATATGGAATGAAACGTGGCTGGATTTTTCAGGCTGGGTGTGTTAATGTGAAATGAAGCATTTAAAAAAAAAGTTTATTTACAACGAGATAAAACGGCAAATCATTAAAAAAAAACAGTTCAATATTATGATTCAATCTTTTTTTTAATTCATGTTCCATGGTAATCTTTAATCGAAATAACTTTCCCTCCCCCTTGCAGCAACATGTCTTCTCTGATGACGTGTTTACTGGCGTGAAGGCGGGACAACCCGCAATAACAAACTACGATCGAACTATCTAATTAATTCCGAGGAAAATACTATCTACTAAAACTATCATGCTGACTTTAATGTGCAGCTTGTTTAACATTCTAATTCTTTTAAATCACATTTTAAAAGTCGCTATCAACATCTTGCTGTACATTTCTTATGGATATTTTCCTGCTGTTTATTTTCACTGCAAGTGTAACAGCAACCTACAGCTGATCACAGACATACCAGTGTGTTTTCGCCTAAATATATCGGAAGTTTACTGTCAAATATTCAAAGAGTAGTATGGCGCTAAGACTCTGTTAACAATGCCAAGTTCATGGCCTGATAAAATACATGGCTAAATGAGTGGTTTCAAAGCGTATTGAGACTGACTTGATTTAGTAATTTATGGCAATGTGTCACTATGAAGCTTCTGTCATGATTCCTATTTCCATGGTAAAAGCGATGTCTCTGATTGGTGGATCGGTCTTCAGGATTATGAGTACTTTAGAAACAGTGATTGAAGTAATAGTTCACCCAAAAATGAATAAATTAATGAATTTACTCACTTTCATGTTGTTCCAAGCCAAGCACCATAAAGTATCATGAAATGGTCATTGTGCACTAGGCTATATTCCAAGCCATATTCTATTCTATATTCCAAGCCATGGTTGGTGTGCAGAAGTTCAGTCCAGAAGGGTGTTGACACTGTGAACCGATAATTACGAAGACAAACACATTGTTTCTTTGGAAATGAGACCTATTCACGATATGAATAATTCACAATTAAACCCAGAACTCGAAAACAAATGGGGACACTTTTCATTTTCAAAATTCATACTGACTTCCACCTCAGTGACAATCACTTTGGGTGGCCGTGGCCTCGAGGTCTCATGGAGGCTGTGACCTGCACTGCGTCTGTCCTTTTCAAGACGCGCGAGGCCTTGAGTGCTCCTGCAGTCTAATTCAACATGACAGATCAGGGAGATGGACACTGGGAGAGGACTAAAGAAAAATAAGTGAACAGAAAACGAAATGACAATGAATATGAAAAGCATGTTCTTAGTATGTAGACACGTTCAGTAATGGTAATAATAAAATATTATTACTGGTGATCTTGGACTGACTGAAGTAAAGTAATGTAGACTCTACGGGAAATAAGATGAAATCTGCATGCTGCATGATTTTTTTTGTGTGGTTGCAAAGTTATTGCGCGTCATACATCAATTAAAGATACGTTAGGTGGTGTAATTTTATTAAAATGTAACTGCACATCTCTCACATCAACATCTTTACAATTATTCATGTTATGATTAAAATGGAAGCGCAGTATAATTTGATATACAACATATATTGGTTAGAAAATATATTCCTGCTTATTTTTACTTATTTAACAACAAAAAGAATAATTTCTATACAAAAGGTGTAAGCATCATTTACAATTTCCACACTTTATCTGAAGCTTGTAATGGATAGGTTGACCCTCCAAAAATTGTATGTTTACAGGTTAAAGAACATATAACATTTGTGCTGTGGTCTTTAATGGCCACTAAGACACAATGATAAGCGCACACAGGGAATTTGCTTAACACAAAAGCTAAAAAGCAAACCAATGGCAAAATGTATAAACCAGGTCAGTGTTTGTGTATGCTGTGGTCATAGTAGTCGTTCTTGTTCCTCTTATCTACCGTGCCTAAAACAAACACTGAATCCTTTGTCTTCCATGTAAACGTTGGTTGTTGTGCTAAGCAGCTATGACCATGCGAAGCAACTAGCGACAAGACCAAGGGCGTAGTTTTGGTTTTGAAATTTTTTTTTATTTATTTTTTTTTTTTTGCAAAATGGCTTTTTTGTGGGATCATCCACACATGCAAAGTTGGTTGATACATACAAAATTAGGCTAGTTATCAATTGCTTGTAGGATAGGCTATATGATGTATTTTATATTATTTAAGCACCAGGAACCTTATCAGTTTGACAGAATGTTCTAATTCAAAGTGCCATTGCCAAAAAACTGTACGTAACATTTTCTATTCTTCTATTGAAATTGTTTATTTCCAAATTCCTACTCCTTAACAGTCCATCAGACTCAAAATGATTTCATCTGTCATCTCTTGGAATATGTGAAGGCCATCAGCCATCATTAGAACACATTTTACACACTGATTCTAACTTGACCTAATAAAAATGTTCCATAGTTCTTGTGATTGTTTAACCATTTGTTACAATAAGTCAAGTCAAGTCAAGTCAAATATATAGCGCTTTTCACAATACAGATTGTATCAAAGCTGCTTCACAGTATTAATCAAAACAACTTAACAATGTTTGTTTATTACTGGGGAAAAAAAAGACATCCAAGTTTGGTAGAGCTGATCAATGGTATGATTGGTTAATTAATTACAGGTAACAATAACAGGTAAGACCAGTGATGGCTCCTCATTACCATGCTTAGGGCAATTTTGACTTATTTTTTCTTAATCTATAGCATTTGTTATGAAACACAGTAGCCTTCATATTTAGAAACTATAGCTACAACATTTATAGCCACAGTTGTAATTTAAATCTATAGTGAAAAATCTAGTCCCTTAACAGATTTTATTATAAATACTAAAACAAGTTTTAGAGGAGTTAAAACAAGTCAAAATTTACCATAATAAATAGGCCAACAACAAACCGTGATAAATTCGAGTAAAGGTGGTCATGACTCATGAGTAGCTTAAAAAGCTTTCTAATGTTTGACTTTCTCCATAGAGATTTAAAGTGGTAAATTCTCAATAGAATTCAATTAGGTCACACATTTTTTTCATCAGCTTTATGATCTCCCACCAACCCCACCCCCCCCCCCCCCCCACACACACACACACACACCCCAGACTACGCCCCTGGAAAAGACTTTTTGTCACTTGCTTTGTTGCGTAGCTCTACCCATAGCGCAGTGTCATTGGTTCACACAGCTGCATATTAAACATCAAATGTGTTCTGATGCCACATGCCATTTTATTTTCAGTGGAAGAAAACCTGTCTTATCCAGTCTGGTTTAGGCACGGTGTGAACAATACTTATAATGATAACATTATTAGCATCTACACCAACGGACGAGAACGGTCTGTTTATTCTAAGCACGTGCTGCAGTTATGTCATCTGCTGCTATAAATACTTGAGCTCTTTAAATTTAAATGTGGATTTTGATTGGCAGTCGATGCTTTATTGTTCATTAGCAAAAAATATCGTTCCTCTGTCATTAACGGTAAAGCTGTGGTGTTGACTTCACTATTCTCGTAGAATTAGGATGCTCATTAAAACGTTATCGTTAAAGCCCTTGGTGTGAACGGCTCTTAATGATACAGTAGGGGTTTGTTTTGACCACAAGATGACTTCAGTTCATAATAATGACAGTCATCTTCATTTGAGTTCATAATTTGAGTTATCCACATCATCTAATGATGCAAAATGTGAGTTAATGTCAAGCAACAACACAAAACCTACATACTGTTTATCTTCCGTTTTAAATTTACATAGATTAAAATAGCCAGCCACACGTCTTCTCATCTGTCTGTCCGTGTACAGTCCGTTCACTCCGTGCTTGTCTATATGGCACTGGAGCCCGTGCATTAAAAACAGCAACGCAGGACAAAGTCGGTGGTGGCGGTCAGGGTGGTCTCGTTCTCCCTCGCCATCTCAGAAGTCCATAGAAATGGAGCGCTGTCCCGGGTCCACCACGGTGGTGGTGTTGGGACGAGCGTTGCCATGGTTACGGATGGTAATGCTCCCGCAGCCGCTTCCGATGCTGCCAGCGGCCCCTCCTACGCTCCCACCCCTCACGTAGATTTCACAGGGGATCTCCTCCATCACGCGGTCCTCGATCACCTGCTCGGCGCAGTCGTGAGTCTGTTTGTAGCCGTAGCAGCTCTTCTTGTAGGTGCCGGTGTTGCTGCTATTGAAGGTCTTCATGGGAGGTGGCTTGGAGAAATCGTTGTGGTAAGAGAGCTCCATTGAGCTAAGCGTGGTGCGACTCTGCTTCATACTGCCGCCCGAGGGGGCCTGCGTACCACAGTGGTGCTCGTGGATGCATCGGGACATGGTGGAGGAGCGCCGCAGCTTATGGTAGCCGTCCAGCTCATCCGACAGCTCGGCCAGGTCTGTCGACAGCTCCTTGTCGCGGAGGGAAAACAGCTCATAGTTGGGGGGATCAAAGACTTCTTGGAAGCCGCCTTTGTTGAAGACCGCCGGCCGACGGGCCACTACCTTCTTACGGGGTTGCTTCATTTGCACCAGGATGGAGATGATGAGCAAGACCAGAACCACGCCAGCGGAGATGCCGATAACCGTGCCATGCGTCTTGGTGATTTGGTGAAAGAGTCCCTTGGACTTACTCTCTGAGGTTGACATAAAAAGAGTTCTTAGTCAAATAAACGTTAAACTATAAAGAGACATAAAAGAGTCAAGTCAAAATCTATTTAAATAGCACATTTACAAGCAGGAGAATTGGATTCATATTCAGAATTGTTTTTCTAAATGAAGAAATTACATTTCACCCAAGTTTGCTGCCCAAAGTGAATGCGTGGACAAAGAAAATGCCACAAAATAATATATAAAATATGCTTTGTCTATTGATAGTTGTAAACAACAACAAACATACAGCCAGCAACCAGTCCAATTTGCAAACAAATGATTGGTCAAAAAGACTCGGAAGGAATCGGTTTAAATGGTATAATGAATTAGCCTGGTAATACCAGACTCTGCTACTTCACTTTGCTTCGTAGACAGAGTCTGGAATGGCATAATAGAGAAGTGTTTTCTCTCCCGCTAGGGGGCGCTTGTCTGAAGTTTAAAATCATTGGTTACCCGTAAGCCAATCAGATAAGTTTATTTATGCCGTATGTTATGCGCCGACACAGCCGCATCGACCCACAGACATCATGCATCGAACTCAAATCTATGATCGAACTTCCACTGTAAACCAGCTGTAAACACTTGACGATGCGAGCGAAATACCGGAGTGAACATGGCTCTAAACGACTTTTGCTTCAGTTTGAAAAACCCTGGAATGTTCTTCATAACAGAGCGAATTGCATCCCGTGTCTCGTTTCCCATTTCCGATTTCTCTAACCTACAATGTAAAACTCGGCGCTTAGCGTCTACGTCACGGCTCTCAGCCCGCCCTCTGTTCGTTGATTGATCGGCCGTCCAAAGGCCCCAAGAAAACTGAAAGATAGGCTGCTATCTCCATAGACATAGGATGTTTCTCAAAACCAAGAATGCAAAGAACGGACTTGTGTTCTTGGGGAGAACGCTCTTGCTAGTTGTTCTTGGAAGAATGAACTCACAAGGTGACGAGCACACAGAACGCTGCTGACAGTTTGAGACGCTGTGTTCTTGCTGGTATTGCGCAATAATAACCCCGCACAGACACCGTCTGCAATACCCAAACATAACGAGAATTATTGACGATAACAGCCAGGCTGCAATGGTCTCTTGACTGTGGGGCAAAACGAGTCTGTGAGCAGACTGGCCGGTTGGCTCGCTATCTAACTTAACACCCGCAGGCGCTTACGGAGATTCTCACTTCCGAAAACGTTTGAGCACATTTTCGATTCGCCATAGATTTTCGTAAACATGCCAATATTTGAAATCTACACAGTTGATTTCTCGCATCAAATGTTCTCAGAAGTGAATTTAGTGATGCAATAGCGTACGAAATTGTAGAAAAACGAATTACTGTATTGACCTGCCTCTCCTTCCTCGAATGCCGAACTGAATGCTGGGATATTTCTGCCGTCAAGTTCACACAAGTTACCAACCGATGCATCCTCGGTAAAATGGGCGTGTCAAGAACACATCCGGGATTTTTAACCATTCTTGCCAAAATGCAAACTTGTGTATTGGGAGAGTACTTGGGCCACAAAAGATGACGTTTCACAAGAACACAAGGACACAAGTACAGACAAGAACACATATTGAGAAAGGCCCTATGTCCATGGCTATCTCAGACTGACTACAGGAGCGAAATGAAATTAGCGGAAGTAGGAAGTCTGACGTAGTCAGGCCAATAATGAATCAATTACTTTTCAATTTTGTGAAAATGTGCAGTTAAAGACACTACAGTTAAAAAGTTTGGAGTCAGTAAGATAAAAAACAAACAAACATTTATTTAGCAAGGATGCATTTATCACTAAAGATATTTAAAATGTTAAAATAATATTTTGAATAAATGCTGTTCTTTTGAACTTTCTATTTATCAAAGAATCCTAAAAAACGCATCACTGTTTCCACAAAAATATTAAGCAGCACAACTGTTTTCAACATTGATAATGTTTCTTGAGCATCAACTCAGTATATTGATTTCTAGAGGATCATTTGACACTGAAGACTGGAGTAATGATGCTGACAATTCAGCTTTGCCATTACAGGAATAAATTACATTTAGAAAATATATGAAAATAGAAAATGGTTATTTTCATCTGTAATAACATTTCACAATATTTCCGTTTTTTGATCAAATAAATGCAGCCTTGGTGAACAAAGTTTTCTAAAAAATATTTTTTAAAAATCGCAGTGATGCCAAACTTTTGAATCGCAGTGTATATATTCAAAAAATATTTTTGAATAGTACAGAAGTTGCAGCAAATGATATTTTAATAATAAAAAACCACATTAAATATTGTTCTAAAAATACAATGGTTTTGTTTAGAGAAGAACAACACTTTAAATGGAGATTGGTCCTGTTCCAGGTGGTAGGTGACTGAGGGAACAGGAGCTGGTGTTTGTGCAGTAACTCACCCTTGCAGTGGTTCTCATCCCAGGGGTAGACGCAGTTCTGAACGCCGTTGCACACCAGTGAGTTGTTGATGCACATGTTGCTGTGACAGAAAAAGGTGCTGCTGGAGCAGGGAGCTGAAAAACAGAACACAAAGAAGATGAAATCTCTTAAATACGAGGCAACCGCATTCTCATAGCAGGGCGTCAGCGGCCGTCTGCAGAAATGTGCGCCTCATGCCTGTGCCACAGGCTGTGTAGCGGGTCTTGAGCACAACACTATAAATCAAATCCAACAGCCATCACAAAGCCCATCTGGCCAAGTTGCCATGAAGCTCTTGTCTGAACGAACGCTTAGCATGCTAGTCAGAGCGGAGGGTAACGAAGAATGGAAAGAGAAGGAGGGGGAGATAAGCTTGTAATTGAAGGTGAGTGCTGATCTCTGGGGATGAATCCTTCAGGCTGTCTGCAAACCCTGACACTCATCTCCTCATCGTGTCTCTCTCTTCTAGCTGCACAGCCTCATCCCTCGGCCTCCATTTTATGCCAAACCCAACCGCTACATTAGTGTCCTCAATGCTACAGCTTGAGAGGGGAGGGAAAAATCTCATCCAGTTTATCTGACTAAGTGCTTCTGACACAGGATTGAAGAGGTTGCAACTTTCATTTACTGGCATCAGTTCCAGGCTCCCACTATACTGTGCTCATTTCCAAAATTGTAAGACATTTCTTGCCTTCCAACAATGTTCCTTACAAGATGTAAAAATATATATCACGGTTTCCACAAAACATAACACATACTAAGCAGCACAGCTGTTTTCAACATTGATAATAACAATAAATGTTTCTTGAGCATCAAATCAGCATAGAACGATTTCTGAAAGATCATGTGAGACACTGGAGACTGAAGTAAAGAAGCTTTGCCATCACAGGAATAAATTACATTTTAAAATATATTACAATAGTTATTTTAAATTGTAATAATATTTCACAATATTACTGTTTTTACTGTGTTTTTGATCAAATAAATGGAGCCTTGGTGAGCATAAGAGACTTGTTTCATAAACATTAATAAACCTTACTGACCCCGAACTTTTGAACTGATGTATTTGTGGCACCTGGCCTGGCTCACAAACCCAAATTCGAGCACGCGTCTCTAATTGGAGTGTATTCGGTAAAAATCTACTGTAGTGCAGAAAGCTTGTATGATATTTTGAAAAGCGTAGTGGAAAAGAAGAAAGTGAAAGTGTTGCTCAATGCCAAGATGGCAGTGAAGGCATTAAATGAACCAACTAATCCAAACACAACTTGGCTGTGTCAATCTATTCACAGCGCTGCAAGGCTTTCAACAGTTCTACAAACACTGTGATGAAAATCATTTGCATTCGCCACTGCCACTGCTTTTGCACAGTGAGCAAGATTAATATTCAGATGGAGTTGACATTGAATGCTGCAATTAATTCCTCTGATTATTCTGGCATTTATTAAAAGTATTACAGACTAGAGGAAAAAAATATCTGTTTTCTCCATGGTAATTTTCCGCAATTTGCATACAACCTTTAAGCAGCCACTGTCCTGAAAATCAAAGGGGGAGATTTTTTTGATATATCGTCCATACCCACTAATTCATGAAGTAAAGCTTCATTTAGTGTTTTCTTTCTTTTCAGCAGCAGCAGATAACTTTCAATTTTCCGTCATGACTGACCCATTAGCATGAGAAATGTGCAACACTATAGCCCTGTTATTTGATTTCCAATGCAAAGGTTGGGCGAGTAATTGGCTTTTTTTATATTACTTCTTTCTACAGAGATTACTTTAATTAACTTCAGGACAATTTTTGAATGACAAAACAGGTTAGTGTCAGTTCCCATGGATCATAGCGTATTTCAGTCTATTACTCAACATCTTTATTCTGACATTTCGAGCAATGTTACATGCTTGAAAAAAGCTGATTTCCATTTCTGCATGATACATTTATATTGGATTAAAAGGTGGAATGTCCCTGGATATAGACGTTGAAGACTATGAGTGTTGACGGTTAACAATATTTCATCCCAGTGCGTGTAGCAGTTAAATAGAGCTGTACAGCAGCATTTTCACGTAGTATATTAAGTTTTTATGTTAATGGCATTTAAATCATAATGAAATTTGGCACATTATAATCTGGGGAACTGTCCTGCTCTCTTTGTTTTTCGTGCTGTTTTCATACTGCGGTTAGCAGAAGACTTGCAAACCTGGAAAGGCAGACTCTGCCTAAAGCACATAACAAAATGAAATATAAATGATGTTTCTACCCAGCCTGCTGGCTTTAACTTTTTTTTTTACTAGCTGACGTGGCACAGACTTCTCCACAGGTCAAATCCATCCATACTAACTGTCTAGCACCATGAAAGCCAATGATTTGCCCAGAAAATATGGGAAAAAATTTATAACTCTCAATACAACGGTACAAGTGGCCATAATAGTCTTCACTACGTTTTAATGATTTGTATATTGTTAAAAATACTCACTTTTGTCTTTGTCATTCTGTTTTAGTAACCAATATTGTACGTCTATCCTGTTGTAAATTTAACTCTTTCCCTGCCAGCGTTTTTTTTTTTTTTTAATTGCCAGCCACCGCCAGCGTTTTTGATCATTTTCACAAAAATGTCATGGCCCCCAGAATATTTTGTTGTATGAATATCTGAACATGCAATATATCAAAAGAAAGAACAGGCCATCTGCTTTAAAAAAAAAAAAAAATCAGTTTTATTCTAGCTTCACGCATTCTTTTTTGATCAACACTTAAATATGGGTAAGTTTCATAAAAAAAGTAAAATTTTGAGCAAAAAGCTGAGAAAAATCACGAAAATCTGGATAGGATTCAGAACAATGATCAAAACATTAATGGAGTAAATCGAGTTAATCAAAACCCCTAATGCTTGCACAGTCCTGGGTTCAACATTTGATTCAGTAACATTAGGTAGTTTTGATTTATATGCTGTTAATGTTGGATGCATTGTTTTTCATATGCATATGATTACATATAATATCTCTTGTTTCTGTAACTTCTTTGCATGTGCTTTGATCAGGAGATTCAGTACCTTTTCAGAAGATGTTTCAGATACACCTCCTAGCGTATAAAAGTAAAAACACAAAACCCCAGAGAATTCCGTGTTTGGCGGGGAAAGAGTTAACATTAAGAACGTCTATACTCACGATCCACAAATGAGGTGAAGAGCATGCGGAAACGGCTGAGTCTGCTGCTCTCATCGGCCCACATGCGCACGACGCCCACGCCAGTATCCAGCATCACGTCATTGGCCACCGTGCTGCAGAACTTGGCTTTCAGGTTCTCAATGGCGCTGCTGCCATCATACACGGCCACAAAGTTCTTCTTGCACTCGTTTGAGTGCTCCATCTGGTACTCAAGGAAGCGAAGATATATCTGCAGGGATAAAGCAACCTTTAAGTGCATTCGCTAGATTCTGCAAAATGCTGACTCGAACAGAACAAGAAAGAATACAGCGATTTGCAAAAAAGGAATTTCGAGCAGAATGGAAAATTCTGCTGCATTCTAGTCTGACACAGAGTGAACTGACCTGATCTATGGGGACTGCTTGCTTACCAAGAATAACAAAAAAAGCTCCTGGCTATGTTTTCTTAAAAACACAGGCATTAAAAGATTCTCAAAAAAAGTTGCTCCTCACAACTCATCTTTATGCTTTGTAATCATTCACTCTTCTCCCAAGTTCTTCAGGGATGTTTTTTTAGCCTGCTAAGTGTTCCGGTCTGCTTAGCGCAGGTAAGCGTGTAATCCCTGGGCCATCTTAGTGCTGTTTTTCTCCCTCAGTCTTATTCCTAGTACTTGCTGATTCGGCTCTACCGCCATTTCTGCATCATTGGACTAATACTTGCTGCTGCTGCATTGCTAATTTGAGCTCTCCTTGAAAAGTTTTCTCAGCAGAAAAAGGGTCGGGGAGCCTGATGGCCTCCTGCCTCTCGTCAGGTTTAAGGTGCTCATATATCTGCCTGTGGCAGAAGAGCAGGGTCATCTGATTTGATGAAGTAAGGAGGAGCCAAGTGGGTCACCTTGGACTGAGGAAGGGCACGGATGGTCCAGATGCAGTCCAACGCGTCTCCATTTTTTATCTTATCCTCTTCGTCCACCTGACTGGAGCGGATGACTCCGTCTGAACCACCGATCTCAAACTGGCAATCTGCCGCAGAAAAAGGTTGGAATTGGAAGCAAGAAAACACAGTGGAGAGAGAAATTAAGAAAACAGAAAACCTAAAGTGGTACCAGCAAAAAGAAGCATTGACTGCAAATTGGAGGCAAATATAGTTTTTTTAAAAACAGAAATGGAAAGTCTGACAAGAGACACAAGATAGGCAGCATAAGACCTACAGAGAGAGGGAGTAGTGAAGGATGTCAGTAGCCGATAGCCTGCCGCAGAGAATAGAAAGCACTTCAGATGGAATTGAAGTAGGGGGTGAAAATATTGAGGGGCTTACCTGGAATTGGATTTAACAATCCACCAACGTGCAAATGAAAATCTGGGTCTGAAATGATAAGACAGATATCGCATTACCCAGATTGCACACACTGGAAATCCCATGCTCCAAACGTGCAATAAAATCCAGTTTAAGAGAGCCGAGGGTGCTGCGGTGCCAAGATCTGCCGTTTGATCTAATAGGCAGCATTTAGTGTTTCTCTTATTTGACCTTAAATACACAGAACTTCTGAAACTCTGAAATCTCCTGCATCTGAACAGGATCTTGCCCAGAATTTCAATGCATAAAAATCCAGTGAATCAAGTAAAAGTATTTGTATTCAAAGTGTAAGGACATCGCAACGACTACAGCAAGCTCGCATCGATGTTTCCTACACTGAAAACATATTCACCTAAAAAATGTACGTCATGTAATATAATCTCTAAATTAATCCATTTTATTCAAGCAAAAAGTAACATCAATGAATCAATCTAAATTAAACCAAAGGATTTGATCAGGTTTCCACTTTTTACTGTGTATAATAGTGTAAATGTAAAAATACTTATCAGAAGTTGGCCAATGAAAATCATTAAAAGCTTGATTGTTGAGAAATCTAATTTACATGAGAAGGATGATCACATTCATATCTGAAGGTAATTAATCTGCATGGAATGGAATCTAAATCTCAACGTGCAGCATTTACTGAATACAAAGTCCTGTTTGTGTGTTTATCACTGCGTGTAGAACATACATCAAGTGCGGCAGACAGATAAACAATTCTGCAGTGTGAACCAGGCCTAAGAAGAGACGAGCAAGGACAAATACAAAGTCCAGAGCATCAAGGCTTTCTATTTCGATTCAGAATGCATTTATGAATTCGGTTATCAAGCTCAAATATACAAAACTTCCTGCTTTCACTGTCCGGGTTGGTGAACGTGATTTCACCATGTAAAACATGTTCCTGGATCAACATCAGATTTGAGGGATAGGTTTACAGTTTATGTCAAGTTTAGGCTTACAAAAAGGGTTAGGGGCTTCTATACCATTCTTATTCACCTATCATTTCCCTCTGATTTCAGGGATAAATTATGGGTAGGTGTAGATTTAGGGGTAGGGATGGGTTTAGGGTTTATGGACAGGAATGTTGTTCCAGGATCAAGAAGAGATGCTTGTTCCAGGAACACGCCTTACTTGGCAAAATCACAGTGACCGTCAGGGTTACCTGCTATAAAAGTGTATTTGACACGGAAGCCTAAGCCTTCGAGCTCCTCGTCACTGATGAATTTGATCCACATGAAGCGGCCCGTGGAGGTGACCACACCAGGACTCTTTGGCCCACAGAAGCGATCAATAATAGGGGAGAAACCAAAGGGACCATCCCTTATCTCAATGTGGTCGAAGCGGCACTCGAAGGACGGCTCGATATAGTATGTTTTGTCAAAGGCCAGCTGAATTCTCTGCCGAGGGAGAGCTGGGGGAGAGAGGGAATCGAGAATAAAAGAGCAAACATTATATTTCATTACATAAACTGTACTGGAGGAACCCATTGCCTATTCCTGAAAATGAGAAATACAAAAATACTACATTGTTCAATTGTAACACACACACACACACACATAATATTTATCAAATTGAACAATACAGATGTCACATCCACATTATATCCCGTGTCCACATTATGAACAGACAGTCTACTACAAATTAAGATAAACTCTCTTTCATCATAACCCTGTTGAAAGAACTTGATAGACCATTACATTCCAATGCAGATTTCATTTGAATTAATTTTGATTTATTAAGACGAATACAGAAATGTCCACAGCAATCTCAAATTTGTGATGTACAATAAATGCGCAAACATGTAGTACAATGAAACAACCACTATCCACTAACTAAATTTGAATTTAGGTCACCTGCTTGAGGCACAACAACCATAATCATATCAGTCTCTGAAACATATAACCAATGTCACTGTTGATTTAGGTTTGTTCAGCTGTATTTGCTGCAGCTTGCATTAAAACCACAGACTCTGCACAATATACAGTCATTTATCAAGAAAAAAAAATCGTCTTTCTGTTCTGCATGTAAAGGCATATAAATATGCATAGGATTATTACTTAAATAAGTTACTAGGGTGTATTAGGATGATTTTGGCAATTGGTTAACGTGGAATCTTAATTAAACCTAGACTAAACCATGTACATTTCTTTCTACATCCCATTCAAGTGTTTGTTAAAATGTTCATACACTAGCCAAGTTATCTTATTTGTTGGTCTGAAGTGGCAGTAAGCAGCAAAGGTCAAACGTGTTCATGCAGCTGATAGAAGCCCTATTTATTTATTCTACAAAATAAATACAAATAATTCAATAAATACATGCTTATTACACTGATCTCACAATAGCCTAATAGCTCATTTAAAATTGTGGTTTAAACATTTAACATTTGTTTAAATACATGACATGCTGTCAGATAGTTTTTGAATATATTTGCTTCGTCCACAGGGGGCGCTCTTGCACTGCTTGAAATACTGTTATGCCAATTCAAAATTGTGTTATTCACGCTTGTATAGTTATACTGAGATGCACTAGTAGCAGATATGATTATGTTAAGAGAATATAATTAACTGTTGCATATCATAAAGAGAAGAAAAGAAGTTCCTAGAGGCAAAATATAACACTCATATATTAGTAAACATTGTTAACTTGAGGGAGACATCAATCACATTGTAATTAACAGCTCCTGTCAGTCTGACATCTAACAGCTGAAGAATAGCCGGAGAAACTTCTTTCATTTGCTTTTAGGGAGGTTACCTTCTAGGATGTACACACACTCCTTGTTGGGTGGATAGGAGTTAGGATAGTTAGGAGATGTAAACAGCCCTCCATTGATATTCCGGGTCCACTGGCCGCACTGCTCAGCGTTTGATAGAGATTCGTCCGCATTTTGCGTCTCTGTGAGAAAAGATATGTAAAAGAAAAAGGAAACTAAAATACAGCTAAGAACTAAGATTAGCAATAACTGAAGCAGAGTGAAGAGACTGAGTCAGTATTTTGCAGATGGTAACAGTTCACTGTCATTAACAGTTGCTTGAATAGTCATTCTTGACCATATAATTAGATACTGACTTGACAAAGAATTTCCACATTTTTATTTTAAGCTTACAAAGAACCCTAGGCTCACTGAAAGCATTTTTAAAGTTTAAACATTCTACATTTAGCCTACTGGCCAGTTTATCCACAAACTGCTGAGAAATTGAAAGCAAAATAAGCTGCACAGAAACCCAGTGTAAAAAATGTGTACAGATAGGACTGTCACAGTTGACAATTCAGATGTGAGTGTGATGTGTGAGTAATACCTTTAATTTTCTGCGCCAGGGCAAATCCCTCTTCTATTACAATGAGGAGAACCCAGGCTGGAAACAAGAGTGAGCAAGAGCATGTCAAATGTTATAGCAGACAAAAGTAGGGCATGTGACATCACATTTAGCCACAATTATGTCCTTCATCTGACACTGTGCTCAGAACAACCGTATACAACACTGGGAAATACTGTATCTGTACTGCAAAACGGCCATTCGACTCCTGAAGTATTCTGCTGTCGGGCCAGTAAACTCGGATTCAGACAAATGTGATGTTGGTGAGAACCTTAAAAACTACAGCAGCACATAATCTATAAATCTTTTCTGACCGATCCAGTCTTGTCTCTCTCTGTCTGAAAACGTCTGCCCAAAGCCAGCACTGATTCATTGTGCGGACTGCGGAGGCAAAGGCCAGCGACGATGTGGGCACACAGACATGAGCACATTGATCACCCCAAACTCCTCTATTACTCTCCAAGCCTTGCATCAGGACAGGAATAAATCTAGCAGACTGATCAGTCGTTCAAGATCCTTGTCATGTTATAACACATCTTGCACTTGACGCCCATCTCTGACATAAGGCCAGATGGTCCAAGTGACTGCCTTGCAAATTTGTAATTAAGTGACAAAGTATCACGCACAGCTACATTGTTGATTTAATTATGATGCAATATTAATTTATTTCCTTCTGGATTGTGTGAGAATTAATTATCTAGACAGCAAAATAAAGCAATGAGCCGTCATAAGTGTGTGTTTATAGTTGTTGGTCACTGAATTCGTACTGAGAATGTAGGAAAACCCATCACTTTCAGACCAATCATTTGCCATTCATTCAGTATGATAAGATTCAGCTGAAGACAGCCATAAGGACATCATGTCAAGAGCGGCGTGCCTCAGCTTTCATCCTGCTACACATTTAACAGCAAGGGTGCAATTAAATCAAATCAAATGGACCCTTTTCACATTTCCAGGGTTCTCATGAGCGAAAGTCGTCATATATGGGTAAACTTCTATACTAGTGAATGGGAGAATATAGCATGAAAAAAAAAAAAAAATCCACAAAATCTTTTCCACAAAAAATAAAGAGAGTTTGGTTATGGCAGTCAGAAGGAAGACAGCAATCTAAAAATGTATGTTTTTTTTTTTGCAATGAAATCATGCATTTAAAAAAAAAAAAAAAATGTTGCTAGATGTACAATGTTAATAATGACTGTGGAAATGCGTCATCAAAGTCTGTGAAAGTCTTTGTCCATAACTGTCTGTTATTCATTTTAAGGGGAGCAGTCTGTTTGAGAGGTTTATCTTGCAAAATCAGAATTGTCTTTTGGCGCCCCAGCATCGTTAGATGATCGTCAAGACATTTTAATCCAAGAATATTTTGTGTGATATATATGTGATGTGTAAATCTATAAGTAATAAAGTAAGTAATAAAAGCAATGACAGTAGGCCTTCTTATGTCAACGCACTGTCCCACACTGACTGCACTATGGTATGGTAACCAGGTATACGTCTGTTCCCGAGCGTTTCGAAGGCTGCGCCCACTGGAGGTGGCGTCTCATTTCAGAAAAGTAACCTACATTGAAAAGTAGTGCTGTCACAATACTGGAATTTCTAACTTTGATACGATACCTTGAGAAATCTCGATATTCGATACCATGGGGAAAAACTGCCATATAGATATTTTTATATTATCTCATAATTGTTTTTGTCCAACCATTGAAATTCTGGTCATCAATATTTTCCTGCTTGAAAAAGTACACAACACATTGTAACAGTACCGTAAAACTTCAAATAGTAGCCCGGGCTTTTATTTTCCCAAACCGTCGAATTGCACCGGCTTGTATTTGAGACAGGCGTCTATATGAGTCAGGCCTTTATAATTTAGTGTTGAGATGTTGGTCATTGAGTGTATGTCTCTAATCTATAAAAATCTCCAAATGCTCCACGTTAAACTGCGGTCTTCCAACCTTTTACTGTCGCGTCGTCAATTGATTTTGATTAATATGCGCGAGGGAGAGAGAGCAAGACAGCGCTCGTGTTGTTTGAAGATGTGAGAGTGCGCGCGCGCGGCCGGGGCGCTCTCTCTCTCTCTCTCTCTCTCTCTCTGCTCGTAACGCGCCCTGTCAAGCGCAGCAGTCATTCTATTCTACATCACTCATCGATCAAAAAAAGCTTTGGAGGGACAAAAAATTGCTTTGGCGGCCGCGAAAAAGCGGACGATCTGACGGTTTTAGAGGATTAAATACAACCCGAAACTAAAAAACAGACCCGGCCTCTATTTGAGACCGGCCTTTATTTACCCAAACCTGCAGCCACACCAGGCGTGTAAAAGAGACAGGCGTCTATTTGGGACTCGGCTATTATTTGAAGTTTTACGGTAATCCATATGAATCATGTGGAATAATCCAAGTCTTCGGAATAGACACAATCACTTCATATAATGAACATATTTTAATTTAGGCTTTTATTCACATAAAAATTGATCGGTTAGCCTACCATTACAATTATGTCACCTAAATGTTTGCTCACTTAATGTATTTGTGTTTTTACAATGGGGCAATATTGTTACAATAGCTCACACAGCACAATGAAGCTTAATTCAAACTGAATTGATAAAAAAGACAAGTAAATAGTCAGTAATAATATGAGAACAATTAAATAAATGACAGTTTTTCAGGTGGGTCTAACAGTAGTATTTAGGTAAAAATAAATCAAATGAAGTAAAGTAATCAAATGTAAAATCATGTATAGCCTTCATTGCAAAAAAAAAAAAAATACAGATTAATTCTTACAATTAAAGATACAAAAGATATTCAGAGCAGTAAGTCATTTTCTCTGTCTTTTGTTGTTTGATTAACATTAATGACAGAAGGGAGCAGGTTTTTTAGGCTGCTGTCCCTTTAAGAGTGATCACAAGGATCTAATATACAGATACACATGCGTTTTCTTTCTTAACTGTTTACGTTCACTTAACACATAACCGACTGTGCTTACGAGAATACTCGACTAGATGGGCACTTTGATATAATTTTTTGTGTATTTGACCGTTTAAACGCAATAATCCATGAACAAGAACTCAATTTGATAGTCGCGACTCGCGAGCTGTTTGAGAAGCGGCTTTATGTGCGCGCACTTTGGGTGTGAGCGTGACACTTGCGGAAATGAGTAGAATTATGCCGAAATTCATGCCCTGTAACACCAAAACTACAAACGGAGCGAATGAGATGAGTGAGTGAGTGGAGGCGGGTGTGTGTCAACTCCCTCTCGGAGAGAAGAGAGAGCGTGAAAGCGCAGCAGCTAAACTGGTGTATCGAATATTGTTACTGCGGGAAATGAGTATTGGAACGTTTCAGATATTTTAGTATCGATATGTATCTAAAAATCAATATTTTTGACAACTATTGCAAAGTAAGAAAGAAACAGTAATTTAGGTCTCATGAGGAAAAACAGAAAATTTTATAATGGTTACTTTTCTGAAATGCGTCTCGACGATAAATACGACATTAAGAGGGCAGAGTCTTCGAAATGAACGAAAACTTTACTACTTTACTGAAAAAAAGTTGCTGTTTGGATTTAAAAAGGCAAATGTTTAAGAGTCAATGATTGTATCATTATTGCAGTGATTATTATGTTTGGGAACAGTTCTTCTAACCCTAACTGATAGAGTGTAGCTTTTCATTTCTTAAAATACCATGTAGCCAAAACATCATGGCCATATTCCAGGATGACAATGTCAAGATTCATTAGGCTCAAATTGTGAAAGAATGGTTGGGAGAGCGCATGAATAATCTTTTTTCACACATGAATTGGCACCTTAATTCATTGAAAGGCCTTAAATTCATTGAAAGTCTTTAGGATGTCCTGGAGAGGACTTTACAGAGTGCTTGACTCTTGCATTGCCATTGCAAGATCTTGACCAAAAACTGATGCACCTCTTGATGGAAATACATGTTGTAATGTTATTTCCATCAAGAGGTGCATCAGTTTTTGGTCAAGATCTTGTATTGACAATACAAGAGTCAATCACTCCGTAAAGTCCTCTCCAGCACATCCCAAGCTACTTTTTGTTTTTGCCGGGCAGTGTATATTTGTGAATATATGTAAATAAATATGGGAATAGGGGATCCCCATTGGGGTTTTAAAGCAAATTTTTTAATGCAAATATCGTTTCAACTGGGTTTTCAAACATTATACAGATGTCTGGTAGTCTGTGACTACAAAAGTCAGGCTGCCTGTTTTGACCTGACAAGGAAGGAACCACAGCAACAGTAAGCACGCTACACCAGCATTCTTCATTAGAATCCTCATAGGAGGGAACACTGTTATTTATAATGTGATTATACTAGCCTATACAATTACATTTGTTATATACTTAAAATGTAGGTCACAAAAAACAAAAGTGTTTGGATGAAGAAAAATAAAAAGTTGACATTTGGCTAACTGTGAGGGGCGCCAAAAACCAATTTAGTTACAATTCCTACTACTTTCAGCATAGATTAATTTGCCAACTAAAAATTAAAATGCACATTTGGCTAAGAAAATTCAAACACGCCGCACAGAATCGTATGTTTCAGTCTAAAAGCTTAGAGATTCAGAGTCACACGTGAAAAATGAACTTAAGTTATCTCTCTTGGGATCGATTATCGTATGTGATGTAGGGCCTATATATGAGATCAACCAGGGATCTTTTTACATAGCACACAACGTGAAGATAAACGCAAAGAGAACACGCATAATGACAGTTTTAGAGCTGAATTAAATTGAGTTTTGTCCTCAAAATGAGAAACGCAACAGTGGCTCCACATCTCACGTAGGTTCCGATTTTCTGCATGAATTGTCTTGCGTGCTGTCTGGTTTCAAATGAACACACATCTGGGATGAGCCCCATGGGACGAAGCGGTAAAATGTTATGAGGCCTGTATACTATTTGAGCAGTGTGTCCATAAAAACCCCAAAACAGATCTCTCCACGAAGGGGGAAAAACTTTATTCTCACTTGATTATAACTAGGCTATATATTCTAACTGTCACTTATCAAAAAGATTCAGCTATTTTCCACTGAGCATATTAACTATTAATGTCATTTGAATTCCAAAGTTAAGTGTCAAAGATTTACCCGCCGCATTTCACTCAGGAGGACTAAATGCCCCGAACTCATACTTATGACAAGTACTGTATTTCTCTTCCATTTCTTTACTAATACTGACTTTATTCCTTCAGTTTGTAATTTTGACTTACTCCAAGGCCACACTTAAAAAATAAATGAATAATAATAAATTAAACAGTTGCATTAATTGTCACAGGCGCATCTCGCTATAGGCCCAAGCAAAAACAGTATACAGAACAAATGCAGAATCAACAATTATTTGGTTGTAATTCAATTATAGAGCAGTTGAGGGAAAATTAATTTAGGTAAGTGTGAAATTTGGCCATCATTTTGCACATTGATTTAAAACATAATTGGTGAGGAGATAACTTATTTTGAACACTTGTTTTTCATCTTCGTGGGTAAGACGTGGTCACATTTTTCATGACAGTGAGTGTTATTGCCTTGTGATTGAAAAATGCTAATAGTGGTGAACAACATGTTGCCAAAATAATTAGGCTACATTTTGTAACAGTTTGCTATTCTGGAGAGTTCTTGTATTATTAATTATTTATACCACTAAATAAATTATAGTGATTTGTATATGCTATTGCTATATTAATATATTGATTTGTAATGTAGGCCTTCATGAACGAACAATGGCATTCAAAGCATTACCCCGTTTTTTTTTTTTTTTTTTTTTTTTGCAGTGGTCTGACTTAATTAGCAAATAGGAAGTTGGATCTCAGTACTTTCCCCCATATATTTAGTTAAATCTCGCCGACACGGCTCATCGGTGGAGAGGGCCATGAGTGCTGGGCAGCAGCTCTCGCTCCAGCTGTGGCACGCGGGAGCTGTCACTTCAGCACTCTCGCGCCGCTTCTGCAAATGCCACGCGCTGCACGCGGCGAACTTGCGAGAGACGCTGCAGTAATCAACTCGCCTTCTGTTGTGGAACTATACAGCTTTTAACGTGCAAATGACATTTTTGCTGGCTAACAATGACAAAGAACATTTCCAGTCATACAAATGACCAATGGTTAAATGAATACGAAGCAAATAACGCATAGAGGTATTGATTAGTCAGATTTTCTCGGACATATATTGCCAATAAACAAAAGCACACCTGTAGGTGGCGACGGGATTTATGGTTGTCCCTGAAAAAACTTGTTAGACACGGCTCTATATTGTGAATGTTGAGCTGCATTTGTTGCAGTAGCAACAACCGTATAGGACCAAATCGCGCTGTGTTGTCAGACACTGGACAAAAATAAATACACGTTTGTTGAAACTCACCTCTGTGCATTTCCACTCGCTGTGAATTACCGCTGCGTCTGCCTTCGTGATCTCTGTAGGCGAGCTTTATCTCTCCATTTTACTAGACCTACAAATCCCAACTTTTCTTCGATCTCGTTAATCCCATTCCTCACGATGTAAAGAAACCACAATATTCCTTACGAAGAACGCGCACATCAAGTCTGCCTGGCAAGTTGTAAATGAGTTTATAATCCTGTTGAGAAATGTGCTTTGTAAATCCACATGCGTCGCGCGGAGAGTCCGAGGAGAGACGCGCGTCTGTGTGAGTCTCGGGCTGAACTGAGGTGATCGCACTAAACGAGGCTCATTTGAGCTTCGGGCGCTGCTCGCTTGAATGAGCAGCATGTACGCATGCGCAGCTCGTGAGAGTAAGACGCGGAGAGCGCGGTCAAGTTGAGGTGACGTGATTCGCCACGGACACAGCATCTAGAGTATTGGTTTACTCTATACAATTTACTGTAATGTAGTCTGCTTTTGACTGAGACGGTTTAGACACACAACAGCCCTCAGTCATGACTTTATTTAAATCATTTGACGATGATCTACAGACCTCCATGAACGTATGAACCATGTGAATACAAACGTAGGTTTTTATTTTCTTCCAGGGTACGAGAGGTGTTGAATCCATTGCCGATGAGTAGTGAGGACAGAGACGAACACATAAAGGTAATAAAGCATTTGGTCATGTTTATTTATACAACATAAAAAACTGACAAACAGCAACCAAAAACATGTTGAGAATGATTAATTAATAATTAAAACAGAGATACACAACCTGTTGGGACCAATATGCACCTGACCAGAAACAATTAGCAAAAACCATCTGCACAAATTGCATGCTAGTTAACATGCAAGTTAGACAATTGATTTTACCTTTGAAAGTGAAACTGCTTAATTAATGTGCATATAGTGCACCATATAAAGGTAAAATAGATTAGCATATAAATTAATACATTGATCAGAGCACCTGTCAGATATATACAGCTAAGAACAAAACCCTTCACACTAAACAGTCTTCAGCAGCACATAATTAAGTTACAGTGTTTTAAAAACAAGTATAAGAAATAAATAAAACCACTTAGAAATCAAGGAAAAATACCCAAAGGCATCAGTGACAATGGAAAAACAACCCAGAGTTGAAGTATCGATAACTGTGCCTAACAATCAGTAAGACAGACACAGTGGGAATTACTAGAATGTAAAATGAAGACAGAACATGAAACAGAAACAGAGCGACCTGATTAATGCGGACTATGGGCAATTAGGGTTGAGGACTTTCTATAGAATGTTTACATCCAATGGCAAGTTAATGAATTGAAACAAACTCTGGGGAATCATTTGGAAGTGGTTGGCACTGAGTGTTGATCCTTAAAGCAATACCTTATTGTAATAGAGTGATGCCATTTTTAATAACTCAGCTTTTTTTGGTTCCACACATCTAAATGCCTAATAAAAATTAGTTTACAGAGTACACTTTTGTTAACAGGGGCTTCGTGTAGCGCTTGGATTCAAAGCGTTTATTTAGTAAAGGGGTTCAGTGAAGAGAAATAACTATCACAGAGTCACATCCATTCCATACACACAAAGGCAGACAACTATTTAAGTCCTTCAAAAACAGTTCTGTTTCTGCCCACTTGACATTTACCTGTTACTTCAACAATACAAAGAAAGACTTTTATAGTAACATGTTTATGCCAAACCAAAGTACAGAAAATGGCACCAAACACTTTTCTTTCTTCTCAATGTGCAAACATCATTATGCGTTTAGAATCATGTAAACAAACTTGACAGAAACATACCTTTTCTCTTCAGATGTCAACAGATCTACAGAGGCACATCACTGTTCAAACTATTCGTATTTTGATGAATTCCTCTGATTTCAGACATCATTAAATGCATAAAAATGCTCCAGTGTGAAAAAAAGGTGAAAAAAATAAAATAAAATCCACCACTGAAATGAAAGCAGACCCGTCTTCTCTGTGTTTACCCATAATGCTCTCTCCAATTTCTCACATGGCATCAAAATGGAAGCGATGGGCCTCCTGTCTCTTCTCGCGGTCATCTGCTTTCTGTAAGACACAAACATTTAAAGGTTGCTACATTCTGTAACTTCACGGTCTTGATAGCAGGCTGGAATATCTGGGTCTCGCACGTTAACCTTGCCAGTGAGTTGAATGCAAACACAATACAATGCCGTTTGATACATTGGGAGAGGAAAGGACAGACACAGTAAGAGAGAGACAGACAGTGAACTCATTACACACACAATGGCACACTTTACCATGGCGAAATACCTCTGTGTGCGATCACAGATAGAGCCGACACCAGACACTTGCTGCCTGAGACTGATAATAACACACACTGCCAAACCTGGAGAGCGAGCATGTGTGTGTGTATGTTTGTATGCTCAGTGATTATCCTGTCTCGGTGATGACAAAAAACGATGTCTATTCTCAGCTTGTATGAGTGACTCACGCACAGGGTCCCTCTGTGAGGCACTTGTGAATTGGCTCTCCTGTTCTATAAGGGTCACTTGGGTGTATTTTTAACTCCAGGTGTGTCGTTTTCCTCCTAGTAACTGCGGAAAGCACCTTGGTCATAAGCAAAATGGCAAATCAGTTAAGGTAAAAAAAAAAAAGTAATGTGCCAGTCTGCCAGACAGATATAAGGAGGTATTTTCAAAAGGACTTTATATCTCACAGACCATGCAAAAAGAGCCTGAGGCTTTGACTGAGCGCTGTCAAGCTTTACGCGATCTGCTCAGGAGCCTCTAGATGGTATCTATTTGTAAGATATACTGCTATATGTCGGATTTTTTTCTCACAACATGGTGCTAAGTCACATTAACATCACTATTCGTCGGCTTTCATTGCCGTAATTGAGGGTTGTAGCGAAAATGAAGATCTGAGATACATACCTGCGAGCTCATCCTTATTTCAGGTCCATTTAAGTGTGTTGAGTGAGTCATAGGCCAGTCACAGACTCATTGATTACTCTGTCATGAGTGCTCGACTTAATTACATAGTCAGTGATAAAAACAGCCTGTATGCTCCTTCAAGCTAAGGATTACTAAATAACAGGACTTGCAGTTGCAGCATGTCTGACCATTTTAGTTCTTCCAGAAGCAGTGTATATGTAACATTAATGGTCTATGTCAGATGAGCCGTCACCAATTTAATGCAACTTAACAACTTACAATAGTGTCCATCAGACACTTTTGTATTATATCGTGTTATTTGTTGTTACAGAAATGCAACTTGAATTTCTCTGCCACACATTCGGTTTGCCGTCCTCTCCAACTCTCCAAGCACACCTCAGGGCGCTGAAAAGCTTGTAATAAATATATATATATATATTAACCTTATACAGTACAGATACAGATGAAGCCGTAGGCAACATATAGTACAGCATTTATAAACTGACCGGCCGACATTCACATGACCCGCATACATTCGAAGTCTCCCGCATCAAATATTAGACGCAGTCATGTTGCCTGTAAGGCATTTTCATTAAATGACCTTAAAATCATGTTCTCCTTTTATTATTCAATAAACAGATCAATATTGCATAATTTATTCAATTAAATTCCAGTGCCTGCTATGCTGTACGCATGACACAATTCATCCATACATATGCTTAATTTTGTTTACCTTGTATTTAAAAAAAATTCTAACTGGATCTTCTAGTGAAATTCTAGTGATTTTGTCTGCACAACCCCACATAAAACGGATAGAACTAAATCTCCACTTTACACCCCCCCCCCCCCAATCATCTGCTTCACTCAGATGTACATCATAATATGGAAGAATAGATCTGTTGCTGCTTGCTTCTTTAAAATTTTTGGGTGATACCAATAATGCTTAGTTAATTTTTTGCCCGATAACTAATATTTAATTTAAATTGATGGCTAATATTAAAATGTATGCTATTTATACTAAATAATTAAATTAATTGAAAATAAAACAAAATCATTAAAATTATTACAAGTGAATTTTTTAATTATTTAACATTTTCTGAGGCATCATAAAATTATAGTATGCAGTACAACAAAATATTAATTTTGAGATTTTCTAAAGATCACATTACTTAACAGTATTATTAAAGCATTAGTGTTATAAAGAATTAAGTTCAAGTGAGCGGCAAAGGCAACCTAAATATAAAAACAGAGAAAATAAGCATATCGACCAATACATGTCCAATATCAACCGATTTTTGACACAATTATAAAGGGAACACATTTTATTAATATAGACCTAATATAGACCTTCCCCTTGAAGAAATCAGGACAGTCGAAAAGTGGACAAAAGAAACGGATTACAACATCACGTGTCTCCCTTGTCTACTTGTGATCTGATCGACCAAAATGTGTCTTAATAGCAGTAATAAAAAAACAGTATATTATATCTTAGTCTTTTTGAGAGATTAAAAAGATGATGTAGTGTTTTTTATTATTATTATAACCCTTCTAAAACAAACTAAAGACAAACCAAACAAAAAACACTAAATGACTGAAAACCGTTTTTAGTCTCTTCAGGCATTTCTTTAAGAGAGGACGTCTACATCTAGGAAGACGAGGTGTGTTCCTGCCCCATGGAGACATGCAAATGATACAGAACACCTCGGTACTTCATGTATCGGTGTCTTTCCTGCGACATTGAGCAGGAAGAGAGGAGCCAGAGGCAAAAAGGAAATACTGCGTCTTATCTTCCTCTAATATCGCGCCCCTCCCACTGGGATGCAAATGGAACCGTCCGCTGAAATGGAGCGATCTGCTGAGTCCTCTCCAAATGCTATTTTCACAGGCACTACAGGTTGCCCTCTCTTATCTGCTAAAGCCACTTCAATTACAAACTGTCATGGGGGGCAATGAAGATGGAGGGCAGGGACAAAAGAGATCGAGAGAGAGGAACGCTGTGTACATTGGATGTTTTAAGCTGCGTCCGACGAGAACATGCAGTTTCACGAGGGGTCACTTGAGTGTGGAAGTCAATCTGTGCACAGTACTGACATTTCCCCTGCTTCACAATGGCAGATGCTCATACTTATCCTGAGATGTCATGCACAAACATTTACACAAATGCAGCTTTCAAACCATATCTATGATTAGAAGCAGAGAATGTTTGTGGAGTTGTGCTATATTTGGACTGCGAGAAGCTGCAATAAATGGAGAGAAACGCAGAAAAACTGAGCGATAATGTTAGTCTGGTAATGTAGCAACATGCGATAATAGACCACCTGCAGCCTGCACAGCTCCCAGTGTCAGTTGTGCAAAGAAAAACAGGGCTGCGTAGCTTCTCAGTCAAGAAGAGGAGAAAGGGACGCTTCCTGACCTTTTAATAGCTGAATTAGTGAGCAATGCTAATCGTCACCTGAACATGTGCATCGGGAAAGCTCATGCTCCATCAAGCAGTCATCAAGACAAGACAAAGAGCCAAAATACTCCCTCTCTAAACCTTCCTTCAGCCTCTCTCTTCCCTTTTGTCAAATATATAATTGCAGGGCTGAGGAAGAGAGATATGGAGCCAGCATGTTATTTTAATGCAGTGTCAACTCCACTGAAGGTCGTGTATTGGGAAGCGCTTCCCTGAGCAGAGAGCAATTATGGTTTTCAGCGCGCATAATCAGGCACCCACAGCAGATGGCTTTGAGAGGAAGCCAAAACCAGAGGAGCTCTTCGCTCCTTGCACACATGCGTACTCAGAGCGCCACCAGAACAGCCATAATGCCTTTGAATACATGAAGACACACAAGCACTCTTAAAAAAATGAAAAGACTAAAAAATATGTCCCAATTAACACCCTGGATACACCTGGGTGGTTGAGGGTAGGTGAGTAGGGCGCAGTCAAAAAGTCAAAATAATGAAAAAATGTATGTCGTCCATTACGTAGAAACTCGAAAGATCTGAAAAGGCAGCTCATACATTTACCCACCCATACACCTTCCCCTCGAAGAAATCAGGACAGATGTGGTCGAAAGTGGACAAAAGAGACGGATTACAACACCAGGGGCCTAATGTATAAACCTTGCGCACGAAATTTCATGAAATCATTATCCAAAAGTTACAATATTTTTATATGAATTTAAATAGAAATATTTGTAGTTCGTGCGCTGCTTTTGAACACTTTTCCTGTGGAATGCTGTGTTTTAGTGTTTTAACTACAGTGAGGATTGCTTGATATTTTAAAATGTTTTGTTACACTGCAAAAAATTACACTGCAAAAAAATAAGGCCAATCTGTTTCCATTAAAAATATAAAACATCCTAAAATATATGTTAACCTTATAGGCAAAATTGGCTAAATTTGATTTGCTTAAAGCAATTAAAAATAGCCTACTATCTGGCCAGTGGAAAAGATTGAGAATAACTCTTCTCGGAAATGTATTTTATACAACATTGATTTATTTATTCTAAAACAAGGCAAGGATACTGAATGATTTTTAGTAATGTAATGAAACAGCACATAGTCCTTATCTCATATTTTCCTAATGTCTTTTGTTAAACATGATATCACGTGGATGGAATAGTAAAACGAGGCGTTGTAAGCTTCATATATGGTTATTTCGGGGAGGATACGGGGTGGAGATGCAAGTACGCACAATCTTCTGGTGACTGGGTTTTATAAAAGGGAATTTTGCGCAGGTTCAGGTTCTGGTTTTATAAACTGTTGTGCGTACGCAAAATCTAGCTTTTGTGCATATGCACACTTGTAGGATGAAATCTATGGGAGGTTTTATACATGATGCCCAGGAGTAAACGAGGATGTGTCTCCCTCATCTAATTGTGAACCGATTGCCCAAAATGCATCTTAATACCAGGTGTAAACAGAGCCGTAGGCTGGTTTTATTGGTTCTCAACCAGGGGGCCGGGACCCAGTTTAAAGAGGGTTTCAGGAGGACTTAAAATAAGACAAAACAAGCTTTAAAAAAAAGCTAAAACAAATAAAAATCAAGACATCTATTTGTTAATTCCCTCCAAAATTTCTGGAATTCTAAAGTGTAACAATTATTTTCATTGTAATTATAATTAAGTTACTTTCAATCTATAAACACTCGAATATTGTTGTGAACAATGGGAGTGCCCTTGGAGTCAATAAGGTTTTTGACACTTTTCTGCAGGTAAATCAGCTGAGCACCAGCTTGGCCAGGCTGGGAGACCATCTTAAAGCAACTTTTCCGGCAGGGAGATAATAAAGCTATTTATAAACTGAATGACTCCAGTTGGATAATTGGTCTCAAGGAATAATGGTTTCCCGTTGACCCTAATCGGACGTTTTTCTTAGGGAATGTTACATAAGTCATGCAGTGGTCCTTTTTTAAATTTGACATGCTGTCTAAAAAAACGGAATGGCATGTGACGCAACAGCCAAAGACATCTGTCTGAATGCATCAGCTGTAACTTTTTGCACAATAAAAGCTGTCTAACAGCTAAAGCACAGTGCAGCCCACAAATGACATTTTAGATAAGCTTGTCAACCTCACGAATCAGTTGTTAAAAAACTAGTTGGTTAGCCAACTGTTGTGACCCATCCTGAGTGTTTAAAAGTAATTAATTCACACATTCAGAGGTACAAATAGCATACACGAAGGCAAACTATCACCTTCCCACAGACAAAGACAACAACTCGGGCTTTCACGTGCACAAACTCACACACAACACCCTGGAGGACATGTTGTGTGGGATAATGAGGAACAGATTTGATATGCTGAAAGGACAGAACAAAGCAATTAGCAGTATAGCAGTGTGTGTGGAGCGCCCTCGGAGAGAGCCTGAGGACAGGGCCACACACAGACACACCCATCTGCTCAGATCTTCACACACATGTGCAGACCAAAGACTAAAGGATGAGCCTGTGTGAGGTCACAATCATTCTGTGCAGAAGGAAACACAGATGCTGGAGTGCTTCAAACAGATCCACAGAAGAAACAGGGAACACAGGAGCGAGAGGATGACAGTGACAATTGGGCTTAGATCAGATGAGTGAAAGGCTGAAAATAAAAGGCTCTCACCTTCTCCTGCCAGTGCAGTATCCCAATGATGACGAGAATAAAGACACAGACGCCAATCAGTGCTATCGCTGTTAATAAGACTATATTACTCGGGGTAAGGTAGAGCTTCGCACTCCAGCTGCAAAGATACAGACAGAAAGAGAAAGAGAGACAACTGAAAACTTTTCAGAGCAACATCTTTAGACGCAGTGAAATCTTTAAACATCATTCAAAAATCTCTGAAACAAAATGTGAGAACGTCAATATAGAGCAAAACCTGTGTAGATCATCAAAACAGTGACGGGGAGTTTACAGCACTGAAGAAAACTCTTATTAGCACGGTGTAACTTCATTCGCGAGCTTTAATGTGATGATTCAAAGAACCTGAGAAAGCTAAATATAATCAGTCCTAACGCACCCTGACAAGCCGAAACATCAGGGCATCAAGATGAGCCGCTTTAAATAACAGACCGAAAGCGAGTGAGCGAGAGAGTCGGAATGCTCTCCATTTACTGGAGAGAATAGAACGAAAGATACTCTGTTTATCTTTACGAATTGTTTGAAAGTAAAACGGCAGCTGAACGAGCCCGAGCTGGGTCTGTGGGGAATAATAGGAAATCAAGTGATCTGCTCAAATATTTATGATAAAGATTGGCGGACAGCTTCATTAAGATACATTTCGGCTGTGCTGGTGGTAAACACATTAAATATTAATGCCCGAGGAAACACCTTCTCGCAGTCCTGATTAAGACTAGTGACGGATGTTGTGATGGTATAAAATTGCTTTAAATTACATTAACAAGTTTATTACTATTTGCTTGTTGGCTGCTCAGTAGATGCTGCTGTTCATATTAAATGAAGGAACTATTTGAAAAGTGTACATGGATAGTTTGTGGGGAAAAAAAATATGATTGAACAGCAGGTGTTGAGCAAGTGTGTGCATGCACATCAACTAGCTAAGGATTCCAAAAACGTTGGTAAAATATTTGTTGGCTGTAAAACGTATTTTTTTCATTGTAAAACAGTTCCTTACATTTACAGGAAAAATATAGTAATGAGTTTACTGTTAAAAAAATTAAGGCTGTCGACGTTAATGCGTTAACGCATGTGATTAATTCAAAATCCTTTTTTTCTGTAATGTTTCTCATGGGTGCTTTGGTGTGCATAAATGTATGAATAATATGGACTCCTTGTTTTATTTGATGTCTTCAAGTGTTCTTTTAAAAAGCTTGCAAAAAAATAAAATTTTGTGTGAATCACCCTTCAATTTGATGGTTTACTTTGCTGGATATACAAATTATGACAAAATGAACGTGTTAAACAAGATAAATGGTGTATGCCTAATTTCATGATAAGGGTGCGATTAATCGCAATTAAAATTTTTAATCAATTGACAGACCTATAAAAAATATAATTATTTAACAATTTATACATATATACAATACATTTAACTGCAATTTCATCAATGATAAAAAAATGAATAAAGAATAGTTTACTTTTAAACTTGCTTATAGTATTATTTATCTGACTGTTGAGTATATTTTTCCATAAATAAAATGTTAATCTGCTAATTGATTATATGTGTGTGTACCTGCGAGGGTCATCCTGTGGGTATGGTATAACGATGAGCTGGGAGTTAGGAATGATAGCGGTCCACTCCTGTTTCCTCACGTCCTGCAAAAGAAACCGAGTGTTCGATGGAAGAGAGAGAATGAGCACAAAGAATATTAGTACCATTACCGTTATGGAAAACACAGCACATTCAATTTCTGCAGTTGTCTTTTGGCAAACATGAACTAGAGCTGATGTGCCTCTGCGGAAGACAGAGGGGATTTGCCGGAGATTGTATTATTGCATAATTGGACATTATTGAAGTGGGGGATCTTAAAGGAGGACAGGGCATGTTTAACACATCTATCTTTTTACCATCATTAAATACATAATGGCTGATACACAGTTCCAACATCTCTCATCACCAAATTTGGCCTACATTTACACTATTTAACTAAACTTTTGCAAACTAGAGAAAGAGCCGAGCTTCAGGTGCAGATATACACAGTGTGAAGTGAAGCTTCAGTGCCATTACTGAAGTGAGCAGGAGCGATGAGTCCAATCAGAGATTTCAGCATTACTTTAAAGTGTAGATGAGTAGGTGGAGGAGCCATTTGCAGGCAGGTGATCAAAGCTACACAAAACAAGTTTGAAAAATATCTGTAAACCTCAACTGGCTACAACCCAATCAAATCCTTCAGCCGCTAAACCGTGTGATTCCATGTATGATGTTCACTTCAAATGCACTACACAGGACAGTCGCACTGTCAATTTGTTAAATATTTACCCCGCTCTCAGGGAGATTAATAACTAATATAACCCTAACCCTATATTTAGCATCGACAGAACTAGAAATCCGACATGGCAGCAATGAGAGAGCCAATGAAAACAGCCTTTTCCATTTGTGTTGAAGTTGCGAGTCTTTCAGTTGGAGAAAATGCCATAATTCTTAGTGCAAAATGCAGTTAATAAGCCTCCAAACATGAAGCAGCATAAATAGTCATCTATTCCCCCAGCTATTTGCAAAAAAAGTTCATTAGAGGAAGGGAAGTCTCTGGAAGCTGTAATGTATTATGAAGACAGTACCTCTATCAATTACAAAGGTAATTTTCCCTCTTCAACTTCTTTCTCGACAGCAATTAGTAGCAAACGTTAAATCCATCTTTTTGAGGGAATCCTCCAGGGGTACAGATTTTAATTTCCGACAACACATTTATCATAACTCTACGTTACGGTATGTGCGTACATGCGCGCAGCTGAGGAAGAGTGTGTGGTCTGAACAAGCTATTTTTAGTATGTGTCTTTAGTCAGTATGGATGAGGCTTGCAAATGAAAGGGATGGGGTGGTATTCGGTCTCGCTGTGGGGAGTCAAGCCTCTGCCTGCTGCGGAGGTCAACCGGCAGAAAGACAAAGATTTGTTACAGTCAAAGACCCTCTACTGCTGCTCTGAGCATTAGTGAGGGAGAGCGGCTAAAGCCCATGCGTTTTTAAGGTTACGCTAACCGACAGGCCCTGGCCCTATAATTATAAAACAGAGAGACCTCGATGGGGCTTTTTAAAAAAATATAGAACGAAGATATTGCAAATGTAATGATATGAGATGATTTGACAATTCAAGAGTGCAACCTTCTAATCTGTTAGAAAAACAAACATTTGATTGCTTGTGCTGACAGCTCAAGGTAAGTTTGATAGCTGTCAGAAAAAAACTACTAATCACTTCAAGCTAATTTTGGTTGCACTATTTCAAGGAGTCCTTGTTAAAGTGAAATTACACAAATAAGTACAGAGTAATATTAATTAACTACGTTTACTTTCTATAGGATTAGGGTTTGATTTAGGGTTGGTTGGTTGTAATTGTGCATCCTTTACAGTTATTAGTAAGTACATGTAACTTGTAACAAGGACACTTTTTATTACATGCTCAACAAATGAAGCTCCGATTCTGCATTGTGCAGCATCGAGCAACGTGTTTTTCCAGAATGTACTTCTGACGTGATAACTTGGGTTGTTGAGAGATTAAAGAAGTGAAAACGATAGAGAAAACTGAGCCTTTCCCTTCTCCACACGAGCTCTGAGAGTTCAGAGCCCAAACCGGAGCTGTCAGTAGGAACTGTAAGTATGCCGTATAGAAACATTCATCTGTGTCAGAAAAACAACCACATATGCAGAGCCTTTGTGAGGAAACTCAAAGCAAAGTCTTCCTCTCTCATTCCCTTCAGCTTTTGTAGGATCCCAAAAAACATTCTATAGGTCAGTTTAAAAAAAATTACTTACTGAAATGAATATGCACTTATTCACATAAATCAATATTTATACCCTCAAATTGAGAAAACTTTAAGACATTCGCGTGGCAGATGAGTCTATCAATCCAAAAGTATCTTAAGAAGTGCAGAGGTTTAACTATGTTGTTTCTTGTTTTTTTCAGTGTCTTGCATCATGAGCGCTGCATTTTAAAGACACCTTGTCAGGTTAAAAACAGTTCAACTTTTAAAAAGCATCCCTCGAGACCCCTGTGTTCGAATCGGGTCAGAAGGCATGATTAAATGTGCCATTTTTGTTTGTGTTATTTTCATAAGTTATTAATTGTACTAAATGAAAGTGTTAAATCGACAGCCCTATTAAAAACACAAAACGCCAAATTGCTGTACGTGAGACTTGCTCAAGCGCAAGCTTGGTGTTAATGTGAATGTGTGTATGCATGTGCATGTATTCATGTGTGAGTGTGTGTTGGTAAATCAAATCTGCAATTCTAATCACTGTTTGATAAAGACCTCTGTTTAGCTCAGTGACAGCAGAGGAAGCCGACGTCTTAAATTTAAATGAGTAGCACTGGGGGAATTCTAGAGGAAGTGGAGGGAGGGAGAGATTTTAAATTGCACTTCTTCAGCTAAAACCAGACAGAGACAAGACGAAAGGGAAGAAAACACCCCAATAATTAGAAAACCTGGAAAGCATTGAAAGATGCAAGTGCTGTCTTGCAGCTCTAATAAGGAATATATATATATATATATGTGTGTGTGTGTCAGACACAATGTTTTGCTTCTCAGATACAGGACAGAAGCAGGTAGAAGTAAACCAGGCCATCTGCATGCTCTTCCTCTCACGGGGCCTTTCTACCCATGATTCCTCCCTCCATATGGAGAGTGTCTGTGAGCGTGTGTGAGAAAGTATGTCTGTACCTTCCCTCCAGGGGGCCGGGGGATGCCCACAAACAGGTGATCCAGGAAGTTGGCGCTGCGCCCCAGACCGAGCACGGTGTAGGGCAGCTGGAGTGCGAGATGAGCTGACTGGCTGAGCTGTCCCGCTGCAGGGAGAGAGGGGGGAGGAATAGTAGGAGGGAGAGAGTGGGATTGAGGGTGGAGGAGTGAAAGTTAAAAGAGAAAACAGCCGAATGTGAGGGGGAGGGATGTGTAAGGTATGAAACAGGACATGAACAGGTGAGGGAGGGGAAGGAGAAGATGAAAGAGGAGAAAACAGAAGAAATAGCTGCCATTAGTGTCATCCATAAATAAGGCTTGTTGTACTAAGAGAACTCAGTAAATGAAGGGCTCTTGCTCAGATCCTCATGAGCTTTAAATCAACCTTAACAAACTACTGCAGAACCTGCATACTAACATCATATTTTACAGGCTACTTCTCACCCTAAAAATCATCATTTACTCGTCTTCATGTCATTCCAAACCTTTATGATTTTCTTTCTTCTGTTGAACATAGAGGATATTTAGCTAAATGTCTCAGTGTTGTTTTTCGGTCCATACAGTGGTCACCGAATGGTCACCAAAACTGTTTCCAAAACATTCTTCAGAATATCTTGTTTTATGTTCCACAGATGATGTCGTACAGGTTTGAAACAACATTAGGGTGAGTAAACAACAATATACATTTTTTTTGGGTGATATATCCCTTTAAAGGCGCACCAAGTAATTTTATGCTGACCAATAATATGATGGTGGTCTTTATACTGACATCTGTCGATGTAAATTAACCCCTTTCATGGGGGTAATTGTCACCTTATTCTGAATCTGATAGTAGGGGGTTACCAAGATAAACTGAGCACGATTCAGCTGGTCATGTGATAATATGGCACATAAAACAACATCTCAAGTCAGTCTTCATCTCATACTCAAGATTACAATATATAATATTTATGTCTATAAAAAATAATAATAGGAAATGTTTCTTGAGCGCCAAATCAGCACATTAGAATAATTTCTAAAGGATCATGTGACACTGAAGACTGGAGTAATGATGCTGAAAATTCAGCTTTGTATCACAGGAATAAATCACACTTTTAGGATTCAGCCTGATCTGGGTCTCAAGTTTAAGGCTACTTGGACTATAGCACACAAATCTTATGGAGTACTTTGACTACTTTTTAGGAGTCTGACAGATGTTTTCACTACTGCTGTTATACAGAAAAGAAGATCTTAAAGGTGGTGTATGTGATTTTCTTTTTTGACCATTTTTTCAAAATCACTTAAAAATCCTATTCCTAACCCACTTACAGTCACTGAGTTAGAAGCACTGAAATGCAAATTAAGCAATTTAATCATCTGTGGAACGGGCAGGACTCGAAAAACAAACTCCAGCCAATCATTTCCAAGACCACCTAGAATCATTGGACTGTAAGTGCGTCAATCAAAAGGTCGTATCATACCCCGTCCCCCCATCCCCCTCACGTGCGTGTCCCCTTCGTGCGCATACTCAAAGCTCGTGACCCAGTCACAGTAAGTGCAAGTCGCCCCGGTACAGAGAGAGAGAGTAAGTGCATGATTGCGAGTCCATGTTCTTCAAATAGGTGGAGTCAGGGCCAGCGTTGGAGGAAAGAAGGTAGGACCTTTTGGGTTGTGTATTTTCTAAATCTGCCAGCCATTTTGCAAATCCCATATATACCCTACCTTTAAGATATCATCTTTTGTGAAAATAACATAATACAGGTTTGAAATGACATGAGAGTGAGTAAATAATGACAGAACATTCATTTATAAATAAACTTTACCATTAAGTAAAATGAATATTGAATATAAACCCTAAATTAATATAAATATTAATCCTGTCTATAGTGTCCCTGGGTTTTCTCTGAAGAGAGCATTAAAAAAACAAGCATAATGGCAGTGGCTCAGTGGTTCATGTAGGTTGTCTACAAACCAGAAGGTTGGTGGTTCAATCCCCGGTTCCACCTGACCAAGTGTCGAGGTGTCCATGAGCAAGACACCTAACCCCAGCTGCTCCCGACGAGCTGGATGGCGCCTTGCATGGCTGACACCGCCGTCGGTGTATGAATGAGTGAGTGAATGGGTGAGTGTGAGGCAAAATGTAAAGCGCTTTGGTGGCCATTGGGTCTGTGAAAGCGCTATATAAATGCAGTCCATTTATCATTGAGTGAATCTGATACGTACAGACGTGTCCTGAACCCGCATGCGCAGAAGAGTACTCAACGGTCAACGACGTCACTTGTTGTTAGCGGAAGTAGCTAAACATGGACACACCGCAGGCTGAAACGACCCAATTCCGATTTTTTTGCCGTTATGCGACCTGTATCTGATCTTTTCATGACAGTCTGAACGACACAGATCCGATCTTTTCAAATGCGACCCAGGCCACTTGGGTACGTGGTCCAAATCCGATATGTATCCAATCTTTTGAAATACGACTTCAATCTGAACGACCAGGTCACATGTATCCGACCCGCACGTCATTGATATGCGACAAACGTCATAATTCTGCGTTGAAGTGGGCGGGAATGAGAAGATTGTTATTGTGCTGGCTCTGTTGGGAAAATAACTTTAATATTGCTAAACGAGCTCCACTGTTGACATCCATGTTTAGCTACTTCCGCAAACAACAAGTGACGTCGTTGACCGCTGAGTACTCTTCTGCGCATGCGGGTCACTCCTGGGTCATTTCACATTTACGTTCACACAGGAGATCACAAAAGGTCGCATTTAATTGGAAATGTGAACGGCCTTGCAAAAAAAAATCAAAATTTTTCAAAAAATCGTAATTGAGCATTAAGCCCCTGCAGTGTGAACGCAGCCTAAATGTCCCTTTTGAAGCACACACTATAGAACCCTGCGTGGGGCTGTTTTCTTAATCCCGCTCCCGCTGAATGTCTGACCATTACCGCCCGCTCCCACAACGTGTGTTCCACTCCCGGTCGCACGCACAAACATTCTGTTACAGCTTGCAGAAATTGTGAAAAAACTACACAAACATTACGGCTATGCTAAACTTTCAGAATAACAGAGATAAAACATTGCGTTTAATTAAACTTAACATGAGATACATTAATGTATTATTATTAAATGAATAAATATTAAGCAAATTATATATAAAACAAATAAAATAAACATTAAAATAAATAGGATATAAAAACCTCACAGATATCACAGGTGTTTATGCTAATTAACATATAGCAAAAATATATATATACAGTATACTAAAAATCATTAAGCGTACTTAAGGAATGAGGGATCCCAATCCCAATGCAGCCCTTTAACCCGCACCACTCCATGTGCTTTCTTCATGTGCTTTTAATAGCCCAAACTGTGAAAAGCAAATAACTACAGTATAATAAGCAAATCAGTTTCTAAAATCAATTTTTTTTTAATGAATCTGGACCAGAAGGATGCTTGAACTAAATATAAACTAACTGATGGAGCACTTTATGTGTGTCCTGCTGAATCAAATACACACACAGTCCCCAACCGGGGAAAGGTCAGTCCATTGCTCATGTGTCATGTGTCCAGCTTAATGATACCATTAAAGGGAAGAACAATTAGATGTGTATAAGCTGATTTCCCATTATGCATCAGAGAGGAGAGAGGGAAAGACAGAGAACAAGGGTGTCCCTAATAACTTCCCTTTGGCACATAATAGCGGTAATTGAATACTGGATGCATTCTGAGGATCAATTATATGGACTGAAGGAAAATGTAGAGCAAGTCTCACTGACCAGGAAAAGATCCTCAGCTCAGATAAAACAAAACAAGAATGGTCTTGTGTAGTTTTTCTCTAGTGGTGAAGTAGTGTGTGAAAAATTAACAGAACATTAAGGTTGATGTAAAGAAAAAAATACATTTTGAATTGGCTTTTATATTGTATTATACTAAAGCCACAGCAAAATAGGCAAATGTATGACTATGAAAATATTTGGACAATACTGACTAAGTAATACCATCTTTTCCCCTACCCATGCTGAATTTCCATCAACCATTACTCCAGTCCACAGTGTTACATGATCCTTCAGAAATCATTTTATGCTGATTTACTGCTCAAGAAACACTTCCTATTATTATCAATGTAGAAAACAACAATTTTGGTGAACATTCAAAAGAACAGCATTTATTTCAAGGCACACTGTGGAACTTTTTGCGACCTGTAATTTCCCCCTAGAGGCCACAAGCGCCGCAGCACTGTCGCAAAAGTCAACAAACAGTCAACCGGTCAGCCTCCCGTGTCTTTAGATTATGTGTGTGCAGACAGTAGTTGACTTGTCGGTTAAAGATAAGATAATCGATTCACTATTGAACAAAATAATGATATAAATATAAGATTAATAATATAAATTATACAAAGAAAATAAATTGAACAAAAGTACACAGAAAACAATGTCTGATCAGGTAAGTCGCATAGACAAGGGTTGCCCGATCCTGCTCCTGCCGATCGTCTGTCCTGCACAGTTCATCTCCAACCCTAATCAAACACACCTGAAGCAAACCATTAACGTCTTCAGGATCTCTTTAAAATTAAAGTCAGGTGTGTTTGATCAGGGTTGGAGATGAAATCGTGTAGTCGGGAAATCGTGTAACAAAACTGATATAACTCACAACATACTGCCGTTATTTGTAGGCTTCAGTTTGTTTGTCCTTTTATACACATACAAATATGAGCTGAAGGCAGAAAAATAACGGCAGTATGTTGTGACTTATATCACTTATAGCATCCTACTAGCTAGGTTACCAGATTGATAATTCGCTACTCTACCAGCATTCCTTGATACGTGAAGCATAAATGGAGGACAAGATAGATTCTGTAACATGGCCAGACAGACAGCAAATTCGAAAAAATAGAGATATTGTGCAAGCAATATATTTAACTTACTAAGTTAGTCCAAAAGCATGACGGCCAGGTCAGCATCGGTCAGGCACCACTCCTCCTCCTTTAGCCAGTGAGCGAACGCTGGACCAATGTTGATCCTCGTCCTGGCTTTTAGTTTATCACTCCCTTTTTCTTTTTCTTTTGTGTTCTCTGACAAAATCTTTGCCTTCTTCCGAGTAGCTGTTGGTTCAGCCATGACGACAACATACAGACGGCAATCAAATGCGAGTTGAGCTCTCATTTAGAATTTGGGGAAGTGACGTATGCCGTAAACCGGTCGAATTTTGTAGTTCTTTGTGTGCTCGGGTTCCTACCCGAAACCCGAAGTTACATAGTGCTAGTAAAAGCGATACAGACACCTTCAGGCTACGGCAGACGTGTCATTCAACCTATTGTAAGTCGATGTAGCATTTCAATGGGTTTTGGTAATATATTATAAAGGTTGAAAAGTTCCACAGTGTGCCTTTCAAAGAGAAAACTTTTGTAACATTATAAATTAATTTACTGTAACTTTTGATCAAGTTAATGCATCCTTGCTGAATAAAAGCATTTATTTCTTCACTGTAAAAAGTGATCAATTGACGACTTGAAAAAATTAGGAAACTCGTTGCCTTAAAATTAACTAAATAGACTTCATGCATAATTGAAAAAATTAAGTTAAGTGGAATTGTCAAGTTCACACAACTTCATTTTTTCAATTATACATAACGTTTATTTACTTAATAATTTTAAGGCAATGGGTTTTTAAAGCTTAATTTAAGTCAACATCACTTTTTACAGTGTTTCAAAAAGAGTATAAATCTGAACATTTTCAATTAAATAAATGCTTTTTTGAACAGCACATTTCACAATAAACATTATTTCAAAGCAGCGTTTAATTTTTTTGCGTAAAAAAAATTTATGTAGAAATACATTTTGAAAAGCCTTTTCTGTTGTTTCAAATCTTCTACAAACACCTGGAACCTTTGTGGTCCTTTGGGGGTCCCTGGACCCCAGTTTGAAAATCCCTGGTGTATAATGTTGGGTCCCACTTTGTATAAAGTGTCTTTATCTACTCTGTCCTAACATTAAAATGAATGATTTGATACAATTATTGTGTACATACACATTTTCCCATTGTACTTACATTTAAAAATATCCCTTCATGTAATTACCTAACAATTTTTTTTTATGTAAGTACATGGTAAAAGACACCTAATATAAAGTTAGACTTAATGTGGTTTAGTTCAGGGTTTGGTGAAGTGTAGTGTAGACCACATATACAGGGTCATCTCTAGCCCGCATATGAGCGACAGCATCCACAAAACAAAGAGGACTGAGATTCAGCTAGCCAAACACAAGCCGAGGTGCAAGACAAGCTAATAGAGCTGTAGCTCACCTCCTACACACACACACACCTACTCACACGCTCACTCAACCACAGTCGGCACAAGAGGAAGGGCACATATTCTCTCTACCTACAGCTGTAGGACCATTGTGGTAAAAGATGCACTCTAATGCATGTAAGGCAAAAAGTGAGAAGAGAGAAAATAGCATCAATCTGACAAACAACGGCAGGTGGAAAGCACTCAGGAGAGCGAGAGGGGAAAAAGGAGAAATGGTTTACAAGTGTATCTGTTTCTAACTTTAAAAATGTATCTGCTAGCCACAATACATACTTCATAAACAGACGGAAGGAAAACAACACTGTATATATCAGAAGCGAACATAGACTGAAAGCAGATTTTAGTGTCCACACAAAATACTCTCCCTAAACCCAACAGCTAAGATCATCTCCCCAAGAAAACCTGTTTGTTAAATGATCTCAGGTCTAGCGTCGCTATAGAAACCATTCTTTGCCCTGTCGATTGGGCGCTTGTGGAGCGATAAAAGGAACAAATGGTGGCGATGCTGCCTGGGCCTGAGGGATTAGAGCGGTTAGAGATGAACAGTCTCTCGCTGAGCTGCAGAGCCAAAATGGCGGCTTGATCCAGACACTGATTTGTGTGTAGCGACACGTGTCTGCACTGAGGGAGATAAGTGGAGTCTTCCAGAGGCCCCCAGCAGCATTTCCCATCTTATCACGCAACCGTCACAGAAAACAGCAGAGCCAAAACATGGCCACTCAAAGCCAGAATGACATCAAGTGCAGAGAGTTGGGAAGAGAAAGAGCCTGGAACGACTGAATGACACAAAAAGACGAAATGTTAACAAAGAATTTTGGTCACACTTTAGATTAGGGTCCAATTCTCACTATTAACTATTACTTTTTCCTCAATAAACTCCTAATTACTGCTTATTATTAGTTAGTAAGGTAGTTGTTAAAGGAATTGTAGGTAGGAATTGTATAAAAAAAAACCTTTTTCCAAATTTGTTTAAACTTTCTGTATATATCAATGCATAATTAAAATGTAAGTACTCTGAAAAAGAAAGTATAAAAATCGAGTGTCTGTAGACCTCTCACGACTGTTTTAAAGACAGCTCATTATTTCCATTCACTCCACCCCCTCTCTTCTGGGCTCCTTCCAAAGCCACGCCTCCAAAACACATGAACGCGCGACTCCGACCGCTGAGCTGAAGACGCATTATTTACCTGAGACGAGCGGAGTTCCTGTAGTGACATCATGTCAGAATCACATGTAATAAAAAAATCTAACTTTATCATTATGAAGATAACCAAATAAGATGTATTTTAGTACTCACTATCACCATATTGATATTGGTAAAGTTTAAAATATATAATTATTGATTCGCTAACGAGCTAGTTATCTATAAGGCAAAGCTAAAAACAGTTTGCATGATACACGTTTTTCCATTGCCATCATTTACACTGTGATGAAGATGAATTTCGTGTAACATTCATAACATATATGGTGTTCTGTATGTAAGAGTTTCAATAATGAAAGCATTGTTGACTCTGATGAGGACTACACTCCAGAGACAAGTACCGCATCGTCAGGTCGAGGACAGATCCAGGGTCGAGGGATTTTTTGTTTAAAAACAAAACAAAGGCGAAAAAACGTGCAGGTAAACTTCCAGGTGAACATGGTAAAAGAGTTAGACAGAGGGTAAATATAATTCTAAGAAAAGTTCCTGGATGCGGCCTACTATCTGTTAAACATGTATTTAGTTATCTAAAGCAAAATTATGCACAATTCAACACTATAGCTATCATCTTATTCTTGAGCTAGGCATATATATTATTTATCATTTCTAGTACGGCTCGCTAAGTAATGTTATGTTAGCTATATTAGGCAGCTACGTGTGCTAATGACACATGCTTCATGAAAACATAAAGAAAAAAATATGTATGATCAAAATACAAAAAGAAAGATTTACCTGTCCATCAGAAATATAGCCATCCAGGCGTCACTTTTCAGCCCCTTGAGGTCTCCTCAGTTCTCGCCATCGCTAGAAAGCCACGCCGATATTGACATGCGTTTTATTTTGTTGTTTATCCAAAGACTTTTTGTTCATTACCTTTTCTAGTAACGTTACTGTCTTCCTTTTTTTGCCTGGTTTGCCTTCGCGAACTGCATATGTGAATTTTGGTTGGTCTTTCTCTGCCATTGTTTTGCTATTCCTAGGTTCCGTGCCTCTTGAATTCCTCAAATCAAACGGATGCGCGCGCAAGTGGGCAGGTCCTGTGTGGCAAAAGGGTGGTTGCCATGGTTGCGAGAGAGTGACAGTCGCCTAAGCCAATTCTGTGTTTTGTCCCAAATGTAAATAATGAGCTGTGTTTAGTGCAGATTAAACGGTCTAGACTCACTCGATTTTTATACTCTTTTTATCCGGATACTTACATTTTAATTATGCATTGATATATACAGAAAGTTTAAACAAATTTGGAAAAAAGTGTTTATAAAATTCCTACCTACAATACCTTTAAGTTTAGGTATTGGGTAGGATTAAGGGATGTAGAATATGGTTATGCAGAATAAAGGATTAATATGTCCTTTATAAGTACTAATAAACAGCCTAGTAATAGAACTCACACAGAGTCCAAAGTCAAAATTTTGTCAATCTCGCCAGAAAGTATGAATACATGAAGAACAGATCGATATTTTAGCAAAATTGCAGCATAATATTTTTGACTTGGCAGGATTTCAAATAGATGTAAAAAGACGCCTATCACGCAGATTCCACGAGAGAGCGAAAAAAATCAGACTTGGTCAAATGTACACTGCGCACATTATATGTAAATACTGTTCCCCAACAATGACCTTACAGTAGCTCAAAGAAACACACATCAATCATATTCCAAAAAGACCAAATCAAATATTACAATAAAAATAAATATAGCTATCAAAAATTCATTATTATTGTGTCCGAATACATTCAAACAAAACAAAAACTAAAATTAATAATTTAAGATCAAATTTGAATTTAGGCATCACAACATTATAATGCAGAGTATGACAAATGTATATTTATTTTGAGACTTGCTAAAGATCACAATTAATATGTTTTAAATGTGTGCAAAATATTAGTTTTAAAAGATTAACTTTAGATGAGCATGATATATTTCTTTTAATACATTTCCAGAACAGGCAATTAAATCTCAAATCCACCTAAACCAACAAACAGACAATTTACCACAGTCCTAAAACTGACCAAGAGAATGGACCTAGAAAGCAGCACTTGCAATCCAAAACATGTTTTGCAGAGCGGAATCATTGTCTACATATAAAAAGGTAGAAGGGAGAAAGAAGATCAGGGAGAAAATGAAAAACCACCTCAGATAATTTACAATCTAGGCTCCAAGTGAATCATACTTGTAGTGTGAAACCTTAGGAAGTACAAATGTACAGTATTTTGCAATTAAAAAAATGCCATGTTCTTAGTATCTGTAAAATAGCCAATAAATGCATAATGATTACTGATGGTTTGCCAACATATAGCTGTGTTTATTGCACCAATAGAGCTGCTTTGAATCTTGCAAGAGCAAGACAGAAAGAGAGCCAGCGAGCGTGGTAATTATAGAAGAAAGAACTGCATTAGGTCAGATGTGTCTCTCTCTTTACATGTGCACTGAACATAATGAAAGGACTTCAAGCTGTCTTAACGGAAAAAGAAGGCGTTCAGATCAATTACAGAGAAAAAAAAGGCTCCAACAAAGGTCATTATCACAGTCATTCTATCGCTCTTCATGGGGAGGAAGCAGATGATACGGTATATGTGATGAGTGTGAATCTGCTCTCTCTGTGATTTTGATGGATTGGAGTGATACGCAGTGACAGAGAGGAGGTAGCACCAGCAGAGCTCCCTTCTTTTGCTCCATCAACATGACAATCCAGATCACGATCATAAAGAATTATATACTCATGGTCAGCACAAGCGTGTCTACTTATATTTTAAGGCTGCGTGATTAAAAACAGAGTGTTTTCTGATCACAGGAGACATTGGAAAAAGACGCAGGAAAGGGGATAATCCTGGTGGCTTGTAAGTGGGTGGGGGTCTATGTTTGCTCTGGGATATTCAGAGAGGGACAAAAGCTGTGATCAATACTAATCGTACTTCTCACTCCAGCTGCGGGCTAAACTACACTTCACGGCACATATGTGAGAGTGTGTGAATGAGGATGAATAGAGAGAGGAAGATGGTCAATCGACAGAGACATTAGACTTACAACATACAGTAGCCTACTATGCAAAAGTCTTGGGCACGTTAGTATTTTCACACACAAAAAATGGTTTTAAGCAATCTAATTATATATTTTGCTGTAGTGTGTCAGTAGGAAATATCAGTTCACATTTCCAAACATTCCTTTTGCCATTAATTGTAATAATCCAGTGAGATTTTTGATCACACCATCATCAAGTCCACCTGGGATTACAAGAAGAAACAGAAAAAAACTGAGACAGACTAAATCCACTGTGGCAACAAGTTGCTTGGAAAAACCAAACTTTTAGAGCCCAACGCAACGATTGCCTGAAATGATTGTTTAACACATTCGACCAAGTTTAAATCCATTCTGCAGAACTCTATGCTAAAAAGTCAGCAGAATCCATCTGTGCCTAGATATGAGTGTGTAGGACATGTAAGAGTGTGTCTGTGTGTGTCCCTCACTGTGAGGATTCAGAGGGGCTGTTCATTATACACCACATTCATTTGGCTAATTAATGAGAACAGTCTCGAGCGCCATATTGATCTGCATCTTCTCCTGTGTCAGTCTCGCCTCTCCCACCTCTAGTGTCTGCCTCCGTACTTCACCCTTTCTCGGTTTACTTACAACTCTCATTCATTAACTTGGTACTGCAAGGGTCAGTCCAATTATACAAGCATGAAAACACGACCCTCTGAAGTACTTTATCATCCTCAGACATGAGAGGATGCCCCCTACACATGCACAATTACCTACATGAATTCTTCATAGGTTGTTTGAGTCACAATTCTAATCAACTCGTAATTGGTCAAAAGAATATTTCTTGCTGGAAGAGATGTTAGCTTAGAAACTGTAGGTTGCTCCTAAATTAAGCCAATTGAGAAAACACAGTGTAATTTGTTTGGTTTAGTCGACTGGGTTCTGTTCAGATAATTTACCGTATATACCCGAATATAAGACGACCCTGAATATAAGACGACCCCCCATTTTCCAGACTTATTTTCGGGGAAAAATAGATTTTTGTGGAAAAAATCTGGTTTTCAACAGAAAATAATTTTAAGAGCAAATTTCCGAGGCGTTGTTCCAAATGCCTCGTATCACCTGTGGCTCGTGGAGGCCCGCTCGTCGGCGGAGACCGGCACATATGCGCTTCCTGATTGGCCATGACTGCGGCTGCCCTTTGTGCGATGGGATGGATTTAACCCTGCGGGGTCATCTGGCCGTTTTCGGCGACGATCCGGCTCCCGCTCTCTCTCTCTCCCTCTGCTTGAGCCGCGCAAGAAAAAGCGCCGTTCACAGAGGATGCCAGAGCGGACGGAGACAAGCGAGCAGAGATCTCACATGTTCACATCTCGCGTCTTTTGAGCGCTCAAGTCCGTTATTTCAAATGTAGGCGCGCGCTCATAATGAAAGCGACGCGCTCGTTTTTTCCAAGCGCGTCCGCCGCGCTGTATCGAGATCCTCGGCGCTCTCGTCAGTCGACAGGAGAGAAAAAGGCTATCAATCGATTCCTCCACTCGAATATAAGAATATAAGACGACCCACCATTTTTTCAGCCTATTTTTAGGACAAAAACCTCGTCTTATATTCGGGTATATACGGTAATAGCAAGATAACTCGTTGGGAGATCAAGCTGATTTAAAAGTTGTTTTCAATGTTCCAGTTAAACTAACTTCCAGAGGATGTTTTTTTTCTATCAGGACAATGCATTCAGTGTTGCCTTCATGGCATCTGTGGTTACTTCAGTTACTTACTTTGTCCTCAGTTACTTTGTCCTCAAATAGAGAGAGAGAGAGAGAGAGTGAGTGCAGACAGCAGCAGAAATACCGCCGTCCCCATGTCCTGGACTCGAGTCTAAATGTGCAATAAGTCTTGCTGAGCTGTGTTTCATTACTGGCCAATGAGAGCCTGAGGGAATAAGGGCCCTAATACAACCTGGCCTGTTCTCCACTCCCCGTACGACATACACCTCATGACTGTCCTTCAGCTGACCCCAGACACCCTGCCACAATCTCTCCAATTACAGCAGGACATTGATCACAGAACTGTAGTTAGAAGTGCAGCTGCAGAGCAAGGAGGGACGATGGGCCGCAGTGTCACTAAGCTCTACTTACACTTTCTGTGCTGAAACTGTGATTGCTTTTATTTATCTGTTCCTCTGTGTTTTCTTTGGGAGTGCCATCAATTCCGTCGCTTCTCAACTACTCACACAGTAAATCGTGTGTGGAGGATAGACAGATAGAATGACAAATAGAATGATAGATACAACAATAGATATATAGATAGCTAGACAGACAGATAAACGTACAGACAGAGTGATATAACAATAAATAGAACGAAAGAATGTCAGAACAAAAGAATGACAGATAGAATGATAGACAAACGTAAATATAGACAGAATGACAGACAGATCACAGCAGACAGACAGACGACAGATAGATAAATAGATAGAACAACAGAAAAAATGAGAAAACGATAGACAAACACAGACAAACAGAACGACAGACAGACAGATTAGATAGATAGATGGATAGATAGATAGATAGATAGATAGATAGATAGATAGATAGATAGATAGATAGATAGACAGCTCTCTATATGACTTCATTATATGATTAACTATCCTGGCAAATTTCTGATGGACAGTCAGTCTGAAACACATTAGATCCTGACCTTAAAAACAAAACAAGCCTGGCACACAGCAGGTGAAACAAGATATTAATATTGAATTTCATTCTCAGACGATTAAGAAGCAAAAGCGACCAAACATCTCTGCTCATTTGTATTCTGCTTCAGCAGGTGTAAAGACAAACCAAGAACATTATTACTGTGACATTTGCATTATAGACGAGTATGTCTGAATATACAATTTAAAACATTATAAATGCTCTGTCTACTTATAGACGTGTCTTTTATCCATTATGAATATCTCATCACAGTAGAGAGGAAAGAACAAAGAAAAAGAGGACAATGAGAGAGAGTTGAAATATTTAAGATAACAGAAATTCGTGTGATTTGCTGGCTAGTGAAGGATTACTCAAAAGAGGAAGAAGGGCTGTAATTTCATTGGACAGAACTCAAAGGCAAGTTCAGAAACTCTGGTCCAGCCCTTGAAAGCAGAACATAATTCCATTAAAAGAAAAAAAGAAAGAAAAAAAAATATAGTTTCTTCTACAAGCATGGAGCACAAAAATCCCACAAAAATCCCCAAAAATCCATTATTTCCAGTTATCTGAGGATAATTTTTGTCCTTTAAGCCATTTAGTCATTTATCTTTGAAATAGCTCTGTCACATCCTGCTCTCTGTTCTGCTGAGAATCTTCAGCACAGTCTACACACACACACACACACACACACACACACACACACACACACACACACACACACACACACACAGAACCACAACATAAGAGAAACATTCATTCTGTTTATGTAATGCCTCCACTGAGAGGTCAAGGTCAGTGATGCATTCAAAAGAGACTTGAGAAAAACAGTCAGTGACACCAAAGTGATGTGAGTTCTGTCAATGCCCTAAGGAATTTATTCTTATCTGCTCTTAGAAAGGTGGAACAAGGTCATTTGTTGCCCCGTCTCTGATCTTGAACTTGGTCAATCAGATATCCTTGAGGGCCAAAACAACATATGAGAGACACTCATATATAAAATACTAAGCAATCAAGAAGCAAGACAACTCAACCGTCAAACTAATGTGTGCTTTGTGGCAGAATCTCTAGGTTGCTCCAGTCTAGTTTACTTTGATGTTTGGTTAAATTCTCTTGTATACAATGGATAGAAATGAATCAAAGACATTTGTCTTGTCATAATGCTGTAATTGAACTACTACATGAAAGAAACTTGGCTCTGAATATAACAATTTATTTAATGCAACATATTTAAATAAATGTTTTACTTAAACTAAAAGGTAGCTTGGTAATAATGAATAATACAAAACAATAAAAAAATAATAAATAATATATGATATCTCCAATATTCTCTATAGTGGCTGCATTCATTGTCTTTGTGCAAATGCAATCCAATCTCAAATTGTTGCTTTGAGACAAGAAACACATTTATGTAATTCCTCATTTCCATTTCCATATAAACAAACAAACAAACAAATTATACATATATATATATATATTTTTTTTTTAATTACATACCTGCAAACTCAACAGAGCCGAAAAAGGTGACATATATGGGGGTATGTATATGTTTGAATATACAAATAAAAAAAATGCAATCCTTAAACATGAAACGAAACCGCCAATAGGTGGCGGCAAGGGACCGTCTTAATTAGTGAGTAATTGAGTCATTCATACAAAAGTTCAAAATGCTGAATCATTCAGTAACAAAACACCGCGCTGCTGTTGCTTTCCTGTGGAACTATTCATTTCGTCTGTGAAATAGAACAAAAACAGTTGATATTGTTTGTGTCTAAACTGTAAGTAGCTTAATAATAAATATTAACTACGCTACTTGTTTATTGAACTATAAATTCAATGTAACATTTTCAATCGTGATAATAATATTCAGCAAAACAGCTCCCTTAGTTGTTTTATTTATAACATATGATTTAGTTTAACATAGCACAACTATTTAAATTTGTACCTCAGTACATTTCTTCTGTGAGTTTTCTGTGTGCTGTTTTTACTCAATTGTTTTGATTTCTCCACGAATGTATCTCTAACAAAGAGCCTCAACGCCACGTTGTTACCAGAAATACACAGCCCATTATCAATCGCTGTTTACATTGAATGTAATAAAATCACATTCATTCTTGCGTTTCGATGCTTCCCTGGTTATTTTTTGTCACTAAAATTAAGTAACTTGTCCGGTCGGGCAAGTAAAATTAGCTTTCACTTGTCCCGGACAAGCGTTAATGTCGAGCCCTGAGTTCATTCATGATTTTTGTCGTGCTGTAAAGCGGAACAGGTGATCGATTCACAGCGATGACTGCATCATCAGAGCGCCAAAAGATCACAACAGCTCGAAAGACGTCTATGCTCTCACTCCAGTCTAATTAGCACATTCCCAATTATTATTGTGAAGTTTAACCCCACCCACCACCCGAAAAAAAACTCATCGGATCTACACGATTCCCATAAATGACACATTTTTATTCAAAAACGCGAATTTCGCCGAAAAGCGACTTGTTTGCAGGTATGTAATTAGGATTTTTTACTAACAAACGTGAATACCGTAATATTTTTTTAAAGTGAAAAAAAAGTCCTCTAAAGCAAAAAATGCCAGAACGGATTTTCGAAATCTACGTCCATCTATCATTTCTTTTGCCAAGAAAAAGCTTTTTATTGGTTTTTATCAAAATCATCCTAGTCTAGTTTAGTCTGATCCTTCAAAAGATATGGAACTAGTCAGGATGGATGACTGCAGTGTGTTGAGGTTGACTTATCTTACCTCACTGAAGCAGGATATGCTGGGTAAAGAGATATGTGTGATGTTAAAAAAGTGTTAATCTTTTCTGAGCCGTGTACTCACCAGAAGCGTTCTTTAGATAACCGTTCGAGTCCACCGATGTATACATGACATACGGGCCAGGTTGGTTCACACCGAAGGGCTGTGGGATGGATAGAAGTGATTAACAATAAATACAAAACACAAACAATTTGCAAAAGGAATTTTAATCAGAAAACTACTTTTTAAGAAGCAAATAACAACCATCTCTAAAGGGGCCGTAACATTAGAAAAATTTGATAAAAATGTGCAGGCAAAACCGGTCCATTGTCTGCTATCAATAGTGTAGCGATATATGAAGCATGTATCACTTTTCAAACCAAGCAGCTTTCAATGTGGTGGATCCATGTGACTAACTTGAAGTTCACCGTTCACCCTCACGCAAAATTCCCAATTGCGTGGTTTCCTATTGAAATTACTGGGTTTTGCTTATGAAAATTCGCGGAACATTGGTAAATGTGACCGCATCTTAACTCTATGCACACACAAGACGTTGAGACCACGCAGCAGCCCTTAAGTGAATTGATTCAAACACATATAAGATCATAACAATAAGACCTTCCTTGGAAAGGCTCATTGTAGTTGTAAATATGTTTAAATATTTTAGTGTAAATACACTAAAAATCTGCACATTGGAGCTATTCTGATGATATTGATGATAATTAGAATGACCCTGACTGCTTGTTTGCAAGTGTGTGTGTGTTTTCAGTCCACAAAGATCATAACAGGTTACACAGGCCCAGCTCCAGTCTCCTACAAATACCGAGACACATGAGAGATGTCTATCAACAGCCAGCAGTAACGTGTGGCCAACACTGGCTCAGCGCCGGGGAGATGGGGCAGACCTGCTAATATGCCAGCTTCTCAATTATGGATACTTTTCTCTGTGCAGACAATAACCCTGGGAACTGCAAATGAAGAGAATGCCAGGAACAAGTGGGCATCCATTTTTAAACAGATTTATTTGTGAGGCATGATTATGAGTGGGGAGGGGTGAAATGATTCCCTTATTGAAAATTATGTTCCCCTGTAGCTGATGAATCCAGCCAATGGACAATGTTGACAGGAAATGGGACAATCCTGGAGCAGAAGCTCTTCGTCACCTAGTGCCAAACTGACATAAATGAGGGAGAGGATGATCTGGCAGCATCAGATACAGATGAACATCGTTCAGTCAAACACAACAGTGAGGGCAAAGTACACGGCCAGAGAGTCTGACGTCAGTGAGACCTGAAGTCCCACACATTTCTTTGGACCTGAAATCCTACTCCATCACCAACATCTAAGTTCAAGTTTATTATGCCATAGGGAAAATTGGCTAGCAAATTATTAGCATTTATCTGAAATACAAAATGATATTGTAACATTATAAATCTCTCTTTACTGTCACTTTGGATCAATTTAGTGAACCCTTTCTGCATAAAAGCATTACTTTTTATAAAAATATATATTTTATATAATTTTTAATAAAAGGATATTCTGAAATACGCAAACCAAAATTTTGAATGGTAGTGTATCTCACAATGTGACTTTATATCTTGCATTTGTGACCTTTTCTAGTAACTGCACATTTACTCTACTTTTAAATTTAAACCTCAAAAACTACAACATCCCAAATCTGCCCCTTAAGCAATGGAGGCTGTTTGTAGCAGAGCTTACAGAGCACCTACTATTATCAAGATTTTCTTACTGGAGAACGGAAGAAGCAAAGCTTTAATCACACTGGTAGACAGCATTTAACCCAGACAAGAATGCCAAACATAATGTCTGCAAAATCAGAAGCCAGTTACAAAGCAAAAAATAACCTCCATTAAACTCTTCAGATTGGCTGAAGCAGTAAACAACTGGAGAGCCTTGGGCTATAGCAACCATATATGGACAGGTGGATAACCCATGATCTCGCTAATGAAACCACCAGACAGCAAGAGACAAAAGATGAGACTGAGCAAGTCAGAGAACACAGAGAAACAATGTAAACGTGGGAAGATAAAGCATCAGAGGAAACAAAGTGATGCCTAAGACAGCAGAGAGGCAGCCAAAAGGAGATAAACGAAAACATCACAAGAACTGAATGGGGAATAGCAAACACCTCAGTGAGTGACTGCAACTGTGGGCCGAATATTTCAAAAAGACTTTAAACAAAGACCCCCCCCTATGCCATTTTTTTGCAAGAAAAAAAAAATTGCAAATAATTCATTGTATTTCTCACCATTATTTCTATGTATCAATTTGAGTGATATTTAATAATTGTCATAATACTGTCATGCACCTTTTTCACTGAAGTGTCATTAATAGCATTTTCAGAAGAAGAGACACATTTTGAAGAATCAAACTCATCGGATAAGCTCATGGGTTTCAACTATCGCTACATACGGGTTACAGTGAAGGATATTAGTTGGTTCTTTGGACCGCTGGGTTAGACTGCATTCTCACCAGAAGTAAAAACACTCCTTGAGGTGTTTTTTTTTCTTGATTGTTTTGGTGCAGATTCAAGTACAACTGCAATGTACATATACTACCATTTTAAAGTTCAGGGTCAGTAAGATTTTTTAAATATTTAATTCAGAAAGGACACATTAAATCGATCAAAAGTGACTGTATGATGTTATAAAAGTTCAAATGAATACTATTCTGTTCCTCAAAGAAACTTGAATAAATGTATTATGGTTACTATAAAAATATTAAGCAGCACACCTATTTTCAACATTGATCATTCTTGAGGACCAAATCAGCACATTATAAAGATTTCTGAAGGATGATGTGACACTGAAGACTGGAGGAATTGCTGGATATACATTATACCTTCCTTACTGACCCCAACTTTTGAAGAGTAGTGTATATGCCTACAGGAACCCGAACAAAGAGAGAAAATGCAGCAGGTTATGCATCAAAGCCTCCAAATTCACTAACATGATCCTTTGGATCAAGTTAATAATTTATAATATGCTGATGAGCAAAAATGGAAGATTTCAAATTGCCTACTTCCCAGGGGGAGACACATTTTTAGGGAAAAAGTAATTATTTTTGCAATTCCACCAGATGCACAGAATTTGCACACTGCTCTTTTAACCCTCTGGGGTCGGAAATCACGCCGGCGTGATCTGCTCGCTTTTTTTCTTATCAGTGCAAAACAAACTCAAAATACTTTGTTGATTTTGATCTTACATATAAGTGTTACACATCATTCAATAATGTTAAATGTCTTCTTTTTTTGGTGTACACTCTTTTCACATCAAACACATCAAAACCTTGTGTTTTTGTAAAATAAATAAAATAAACAGGGTGCGCTTTCAGCTCACTCTGTCTCCGCAAAAATCTTTCTGAAACGCGTCCGAAAAATGAACTGTAACTCAGTAAATACTTGTCACAGAGACACGAAATATTTCTCTTTATGAAGCTGAAATTCTCTTCTTTTAAATGAAGTAATTTATATAAAAAAGCAACTATTCTCAGTTGATGTAATCTGTATGAAAAGAGAGAGATGTCGGTCTTTTTCCTTTCACCTAATTATAGCGTATGACGTGTTAATGTGACCACGCCCACTGAGAGCACGCGCTATTCAAACGTTAATGTTGAGGCAAGCCATGAAAACGCCCACATCAGAACGCCATAACCTTTATCTCGTCTTGCTGCGCACTGAGGAATAATTCCTGGAAAAGTTAACTCAGTTACCGGTTTCATTTCGAGGAGCACGGATTCAGCTGATTTAGTAAGTCATTTATTCTTAAGTGCTTTGTTCTAATCGTGTTATTGAATAGTGTCTGTAAACTGCACAAAGACTGTTTAAATATGAAATGCGTGTCTGTGTGCGAATGAATGGACGAATTCACAGACGCGCGCGCGCTGTGCGTTCATTCACTCTCGCTCCTACATTAGTAAGACAACTGAGATTTGTTCTAATCGTGATATAGAATAGTATCTGTAAAACCAAAAAGACTGTTTAAATATGAATCAGGTGTCTGGGTGTGTGAACGAACGAACGCACAGATGCATAGCCTACCGTTACAGACGAAATAGATTAGAAAGTTGTTACTATAAAATAGACAGCAAATAAGCTTTAGTTAGACAGTTTCTGCTCATATGTTAAATATGGTAGGCTATGTTTTGTCAAAAATAAACTAATCAACTGTTATCCAATGCAAGCTAATGCAATTCACATATCAAAATAATGAATCCTTATTTTTTTTAAACGTTTGATAAAATGTTTTGGCCTACTTTAAAAATAATACTTTATATGGAAAAAATGATTTTCTTTTCAAGATGTCTCCAACTCTAACTTTGAACCAATTCTATACAATGACCCATATAACCTATTTGACCAGGATTTGTTTCCAGGTATGACTAAAAATGGGTTTTTGACTTTCATTTATATTTTGATTTTATATATATATATATATATATATATATATATATATATATATATATATATATATATATATATATATATATATATATATATATATATATATATATATATAATGCATGTTGTCCTTTCAATTTTTCCTTGTGTGACACCTGAATGTCACACAAGTGTCACAAAATGCTTTGGCCTACTTTAAAAATAATACTTTATATGGAAAAAAATATTTTCTTTTCAAGATGTCTCCAACTCTAACTTTGATACTTATATATATATGTATATGTATGTTGTCCTTTCAATTTTTCCTTGTGTGACACCTGAATGAAAGGCTCATTATTATGCGGGTCAGGTGAGAATCACCTAATTATTCATGATGGGGTTTGGACTGTTCACGCCCATTCGCATATTGCCTTGGCAAACAAAAAAAGGTTTTTCACAATAAAACCCAATTCACAGTTTTATGTGAATGATTAGGCAGGATGTTTTTCAGATCATTTTGAAGAAAAAACACTAGGCAACAACATCCATTAGTCAAAAGTCTTGTGGACACATATTTATTATGTGTTTTGTAGCCTTATTTCAGAAACTTTCATTTTTTGTTTTTTTTTCAATAACCACGCATAAACAATATTCTCTCAAAAATACAAACATGTACATATATGTTGCTCACATATTCTGCCCTACAAAGGCAAAAGACCTTAACTCGCTAGAGTGTGGAACTGAGAAAAATGACTTTAAAGATTTTTAGTTGTCCCGCCAAAGTAATTATAGGTAGGACACTGAAAATCTGGCAGTTAGATGTTTAAGTAATGAAAATTATCTACATAACAAAATTTTTAGCTCAAACTTGACTTTTGACCACTATTTTAAAGTTACTGTACTCTGCCTTTGTATTGTCAGCCAAAAGTGAAAAGTCATGCCAAGGCAAAAGGCAGTAACTTCCACATTATCAATATTTGGTTGCTGATCAAAATCATTATAGTAACACCTGTATAAAATCTAGTGATCATGGCAATTATTTTGTATGATTTACAATTACCTAGCCTTCTAGTTATTGTGCTTTGGTTGCATTCTGGTGGCCCTATTAATACATTAGACATGACAAAATACCTCCATAGCGGTAAAGACTAAAGAGTATCTTCAAGATGTACCGAGTGGCATAAGACTTGCTAAACACGCGTTATAATGTAATGTAATGATCACGATAAAACAGATCCTCGTGCACATTCGACCCAGAGACTGTTTATAGCATTGGATCAGAAAGACGCATACTTTCACAGGCGTTTACCGAGATTCGTGTTCGTATGTGTCACGCTCCGTTCATTTATAGCACAACCTTCTGTGTTCTGCGTCTTTTCAGTATGCGTTGGTTTCAGCTGCCTGCCCTATTATTGTGCGTGCACTTCGCTCGTCCCGCGGATTTATTCCTGACGCTGTGTTTTGTATGCATGCTTTTAACAGCTGTTCTGATGTTGTATGCACCAGCACTTGCTTCAGTATGTTGTATGCGCCAATATACCCTTGTTGCTTCATTATTATCACTCTATGATATATTAGTCCCGCGTCGGCTCGACCGTGTTCAGGGCGGAGCTGAAGGCGCCGGCGAAGTTTTGGCACTCTGCGAGCTAGATCCATGATTGTTTCAACTAGGTCCGGTACCCGAACTGGGTGAGGCGGGGCTTTAGTTCTTTGTTGTATTGACCTGCTACGGCATGTGTAACATTTTTCTGGCAACTCTGCATCCTTCGCAATCGATATCGCACGTTTGTCGATGGAGCGGGTTCAGAAATGTTCTGACCGCATTAGTGCAGGACAAAGCTCTGAGGACATCAGAAGTTACAGGGACGGATGGTAGCTGTACAAAGTACACAGGCTACATCGTAATTTCAATTTTAATGGAGAGTAAAACAAAGGCAGAACACCGTATAATCTGATTGGTAGCATTATTTGATAAAACGCCAGCACCGTAACTTCATATTGACGCGCGGCTAAACAAAGGCAGAGTGCCGTAACTCAATATGAGCGTTCCAAAACTAAGCCAAAGAGCCGTAACTGGTGTTACGGTGTTCTGCCTTGGTTTCTCATGGGCTTTTGGAAGTTACGGTTAAGACAAACCTTATTTTCTCGAAAAAACAACGGAATTGACTCAAGATATTTATCCACATGATAAAGGAGGTCTTGAATGTGCCAAAAATATCAATAACTCATTTTCGACCAAAAACGAAGTTACGGTCTTTTGCCTTTGCACGGCAGTATTATGGTAGCCCTGTTTGTGCTAAATATAGTGTAATTTCACCTGTGCCATTAATATGTTTATAAGCAACTGAAAAAAGCACAAATGTCAGGGCATGTCAGAACATCTCAAGACCCCAGAGGGTTAAAGCTGTGATGAAATGGTAGCAACATATATTTTCTCCTGTATTGTGACTATATCTGTTACATGAGTATAACAGATTATAGAAAAAAACTAAAACTAACCGTAGGATGAGGTCTCAAAAGTGGAGGTAGATGAACGTGAGTTTGCAGGGGTGGGTTTAACAGACTAAATTATTGGAGGAGTGAAGTCTGTTGTTTTCACCAAAAAGGTAGTTAGACATTTTGATTAAACAATGAGCTCAATGAATTGTTCACAATAAGATGTCAAACACACATTTAGAAAATAGGTGAACAGTGAATTTTCATTTTATGCTGACTGTAACCAACAGTATGTGATTTACACTGGCTGTAACCAGGCAGGGTGTTTAGGATGCAACACTGCAAAAATAGGACAAATGCAAAAATGCTATGATCCAGAACACATGAATTCATCTGAACTATACACTTCTACAACTAACGTCCCAGTTTCAGCATCTGAATATTAATTCAGCATGGGACTGTATAACATGTATGTCAGGGGTCCAGTCGGAGCGAGACAGGAGTGCGGCCCATCTCAAAGAGCTCTTATTTAATCATAGAGCCCTCTGCTATCCCTCCGGGCAAACTGTCTGAACTCGGCATATCACCACGTTAGAGAACACATGTGACGTCATCTGTGTGTGTTTGTGCGTGTCTAAAGAAGAGACTGGGCAGAAAATGCATTATCTCTTCATTACGAAGGATGACAGTAAACGGACAAAGGTCTTTGACTGTCTATGTGTGTGTCGCTCATGTATTAACAGAGTAATGAATTGCTTTGAGACCCTGCCAAGTGCACAGTGCTGCTCCAAAACACAAACACACCTCAGTAACATCGTTTCCTGTCTAATAAACTCTACAGCTGTCAGAAATGGCTCTGTATTCTATAAATTGTGTACTTTATATATGGTGTCAGCCCTTCTGTTGTTCGAATTAAGAGCTACTGATTTGTCTACATGTTCACTCTTTTATACTCATAGTGCACTCTGATGTATTGCGTACAACTGATAAAAACGCCAACACTTATTTCTATTCACTCCTTTCCACTATCTGCATTATGTGGCATTCTACTGGGAACAGTGATTGAGTGAATGAGTAAGTGATTTCAGACGCAGCTAAAGCAGATCTTTTAGCATTCAATCTACAGATAATGGTGAAAAGTAAAGAAGAGCGTAGAAAAACACAATAGATGGCAGGAGAGGGTGAAGGGTGGACTGATAGAAGAGAGAAGGCCAGAAAAAGAAAGAAGAATTTGTGAATATGAAAAAGAAACAAAGTACAGAAGCCCTCCCAGATAACTGGAGAGAGTGTAGAAGCGAGAGAGAGAGAGAACAAGAGTGAGAACATAAAAGTCTGTCTTCTCGTCAGAATGAGGACAGCTTTGTGTCACACATGTCCTCGACCACAACAGCTAGTCAAAAACGTCAAAGGAGCAAAGATAACGAGACAGAACTCATAGACAATAAAAATCAAGAAACACCTACATGCAGTGGTCAACTTATATACCGGTATTGTTAATGTCGATTAGTCAGCCAATATTTGGCATTTTTTAATTATCACATCGGACGAAGTTTTCTTGTTTGGTAGATTAATGCCTGAAGTGATCATTTTATTTTGACAGTGTAGAACACTTGCATCAAGTTGGTAAAGCATATTTTATATATATTGATTCATTTTCAAAAATGTAAACACCAAGTAATTTTTTTTATAATTTCACAAGTTTTTAAATGAAATAGTGTGGTGTGATGTGATGGTTCAGGGCCGGTAAGATTTTTTTGAAAGAAGTTTCTTTCTGTGAAGGCCTCATCGTCTCGACAGCCATCGGCACTGATCTTCAACACACTCGTCTCCATACTGGTGTGATGATTCCAGGTTCCAACCAGATGGAACTGGATAAATATTCTGATTAGGGCTGTCACGATGTTAGATTTTTCACACCACGGTTATTGTGGCCAAAATAATTCACGATATCGATATTTTGTTTATATAGTTTTTCTTTTTTACCCAACAAACATAAGGGTACACACAAAAAAAATCAAGTGCAAATACAAATATAAGATGGTTCTTAATAATCACCCTTTATTAAATGTATGAACACAGAAACCCCCTGTTAACAGGTTAATGTCACGTTTCCCATTCCATGACTAGTAAAATAATCGCAATGTATTCTCTGTAAAATTGCATAATCCGCAGGGTGATGGATACGGAGATGGGTAAAAAGGTTGGTGGCTGGCTACACATTCTGCAGCGCCGCGTCGCGTCTAGGACAACTCAGGTATCGCACACCGGACACGCACTTTCTCAGTTTATGGCCAGCAGTATTCTTATGTTTACATTATGAAATTAAGATAATGTCTGTACTATGTTATGATTGTACTGTACAATTAAATACAATAGTTGCGAAGTCTGTGATCTGAACACTTTACCTCAGAACATCCATTAACTGAATGAACCTGAAAATCTGATAGCATCAGCAATTTTCATTCAAGCAGCTGATTTCTGTAAATTAATGTAAAACTAAATGTATATTGCAGCACAGGGTGAAGTCATTTACAATGATTTGAGACAAATATAATGTAAATTTAGCATAAAACGATGTAAATGTGTCACGGCAGGATTTTGAACAAGAGCCGTTCAAACAGACGCAGAATGGCACAACCGGTATGTGTACATTCGAAGAGAAAATGTGTTCAAATTTTAAAGACGTGGCGCTGCGCTTCTCGTCCGGTGTGCGACCCCCTTTAAAGTGCTGTTTTCTTTTGAGCCGAAGAACTCCCATAAAGGCGAGCTTACTTTTTTCGGGTGTGGACAGAGTGTTTCACTCTCTTGCTCAGACGACATTCTTCTCAGAGTAGCTGTGCGGCCCGGGCTGAGTCTTCTTCTTTGATAGGTGTCAGCGGGTGCAATACAGCCACCTGAGAGGTCAACCAGGTACTCGTGCTGGAGTATTTACGTGTCATGTTATCATAACAGTTATCCTATTCATTTTAGACATTGTGGTTATCGCCAATACCGGTATATTGCCACACTCTAAATTAACAGATGTTGATATTTCATGCTTCGAATATCAACACCGGTATATGGCGACACCCCTAATTGTGATCCAATCTGACTTCTGACCTGTAATGCTGCCTGGATCATAATCACACACAGTTCGTTCATTGGCCAGAGGAGAACTGGCCCCCGACTGAGCCTGGGTTCTCCCAAGGTTTTTTTCTCCATTCTGTCTCCTGATAGAGTTTTGGTTCCTTGCCACTGTCACCTTGGCTTTTGGCTTGCTTAGTTGGGGACATTTAATTTAATATTCAACAATATTATTGATCTGCCTTACTCAAGGTGGACGATGACGTAATTTTCTTCTAGAAACAAACTTTGTTGTATTATTTTCCTGTTATCACTGTGAAGCTGCTTTGATACAATCTGTATTGTAAAAAGCGCTATATAAATAAAGGTGACTTGACTTGACTTTCTCTTCATGCTCACCAAGACTGCATTCATTTGATCATAAATACAATAAATAGTAATATTGTGAAATACTATTAAAACTTAAATTAACTTTTTCTATTTGAATATATTAAAAAATGTCATTTATTCCAGTGATGGCAAAGCTGAATTTTCTGCATCATTACTCCAGTCTTCAGTGTCACATGATCCTTCAGAAATCATTCTAATTTGCTGATTTGCTGCTAAAGAAACTTTTCTCATTATTGAAAACAGTTGTCAGGAATTTATTAGTTAGTGTTTTGTTTTTGTTTTCATTTTCATTCTGTTCCGGTTTGCCTGAGTTCTGTTTGCTAGTTAGTTTCCATAGTTACTCATTAGTTTCACACCTATTCTTAGTTCCGTTGATTAATCTGTGTGTATTTAAGCCCTCAGTTTTCTCAGTTCATGCTTTATTGTCGTCAATGATTTATGTCGTTGTTATTTATGTATTTCTCCTGAGTCTTCCGAGTTATTATTATTAAAGAATGTTTCGTTTCTATTCTTCATCATTGTGCCATCATCACTGCAACCTGTTTCTGACATTTGTGCTGCTTAATATTTTTGTGGAAACCATGATACATATTTTATCCAGGATTAATTGATTACTGGAAAGTTCAAAAGAATGGCATTGATTTGAATATATATCAAACATCAGCCACTTCAGTCAACCACTAACTACCATATATGCCTAAGATTTTGCCAACTTTTATTACAATTTCTGTTTTGCTTTGGATGAAAAATAAAGTCTTACAGTGCTATAGGTTGTTCACAGCATATTTAACTCAAATTTAACAATGACAAATAATGAAAGCTTATTAAATAGGCAAAATGCATGAAAGCGGGCAGGGAATGTGGAGAACATTGTGATTGAATTTGTTTGATTTCTTCTGAAATCAGCAGGAACAGATTGCATGTTGGCCTGGTGATACTACGCACATGCCATTGCCACTCGAGTAGAGTGTCTTGCATGAAAAAGAAGAAAAGATTAGAACTCACCTTAACTTTTTCTGGACAGTTATTGGAACAAAGGCCACTGAGAACTGCAGAGAGAAAGAGATAAAACAGAGAAAGGGAATCATAACTTTGTCCCATATATCTGGCCCTCAGTTAAGACAAGTTGATTGCAGTGTCCATATCAAATCCACACATCACAACACTGCTAAACACGGCCAGCACTACATTCACCTCTGCTCATATCACACAATTTAACAGCAACTCTGCTCCCGAAATCAACTTCAGCCAGGAATTATGCCTAGAGAAAATGAATTGGACAAAATGTGCACTAATGGTGTGAAATAAGAGCCAGACTTTCTGCTTCTCTTGAGGCCAAAATTGACTGTGCGTTAGAGAACAGCGCATATGAAAGGGAAAGTAAAAAAATCATTAATTGCTCATTAGTGGCACACAAAGAACCATCTGTGTACTTGTGCATCTGTCTTTATCGAGACGCAGCATTCGATTTTTAAACTGGCAGTGACAGGCAGCACTATTTAAAACAGTGAATTAGAAAGTTCATGATGGAAGAACAAAATTTATAGGGGGGAAAAAGTGTCTTTGAAGGTCTGTGATGGAAAAACAAATGATGTAAATGTTTCAATAACAACTCGTCCTTTGGAAATTCCCAGATTTTCATATTTGGCTGACAGGGAAAGGTTCTGCATGAGTTATTAGGATTGAGAAATCAAATATGTGTGGCTTTGGTTTTCAAAGCGAATGTACTGAGGGGTGAAAGAGAGGTGTGACATGAAGACTGAAATAATTTTTCATTTATGCCTGGTCTAACAGTTTATTTCTGTGCTTGAAAGTCAAGAACAGAGAGATAAAGTAGATATTTTCTAGACCTCTATGAATGAGTGAACTTGCTACAGGACAGTATGACTGATACCCCACTGTAATGTGTGATGGATAACATTTGACCACAGCACAGCTGCTAATAATGAAGGTAATGGTAGGAATTTGGGCAATAGGAAATCAGAGGTGTTTCTGTGAAACATATATATATATATACAGTATATATATTTTTTTTTTTGTACAATTTTCAAACAACTGTTTTCTAATGTAATATATTTTGTGAAAGAAATTTATTCCTGTGACAACAACGCTGAATTTCCAGCATAATTACAGTCTTCAGTGTCACATGATCCTTCAGAAACATTTGAATAGGCTGATTTGCTGATCAAGAAACATTTCTTATTATCATTAATGTTGAAAATAGTTGTGCTGCTTTATATTTTTGTGGAAAATGTGATAAATATATATTTTTAGGATACTTTGATGAATGGAAATGTATAAGTGACCAGATGTAAACAGGATTATGATTTGTTAAAACTGTTCCATTTACACTTAGCCACATCAATGTGTACCTGCATCCTGAATATCAATCCGATCTTTAATTCCAGTACTATATGCAATATATATATGCTTGCTGAAGAGATACTCCGCTACTCATCTGTGGCGGGTCATATCTGTGACGATGCTTGTTGCATTAGAGCTATCATATCAGGCTACTGGGAGCCTGTATAACTCTTTCATGAGTAAAATTTACATAAAAGGATTCAACAACCAGTTGCATTTACACTTGTCCAGTATTGTTTGGAATGCGTCTCAAACCACCTCCTGAAGTGGTCTGAGTGATCGAATTTAAATCAGTCTCGAAAGCGTTTCAGGGGGCTTTTAAGTACACCTGGTTTTAAGTACACCTGGTCTTAAAAGGCCATAAAAGTCTTTGCTGTCACTTTTGATCAATGCAATGCATCCTTGCTGAATAAAAGTAATAATTTCTTTAAAGGGGTCAAGAAATGGAAAACCAAAATGTCCTTGATATTTACAGATATAAGAGTTTACAATAAAATGATACTCGGTTACTGACGTAACCTCGGTTCTCTCTAGAGAGGGAACGAGTATTGCGTAAGTTTAGCTTACGCTACGGGAAAGATTCATCTTCTCCAGATATTGAAGCCAAAAAATTATCCTTAATTTTGTATTCATTGTCAACGCAGTGCAGTAGCTAGCAGACCTAGAGCAGGCCATCTCGCGTGCTTATTGGCTGCCCTGCATGCATCTGCTGCAGCCTACCAGTGAGCCTCGCGTGACGTCACGCCCAATTGGAGGCGCTCGCGCCTTCATAGCGTCATAGCCCGCTAGGATGGGCGTGGCTTAGCGTATATAAGAAGGGCTCGTAGGCTGAATCCCTGGTTTTTCGACCACTGAAGCAAAGTCGCTCGTGGCGCGAGCACGGCCGGTTACGCAATACTCGTTCCCTCTCTAGAGAGAACCGAGGTTACGTCAGTAACCGAGTATCGTTCTCTTACGAGAGGTTCTCTCGTATTGCGTAAGTTTAGCTTACGCTACGGGAACACTTTGTCAACGCCGTGCGCGCCAAGCATCCACCATGAAGCCCCGAACTTTCAGGGAACCCCTATAAGGTGGAGAATAAGGTGGCCAGCCAAGCGGGCCATCACCTGTACATAAGCACACATAGGGAATACAGAGCAGCGCGCCGGTCTGTATAGGCACATGGCACATACCCTACTTAGTGCAGCTCAACCAGGAGAGCTGGGTCGTGTAAGAGTGATCTGAGCAGGAGGCCTGGGCAGAATACACCTCTCCATTAAACCGACAACAGCTTAGCCTGCAAGGCAGGAACTTCCAGGTTATAAAACCTGATAAAGGTAGACGGGGAGCTCCAGCCCGCCGCCACACATATGTCATGGATAGAAATTCCACTGGACCATGCCCACGAAGAGGCCACGCCTCTCGTGGAATGAGCCCTGATGCCCAGCGGGCATTGCAGACCTTTTGACGCATAAGCGGCTGCTATAGCGTCCACTATCCATCTGGACAGGCTCTGTTTCGAGGAGGCGAGACCTTTGGCGCGCCCACCGAACGAAACAAACAGCTGATCCGAACGCCTGAATGAGGCGGAGCGCGTAATGTAAAACCTCAGCGCTCTGACAGGGCAGAGGCGGTTCACATCACTTTCGCTGTCAGATGCTGGGAGCGCTGACAACGAGATAACTTGCGCTCTGAACGGAGTGCCCATCACTTTAGGAACATAGCCATGTCTTCAATATCTCGAGAAGATGAATCTTTCCCGTAGCGTAAGCTAAACTTACGCAATACGAGAGAACCTCTCGTAAGAGAACACAAACTGCAAGCTTCATACCTCAAAGCTACCTACCCAGTTTAAAATATGAATTTTTGTTTTCCACTCTTCTGAAATGCAATCATTTAAAATGCTTCATTCATGACACCAACATTTTCCTCTATACACACCTTAAATGTGCATATGTAAATCAAGGAGGTGCGCTCTTAACTACTAATGTGCGTCTATTAATCACAAGAGTGAAACATGTTTTTTGGTTGAAATCTATGGCAGAGCTAAGTTTGTCCTCCGAGGCACCTCGAGCATCAAAACACGTGCACAGGGAGGTGGGCCCATTAGGTAGGGCCACTGCCCCTCTGACATGCACCTCTCAGCCTCTCTCCACAACAAACCAAACCTCACCGCAGAACGTGATTCGGCCGAGCCATCTCCCAAGTCCATCATCGATCTGCCCTATTTTATTTTATTTTTTGGTTTGGGCCACTACCTCAGAATGTCTGACTCTGTACATGTATGCTGCAAAAATTCGCCAATCACAGATGTGGGTGTTTATTTGCTTTCCTGAAAGATATAACGCTCATTGGAACTGAATGTTTTTTGACAGAGAGTGAAAATGGGGGTGGAAAATTATATATATATTTTTTTTACAAATATATATATATAAAGAATTGGGGTGACAAAAACAACAACTGCTAACTTTATAACCACCAAATAAAACTGCAGTGTTACGGAGTCCTGCAAAAACTAAGCAGCTGCCATAGAGATGAAGAGGAATGCTATCGGATAGCTTTATCCAGGTATTATGGACTTCCTTGTGCCAGACATCCTGATGGCCTGAAGCTTTTAGAATCATTTGAAATCTCTCAGGCTGGTGTTTGCGAATGCATGGCTAATATTAAACACTAGTTTGAACATACAAACTGACATGCCTGCCTGTACACGCATGTTAACAGATAAGGAAACATGCACACATAGTGGAAATGTCTCTGTCGATGACAAGTTACCAGCAGGGCTTGTGCAGTGAGCTGAAGCATGATATGCACGGTCATGACACGCTCCCATCGTGTACGTGTGTGTGTGAGCATGTGAGGCTGTGCAGTGCCCACCTAAGAGTACAGCATAACACCATTAAAAGACAGAAGGTTTAGCACTGAATACCTCTAAACATTTATGATGTGCTTAATCCCAATGAAATGTCATTTTGTGAACTCCTTTCATGTATAATGTGCTTGTTTACTGCCAGGGCTTAGTCTGAGCCTTCATATAAAGATAAGACTCGACATTCGTCTCTATTTCTCCCGCAGGCTCCATTTGGAGATCCTGGAAACCACTCTAATACAAAGAAATAAAAATGATCACACAGCGACATTGCTGGCATCAGACATCTATGATAAACTGAGGGGAAATACAGAGCGGTAAAGTGGACATTCGAAAAACAATTAAATTAAACACATGATGGTTCATTCATCAAAATGACATCTTGATAAATTTTTAAGGTTACAGGAACAATATCCCAGACTGAACGTCCTATCCCAGGACGTCTGATTTGATTCTGTTTGAACAGCTTCAACTGTATATTTGCTTGTGGTGACAAAAGGAACGGATCCAAATAGTCTTGCAGTTTGTTGTTCCCAGGACAGGGAGATTCCACGGAGTGAATATGCCGGGAGTTGGCAGTAACAATGGAATAGCTGTGACCTGATGGCTGTGAAATTGGACATGAGGCCTGCTGTTCTGTTCTGCACTGGTAAAACAGATGCCACCGACACTCTTAAGTGACTGTGTCTTATGTCATTCATAACAGCTGCCCCACACAAACGCTCGACACATCATTACACCATCAGAGGTGGTGGAGCGCAACTTTATAAAGTTGTAACAAAACCTGTCACTCTTAATCTAGTCCATGAAAGTGGTGACCAGGTGGTTTCAAAGATGTGAGATCCCAGCCCGGACTTGTGAGATTACGTCCATTACCATACCCTAACCCAGCAGTAGCGAAGACGACTTAATGATGGGCTCTTAGTCTCAGCTGAGGTCAGGCAGTGATTACAGTAACAAGCAGCACTCTCAGTCTCTCATCACCTAATCATTATGCCTCAATGAAAAGAAAAAACATAACAAAAAAACAACAACAACAACCCATCTCTGCACACTTAAAGCTGCACTACTATCCTAGCACAATATACATAACTAGACGTAAACCATCATATCACCAAAAAGTGTAAATAATGTGGCTCTGTTCGTTTGAGCAGCCAGACACAGCAACATTGGCGATTAGTGAGTTAACTAATGGCATGAGATGGATGGGTGGATGGATAGACAGACAGACAGTCGCATAAATCTGTATAATGATAGATAGATAGATAGAGATACAGAGTCTGGTGTGTGACACCTTTCACTTTCCCTTCCTGATAATTCAGTGTCTCTCTCTACAATATCTGTCTAATAAGACAAAAAAAACCCCCAAAACTACTACAGTGACTGACAGAAAAAAAAAAAAAAAAAAAAAAAGGCAAATCATTCATAAAAAATGCCTCCCTTTATGAGTTCCCATGTACTGTTGTAACGTGTGGGACGGGGGCTTGGTTTACAGCATGACAGATTGCAGATTGAGGAAGGAGCACACACTGGACTGAACAAAGAGTGCAGATGTTCCTCATTGCAGCTCATCTGCATTCTAATAAATGAACAGGAATGCAATCAGCTGCCATAGTTCTCCCTCTCTGCCTATAGCCAACACACGCTTACTAATCCACACACACCACAAACACACACTCCAACCACAGTCTGTGTGTGCTTAGCGCATGCAATCACAGATAATCACAGCACCTGGCCTCTCCCCTCCTCTTGTGCTCTCCTGCTAACCATTCACTGCTCATTTGGACTTCTTTTTGCATCTATTGAGTTGTAGCTCAGAGGAGAGGTATAAATATCTGTGTATGAGAATTTATGACACTAAGGAAAATAAAGGGGCAAGTGGGTGTTTTACACATGGCAAAAGATAAAAAGGCTCTAGATACTGGGATATAAATGTAGAACGTGTGAAAAAAGTGAGGCTTCAACGTAGCACACGTCTATGATAAGGCTTGAATTCTTTTCATGTTCTGCTTCAGATTTATGTGAAAACACGGCCTTGAGGACTTGGCAGCTTCGAACAGAACTAGATTGTTTATTTACTCCTCTGAGGACAAAATAACAGGGCTTCCCCGGCAATATGTAAATCGCTGGGTAAAGGTAATTGTATTAGGACACAGCTTACATACCCACAATTCCTCTAGAGGACAAAAATTAGGCAAGTTGGTATAATGCAGTGCCTTGCGTCACCTGCCTTGCCTCAATGGACGGTGGTGGGTCAGGTGATTCTCAGGAGCTTTCTAGTCTTTCATCAGTACTCCCATCAAAAATTGTTCCAATATTTTGATAATGTTATGCATATATGAATATCAAATGACTTTACCTGCAGCACAGAGTAGTTCACAGACTGCAAATGAAATGAAGAATCTGTGACAAACTGACAGACATTTAAAAGTATTATAATAGATTGTAATACTCCAGCACACTTTTTGTTTTCTGACTTATCGTTACATTGTGATAAATTATTCAATGTGTGAGTAAACTGTCCGATTTAATCAAACTAAATTGTGAACAATTTTAGACATTTTTGCAAACCAGTTATAATGATTCATTTGTGAATCTGGTATTTAGATCTGATTCTAAACAGCTGATGGAAAACTCACATGACATGAAATAATTATCAGGGAAATGATTCCCAGGTCGGTATACACTAATCTCCACAATCAGGCATAGATTTTTCTGTAATATTTTATTTTATTTTGCAGAATGGCAGTTACTAGCATCTTTGAGTTTGAAGTCATTTGCAGCAAACTGTCTGAAGAAAAACGCATCTCATAACAATTTAGAGCACATGGACTATAGCGGTTTCTTTTGTGATTTGTGTGAAATTCAAACTTGAACCTTGTGCATTTTAATGCAGCATAGTTTTTACAGTTTGAACATGGTTCCTTAATGCATTTAAGTATCTGTGGACTGTCTCAGAAGTGCTGAGGATATAAAGAGCTAATATATTATTTAGCAGGGATGGGCCTTTATTTGCATCTCAATCAGACTGCAAATTAAATGTTAACCGGTCTTTAACCTCTAGGCTATATTATAAATTAAACATTTCGTACATTTAATAATATTATTTCACAATATTACTGTTTTCACTTTATTGTTGATCAAATAAATGCAGCCTTGGTGAGCATAAGAGACTTCTCTCAAACACATGAAAAAAATCTTACCGACCCCAAACTTTTAAACGGTAGTGTAGCTTCCAATTTACAGCAACAGACAGTCAAAAAGACGCAAACCTGGGTACGGTAGAGGAGTGCAGGAGCATGAAGTCATGAGACTACCATTATTCACAGATAAACTGTATAAACTACAGACTCATAAAAGCAGCTTTATTATGGAGGAGAGTCTATTTGTATAAAACATAACATTTATATTGTATATACACATAAATTCCACCTCTCACTCACACACACAAGTGGCTATTTGATTTGAAAGGGGCACAAGCATCTTGGGAGCACTTTGTCACTGCAGTAAACTACCCAGAGTACCTCTCTCTTCAGAGCCAGACATTCTAGCTTACAGCAGTCTCATTAAACAGCACATCTACAGGAAAGAGAGAAACAGAGCGCGCTAATAAGCGAGAGGAGGGGAGATTTAGAGACTCTGGGTCAGTCTCATCCTTGTTTTAATCTGACACTGATAGAATGATCCTCACATGCTGTTACACTGAGGAAGCTAATCTCTGCGCTTGAGCTAGAGGAGGATCTCTCCTTCTTCTTTAATTAAAACACTGCAGGCAGGATTAAATGGCATCATGGCTGCTTTCTAGTGGACACATTTGGCTCTGGAAATGTCAGCTCTCCAAATGTCGGCACCCGGAAGCTCTACTGCCGCTACGGTGGCCAGGCTGGGAAAACGCCATATCTCATACTCACCGATGACTTTTACGAAATACGCGTCGGCCTCATAGTTGTTCTTCAAAGCGTGGATTACGAGGTCTTCCTTTTCCCCCTTGCTGAGCACGATCATATCTAATATACCCTGCAAATGAGAAATCAGAAACAATGTATCAAGCCCATTGAATCTCTCCCGTCTGATGAACACTCATATCCTTAATGGACTCCAGCAAGCTATTACGCTTCTTATCAGCCCCTCTCTGCAGTCTATTGGTCTCGCTCTTAAGAACATGGTTGCGCAGGGGCTCCTGTACAGATAGCATCGTAATACTGTGCTAATCATGACTAGCTCGAATGCTAACGGAATGAGACGTGCGCGTGCTGTTTGTTTAATGAGCCTTTAGCTTCATTAGTTATGCAAGCATGAGGGAATTCGAGGTAATTGGCTATATTATGATTACGATGGGGAAAAGGTTGCGATACAGATGGAGAGAAGGGTCGAGGGAGGGAAGGAGTGAATCATAGAGGAAGATATAATGGCAAAATTAGACACGTGTATACTGTAGATGGTTGAGGGCCGTCTGCAGCAGTGAGATGTTTCACTTCTTTAGGTGACCAAAGAACCACACAGACTCTCATACAGGCAAACACACAACATTTACTGCAGACAAACATGAGGAAGCCAGGAAAAAAAAGACATGAACAATGTCACAATGCAAATAATGGTTGATTAAAAAAAATTGATCATTTTCTATATGCTAAATAATCTTTGATTCTTTTTATATGGGTTGAAATTATGTTTTTTTTCCAGGAAAATAACGATTCACGATTTTATCACGATTCTTTTTCATGTTGGTTTTACTATTTTGCAAGTGACTGAGCATTACAGCCAAAATAATTTCCCTATTTAAAAAAAAAGCCTTACAAGCTAACAAAATCTAAAATAAAAATAACGGCAGACAAGATAAAAAATCTTTATGTCATTATTTTATCTTTGCTATGAAAAAATAAGAGCAAAGAAACACATTACATATACACAACATAATATACAAATGAAATAAACAGTGCTTTATTTTTTCAGCTACAGGAGGTGTATTTAATAGTACCATTCAAGTAAGAAATTGAATGAACAAATATAAAAATAAAACACTTTACTGTATAAATTATACATCGATTCTTATTAAAGCTACTGTTTTAAAGTTCTTCAGTCAAGAGCAGTGAGTGATTTTCTCTTTGTCTTTTGTTGTTTTATTAACATTAAAGGGATAGTTCCCACAACATTCTGTCATAATTTACTCTCTCAAGTTGTTTTAAATCTGAACGAGTTTCTTTCTTCAGTTGAAAATACAAGTTATGTTGAAGAATGTGGGTAACCAAACAGTTGCTGGTCCCCAGTGACTTCCATAATATATATATATTAGGGGTGTAACGGTACACAAAAATCACGGTTCGGTACGTACCTCGGTTTTAAAGTCACGGTTCGGTACGTTTTCGATACAGCAAAAAGAAAGAAATGCCAGAGAAATGTCCTATTTGTTAAAATAATTTTTTTTTTTAAATAACTGAGTTTTCCTACATCTTGAAACTTTCAGGTTTATAAATGGGGGTTATCTTTGAAGGATGAACAAATAATGTTTTGGTCATCACATTAAAAATAGCATTTAAATATATATTTATTTATTATTTGAGTTTTGAAGTGCTGGAAAAAGATGTGTGAAGTACTTGAAAGCATTTCACTATTCCAGCCAAACTGGTTACAGTGAGTGTTACTATATTAAATCCATGGTGAATGTTGCTGGTCTGTGGACGTAAAGTATTACTAGTTCATTCACGGCACAAAGTTTCTCCTGGTTTCCACGTCAGCGCTGTTTGATCTAGTAATAGAGATCTACGGTTAATAACGGAGAAATGTGAATGCTTCTCACTAGATCTCGCAGCGATGTCATTACTTCAGTGGCGAATTCAAATGTTTTCTTCACTGGATCTCTTAGCGCTGTGTTGTAGGGATGGGCGGATCGATCCTGTGGTATCGATAGATCGATATGCTCACGCTACTCATTTGGCATCGATTTCCTTAAAAAATATCGATATAAACTAAAAAAATATATATAATTGGGGGTGTATGTATCACTTTCAGCTGTTTTAGATTACTTCCTTAAATTACTATGTGCCGCGACACCCCTGGCTGTACCCATAGACAGTAAAAGAAAGGCTGTACCTGGCGGCGTATTGAGCTGGCCCATGTCACGTGATAGGAGACGAGCGAATGAGCGACACAGCCGATGGTTACACACACACACACACACACACACAGTCCAGTACGAAAGCGAGTCGGAGGGAAAGAAGAGTTACAAGAGTATAATATTATGGCAGACAAAAAACGAAGCGTGGTGTTGATGTATTAGTTTTTTTTTTTGTTTTTTTTTTTCCCTTTTAGCTTTTTCTACCAAGATTGGTCTTTTTTCTTTATTTTTTGAGAAATAAGAAAAATGGAAATGTGTATTATTCATATTTAATTTAGTTTATTTCATTCATATTTATGTTATTTAAAATCTTATTATGTATTGACCATTATACATTTAGTTTAAATGGTCTGTATTTGTCTTGTGATTTGTCTTAAATGTAATAATATTTTTAATGACAAAAATTGTCAATATGAAACGAACGGTATCGGTATCGGTATCGATATCGATGAAAATGCAAGAAAAAGTATTGGTATCGTATCGAATCCTAAAAGTGTGGTATCGCCCATCCCTACTGTGTTGTAACAGTGTCGCTTGATCGAGATCGGCTCGCGATGCACAGATGTTGCTGGTCCGAGCTGATAAACGATCCGTGAAGCACATTATGAGTAGCGCAGTTTCGTTCCGCTTTCATTACGCTTGCCATTTGATCTTGCGCAACGTTGTGGTGGTAGCGCCAGCGCGAATTTTGTCGGCAGAAAAAAATGGTCCAAGGACTCGTTCGGTTTGTATGCGTACCGAACCGGATGCCTCGAACCGAAACGGTTCAATACGAATACATGTACCGTTACACCCCTAATATATATATATATATATTATATTTACTATGGAAGTCAATGGGGACCAGCAACTGTTCACAATATCTTATTTTGTGTTCAGCACAAGAAATAAAGTAATACAGGTTTGGAACAACATTAGAGTAAGTAAATAATGACAGAAATTATTATTTTTGGTTGAACTATCCCTTTAGGGACAAGCGGCAGCATGTTTACTGTTAGGCTGCTGTCACTTTAATATCCACACGCATCCGATTTTCACTTTAGACATAACCAACTGTGTTTATTTAAACCTTCTGTGTATTTGGCAGTATTAGTTAGCGCAATACGACTCGAAAGATAACTTAGTCCAGTGACCAGGCGCTGTTTGACAGGCTTTTAGCGAGCGAGATGCATTTAGAAAAGCGCATGTTAGAACAGCGTATCAGCACGCGAATGAAATGTTTAACCAGCAAGGCTTTAAAGCACATGCAAATAATAAACTTTTGTGAATTGGAATGTCCCGTGAGTGTAAGTCTACTTTTGCGTTAACATGTGATGTCAATATACGTCTCGTTGTACAGTATGTTGAGACGCATGCGTCAGAACGGCAAATGATAGAATGCACTGTAGCATGGTACTACGGTATTTCTTCAAAAGTAGATCGTGGAGAGACATTTTAATCATCCACGATCAAAAATCGTGAAATTGCACACCCCTAGGTGAAATGTGATCAGGACATTTGAGATTAACCTATTACCGTATGCAGATACTAGGAATTAGACAAGATAGACAATAGTCAGATGCATTCATGTGTGTGTCTTGTGTAAAATAAACAGTCCAATTCAATCACTCTGATCAAAGGACACTCAGAATCAATCTAACAATATATAACAAGCCTTAAACATCAGTGAGATACACACAGATCAAGGGAGGAGAGATAGAGCTCTCGCAGGGAAGTATGGTATGGAAGTATAATACGTTTGGACTACTAAGAGCAGAAAATAAGAGGTGAAGACCCCAAACCATAAGCACACTAATTCTGTTCAACAGAAACAGTGCAGTGAATGAAAAAAAGAGAGGAGGCAAGCCCTTTCACAGCCAATCTGAAGTCTGTAGTAGAATTTTTAGGCAAAATAAGAATGTGAAATGTAACAAGTTACAAGAGATCAATTTGAACCCCTTGCCAATAGGTCTGAAAATTCTGCATGGTCATTTCAATTTGAAGGGTAGATTGACTTTCAATTGTTTGGGTGTCAAAACATAATAAAAGACAGACCAACAAAATATTAAATAAAATAATATTGTGTTTGGGTCATGCGTCTAGAATCAGCATTTCTAGATGCAGAATGTGTGTTATTTTAGTATTATTTTTTTATACTACTATAGTATTTATTAATATTAACGTAATTTCAATTAGCTTTTACTTTTATATATTCAGTTTTTGTTTTCATTTAGTTTACATTTTAGTAATTTTGTAGTGTTTTTGTCATTTTCATTAGCTATTTTTTAATAATTCTAATTAGCGTTAATTTATTAATTTTTTATATTTTTTATTAAAGGGTTAGTTCACCCAAAAATGAAAATTAAGTCATTAATTACTCACCCCCATGCTGTACCAACCCCGTAAGGCCTTCGTTCGTCTTCGGAACACAAATGAAGATATTTATGATGAAATCTGAGAGGTGCATGACTGCTACATAGGCTCCCTAAGGGATTGAATCCTGACGGCCCAGAAAGTCGTTAAAGAAAATGTTTAAATATTCCATGTCGCAACAGTGGCTCAACTATAAGTTTATCAGCGAGACTTCAAGAGATTTCCACAACGCATGCATGAGAATAGCGAACTCCTACAATTACTTCACTTAAGTTCTCGCGCGTGCGCGTCGTGGAAATCTCTTGAAGTCTCGTTTCAGGCCTACAAGGAAGAAAAGGAATAGTCGAATAAAGTCGTTATTTTTGTTTTATTTCCGCACAAAAAGTATTCTCGTCGCTTGATAAACTTATAGTTGAGCCACTGTTGTGACATGGAATATTTAAACATTTTCTTCATTGACTTTCTGGGCCGTCAGGATTCATTCCCTTAGGGAGCCTATGTAGCAGTCATCCACCTCTCAGATTTCATCATAAATATCTTCATTTGTGTTCCGAAGACGAACGAAGGCCTTACGGGGTTGGTACAGCATGGGGGTGAGTAATTAATGACTTAATTTTCATTTTTGGGTGAACTAACCCTTTAATTTAAGTCAAATATATTTTACAAGTTAGCGGCCATGCAACATTTCTAAATTTCATGCAATTTTTTATGACTAATTTTATGACTGCTATAAAGCTGAAATAAAATGAAATATTAATTAATGAAAACTATTTTTAATATTTTAGTTAACAACAACACTGCGACTTATTCACATCAGGTTCAAAGAAGTCTTTAGACTACAGAGACTGCTACACTATTGGATCACAGGGTGTTAAGCATCAGAGACTGGGGTTTGTTGGAAATGTAGAGGGTGTAGTTCTCTACTCTCAATGTCAAAAGAGGAGAGAGCCTGCGCCACACCACTGGGGCAACATTACAGTCAGAGTAAATCAGATAATAACTAAAGCTCGGTATAATGCGGGTCACAGAGACATCAACGAGATGAAGAAAGAGTGATCGGGGACAGAGAAAGGGAGGGAGATTAAAGTAGCGGCAGGGTTTTAATTAAAGCGCCAAAAGCAAGAGGAAAAGGCCAACACTTACGTCCTCATAGATGTCAAAAAAAGTGGCCACAACAGCCCTGGGGATGGCACTGAGGTCTGACTGTTCCCAGTGCACACTGAACATGCGGCCCACCTCCCGACAGCTCGCGTTATTACACGCCACGTTCTCCAGCAGGAATGCCTGCTGCTGCGTGCTGTGGAGAGAGAAAGAAAAGGAGAAATTACTGTTAATGTGAGTAGGTCTGAGGAACACAATGCTAAAATGTATGCAAAGAAACGGTGTAATGTTGAATTTAACCCTTGCTAATTAAGTTTGCAAGCATATAGCAAATCACTGAACTCTGACCAATTAAAGAGCATGTCGGAGCACTGAACGCTACTTAAATTACAATATTATCCACATACATGCACACACACACACACACACACACACCGCAGAAAACAGTGGAGAAGCAGAGGGCTTGATGAGTGAGTGAGACTGGAAAAATGCCTGAAACTTGTGCACTGAACTTTTCGATCCCTAAATTAAAAAGGCAATTAAGCAGAACCTATTCCTCCCCATAATTCAGTGCTGAGTGCGGGGGAGCTGGATCTGGGGGACAGCAGTGAATTTTGAAATGTTTTTCTGCATTGCTCAACAATCCATCTGCCAGGCCTCTGCTTTATTCAGGACCCTTTTTCATATCTTTATTTCACAGCCATTTTTCCCCATAGTCTGATATTTACCAGTGACACTTCTCAGAACTACTCTAATTTCAACCTGGGCATGAGTGAGGCTAAAAATAGAAACTGTATGAAGGTTTTCTTCTCTTTCTTCCTTCTGCTGTTTCTCCTTGGTGTCAGGAGAAGGAAATGCAGATGAGAAGTGCACAAAACATACATTTGAAGTGTGTTAACTGCTGCCAACTTATCACAAAGCACATACTCCAGTTGAGCTGCATAAAACGATTGAGCTGCATAAACAATGTTCCAGCTTCAAAACAAGTTGAGCTCTATCGACATACTGCTGATTGCCACAGACAGAAATCCATTCAATAAAAACAAACAAAAATTTAGTTTAAACTAATATTTAAACAGTTTTACTCCTTAATATTTGTATGGAAACCATGCTACTTTTTTCAGGATTCTTCGATTTATATAGAAAGATTAAAAAAAGCATTTATTTACTATTTGAATTTACTGTGACTTTTGATCAATTTAATGCATCCTTGCAGAATAAACAATGATAAAACCTAAAGACCCCAAACTTTCTCTCACTTTACACTGTCTATGCGTGTACAAAGTAGGCTGCATTTGTGTACACTTACAGTACAAGAAATGAGGCCTCACAGTAAGAAAATTAGGCGTGAAACAGACACACACCACTCAATACAATGTTTAACAATACAGTGTGTTCAATTCAGTAATTATATCCATCTTAAACAAAATGATTGTCAGGTCAGAATTAGTTGATCTAATGGACCCCAGTACAACCATTACTCTGTTCAATACACACCCGCAGATAGGACTCAACATGTTCAATGTATGACTACAAATAATGTGATTATTTATTTAAACTCATATTTAAGTTGGACCATGAAAATTAATTTCCCAGTTTAGTTGTCCGGGATGGTTTGGCAGGCGATGTTTCTTTCTGTGCGGATTGTCTTGGTCAGTCTGGAGCTTGGTGCACTAATCTGAGCATTTCACAGCCAAAGCCCCTGTACACCTTTGCTGGCCACCCATCAGTGCAGGCTGATTTGGAGGGGGGTGGACGGGACTTTTGCCATAGTCAACCAGCCAACCGACAAACTTTGTCCCCTCACAGGATTAAATGACACCACACTTACTGCTGCACGGAGAACAGATGCTTTACTGAAGCTTTCGCAGGTTTAACTGGCGGCTGCACACAGAAGGAAAGTTTTTGTCCTTGTATTTGGCTGTACAACTGTCATGGCTGCCAATTTAAAGACTAGTAGTTAAAATACACCAGTGCATTTGGAGAGCATCTGTCCTCAAAGCACAAAGACAGTGGAAGAGTAGGTGCCAGAATTTGTGTGTGTGAACCAGAGTGGTATTTTAGGTATGTGCGTGTGAGTACAGTATGTGTCATTATGAGTGTGTGTCTGGTCAGTGGGCATGCAGGCCCAACTTCCTATTCTTTCGCTCCCTCAGTGGAGCACAGTCGTGACTGGTGGCTCGCTGTGCCATCCGCACACCCATGAGCACACACACGTTCCCCGCTTAATTGGGAGCTTCGGACTCAACACCATGGCAAACCCAGCAGGGAAGAGCAGGCCAGAGGCAAGCCTACAGGCTGACCTCTCCCTCCACCTCTTTCAACCTCCCTCAGTTTTTTCTCTCTTTCTAAAGCAAAAGAAGGAGTTTACTGTGCCGTTTCCTGACCACTGTGGAGGCCTTGCATCAAAACGTGAATTTTTTAAGACATCAGTTATCCAGAAGTCAAATAGGGTGGGAGAGGAGTGAAAGAAAGCCATGTTGAGAGGGACGGCAGGCGGCAGGTCTGCAGATTCTCTGAGGGGTAAGATGACAGAAGCAGAGAGATCTCGTGCCCCCAGGCATCTCTTCAATACCGGTCCACCCACTCTTCCTGAGGCTTTTCTCTCGCTCTGTCTGTTGCTGTATGTGTTGGTCTACTTCTTTTTCAATTTGCTCTCAAGGGCAAAAACAAAGCAGTCTGAAGGGTGGATGGCATTTCAATCATTCGCTACTTCTGCTCTCTCTCTGGAAATAGTATGTTCCTGAATAAGGAAGAAACAACTGATAGACATGCAGAAAATACTGTACATAGGAGGCTAAAAAAAGAAATTTTTTACTTTATAAATAAATTTGAGCAAGTACATAACCAGCCAGTGTTCAAAACTATCTGCTTGCCTTAGCTCGATTCAAAACGGTAAGCTTGTAATAATGTTTTTAATTCCAGTACTGGTGGATTTCCACGGGAGATTCGAGCATGTCTTTGCGTCATTACGTCACATCTGTACACATAAAGGAGGAGTCTCGGCTAGTAGACTATATTGCGTGTGAGGATGTTGGAGGTGGAGATTTATGGCCTTTTCTCACAGCACTTGATATAATTAAACTTGTCAATTTGATGGCGGATCCAGAAAGGTTCAAACGACAATCACCAGTGACAACTAGAGATTCAACCGTTGTAAAATGCAGAAGACTTTGGACTTCGGAGTGGCTACAGAAAAAAAGAGACTGCAACCGGGCCATGCGAAAACAAGGATAATATCGGAAGGGCATTACATGTAGTCACGCAATGCTGATGTTGTTAACATTAACAAATGGAGAACAAAGTATAATTTGCACGGTTTGACGTGATATGATAAGCGATCGTTAGATTTAATCAGCGCGATTTACTGCTTTTTCCCCTTAGTTGGTCAGAATAAAAGTGGATGTTACTTAGACATTTTCTTGTGAAAATTGGTCATACTTCCAAAAAGAATAATCTGTGATTCTGAATGACAGTATCCACACCGGTGCGGTGACTGACAGCTGCACACTCTCCTCAAAACATTGTGTTCATCCGCGCTGTGCCGTGCTGAGGCACAACCCACGTAAAGTTGATAATTCCGCGAATGACTGTCATTGCAGATTTTCAAACAGAGATGGCGACAAACAGGAAAAACTACGGACTGCAGCTTTAACTTCAACCAGGTAGAACACAGGATACAGAAATACAATTAAAATTATAATCTAAGGGAATGTAATTAAAATTGATGGACATTTGAACATTTTTAAAATTTTCAGACATTTGACATTTTTTTTCTATATAAGCGAATGTTGATTTGCCAAAAGTTTGTTTGAAAGTTTTGAAAAACTTTACAATGCCTTTAAATTGAGAGAATACAAAATGATAGGTAGACAGAGTGACAGAACGATACTGAACGATAGAATGATAGACAGAACGACAGTTAGAAAGACAACGCTTATTAACGAAAACAAAGCTTTTTAAAAACGCTCTCCAAAGTGAATAAATTTGAAAACAACGTTTTTCGCATTGTAGTGTGAACCGTGAAAACGATGACGCATGTTTAGTCATGACTGCATATTGTAACGATAGATATTCATGTTTAACCACTGATCCACACTGATCTGCGTGGTTGTACTCGCATTTGCTGTCCTGCAGCAAAACACGAGGGCAGTTGCGTTTTAGACCAACCATATAATGGTGAGTGAGTGCGACATGGAGGCATTAGTGAATGGTGCGATATTTTGCTAAATAAAATTCTGCCAGAAGAATAGCATGAGAACTTCATTATGTCTGTTCCGTCTGTATCATCTCAGTGAGCTTTTATGAGGTTTTACACATGCACAGTAAGGTGAATTTAGTGTTTTCCGACGTTTCAGTGTGGATGAGAAACTTTTGGAAAAACGCTACTGTGGACGGAGAGTGTTTTGAAAAGAAAATGCTGTTTTCAAATGTATCCGGATTAATGCAGAAGCAGCCAAAAAACAGAATGATAGATAGACAGACATAATGACAGACAGACAGATTTATGGATAGATAGATTAATAGATAGACAGACAGATACCTAGATTCCCTACTGTCCACCACAGTGACCCTCATTAATGTGTGTGTGTATATATGCTAAAACACTGTGGTATCAAATGTTCACACATTTTCTAATTTGTTACACTGTTTATTTAAATGTAAGTTATGTTATCATAGTTTCTTCTATTATTTTGATGTTTTATTATTATTCTATGTATTCCAAGCTTTGGCAATATTGTATTATTTACAGTCATGCCAATAAAGCAATTTTGAATTTGAATTTAGATATACAGACAGTCAGAACGATAGACGGAACGATAGACAGACAGATAGATAGATAGATTGATTAATGGCACTCAATAGTTTGAGTGAAAGAGAGATCCAGAAAGCAAACAGCAGCTAGTACAACTGACATGCTAATGCTTCAGCATGCATTGCTGGGCTAATCAGCTCCGACATGAACCCATGCTTGCTACAACCTCTCCCTGGACTCAGAGTACTTCATGTAGACTGCATGAACGAACAGAAACATCATTACCAGAGTACGGCAAGTGGATCAGTTTAGATAAGAGTGTCTTTTAATGCAGAGAGCAACATAACGAGAAAGCATGTCTTCCCCAATCGGCTGATGTAGATTTTTAGAGACCTTTCAAATGAATCCCTTCTATCTAAAGTGAAGGAAATAAATCTTTGCTTAAATGTTTGACAGGCCTTTAAACTTTAAATCGCAGCTGCATTTCCAGATGCCATTAAAAGAAAATGGGAATACAGTTCACTATGATGGATCTGATGCTGTCAGTAGTGAAACATATTGACACTTATTGACATTTATCTTCTATCTTTGCAAAATGAAGACGTCTTTTTACTCTTAGTGGAACTGCCACTAATCCTGACTGACAACGAGACAAGTATTTCAAAACACATGCTCATGAGATGGATGGCCATTGCCTAGCAACAGAGCCCCGTGCAGCTGCAGTAGCTATAGATTTGAGCTTGAGCCCGAGCTCAGCCAGGGCAAATAATTCAATTTACGAATAATTCCCCATTAAGATATACATATATACATGGTAAATAAAGAGATCACTGCCTATGTGAGAAAAAACATTCAGGTCTCATGTATTGCAGGTGTGAGCTGCACTCGGTATGAACAATGAACAGCCTAACCGCAGTAAAAAACATACACCCATTTGCCTCAAACTGCAGAGGCTAGTAGCGAATGCAATCACGACCAAGTGTGTGTGTGTGTGTGTTTGTGTCCAGGTCTTGCCCCGTGCTCCTCATGGGAGTCTTCTGTCTCGTCCCTCATAAAACTCAAGCACTTCTATTAAGAGGTAATCCTGCCATCATAAAGAAGTGTGCAACTGATGGCATTCAATTATACATGCATTAGCTCAGCATAATGGATCTCTGTGATCTCACTCCTCCCGTCTAGCACAGCTTTCAACGCTCCTGGAGACCCATGGCTGATCACTCTATCCTTTTCTCTTTCTCTGGCCCCCTCTAAGCATTGTACAGGTATACTTCACCCCAGCAGGTGGTTTTAAGAGGCAATACTGCTCGCTGAGCTGTGCAGGGGCTTCCTGTTGCTAAAGACATGTGTTTTCAGGGAATAATGGCTGGTGTTGAGGACTGTTCTTCTGTTCATTTCTCATCTTATGTAGGTGGGTTGAATTCAAATAGTATGCCTTCCTCTGTCCTAACATTAAGTACTGCATTGTATGGCTTTATAGCTATGCGATACAAAGCCATGATCCCACACACTCCCCAATTAAAGGCCGTGATCTAATCAGATTCAGTTAAATTTAGAAGGGTAATTGAAGGGAAAGTTTACACAAAAATTAAAAAACGCACCCATCTTCATGTCGCTCCAATCCTGTATGATTTTAATTTTATGTACAAAAAATACTGAGATGAAATGATTCCTAAATGGCATCCCAGCAAAAAATATCTTTCGGAAAAGTTATTTTTAGACAAATTCCAGTGTTAATGGATTTTATTACTGATTTCCCATATTCCTGAAACATTCAGTTGATGAACAGTTTTTGTTGAACACCCTTTTTAAGTTGATAGAAGCTGTTTCTGCATGATTGCTGGCAGGTGAACCAACTTGCCTTAAAAGGACTGTGACCATGGCTCCGACATGAAAAGTGATTGACGTGGAGGAGGAAGCTCTAAAATAAAAGTCAAACATGGTAACATCTAAGGTGCTAAATCTGACCACTTAAAGAAGCGAAACGTTCCCTTCTGTGCCTGTGCAATTTGGAGCTCTGTAGTGCAGAAGAGAGACTGAGGTGATGAATTGGAGAGAGGCACACTGAAGCAGAGAGGTGATTAGAGCAGTTCAGAAACACACACACAAAAAAAGAGAGAGCGAGAGTGTAATAAAGTCTCTCAGGAGCTTTGCAAAAACCAGAACACATCTGCCGGCCAACAAGATGGGCATCCACCTGCTGCCTGACTACAGATCAGCTCACACCTCTACACTCCACCTGTGTGCATGAGAGAGCTGGAGTCCACCACACATCTTATTATGGAGCTCCTCCATATCTGAACCACCATGAAAAGATCCTTGATAAAGATGTTAGAAAGATGTCGGAAAAAATGTGATCCAGCACTTCATAATTGTAACATCTGGATCAAGTCCACTCTAATCACCAGATAAGTGTTCTTGGCAGCTCAGGTGATGGGTAGGGAAGAGCGATGAGAGGTAGAGATAGAGGTAGAAAGAGAGAGAGAGAGAGAGAGAGAGAGAGAGAGAGAGAGAGAGAGAGAGAGAGAGAGAGAGAGAGAGAGAGAGAGAGAGAGAGAGAGAGAGAGAGAGAGAGAGAGAGAGAGAGAGAGAGAGAGAGAGATGAGCAAAGAAGGCCTGGTTACTGCCTCGTCCGTGCTCGAGTCAGTGCAGCCTCACGTACATGACAAATGGATTTTCAGTGCTGCCCCTCCGGCTGTTTAGCTGTGCGTTCCTCTGCTGATTCTATTTGAATTGACAAATTAAAATAAATTTGATTTTCAATGGCATCCTTTACATTAAAATTCATTAGGTCTGCGGGCCTTAACGGTGGGGCCTCATTGGTGGGACACGGCCAATTACTGTTTAAAACAATCTATAAAATAAGACTGAAATTAGTCAGTCTTACGTACTTTGGGACGAGCGCACAATTCCTTACGCCCATCCAAATATCTCTGCTGTAGATCAGAGTCTCATTTCTCTTCCCTGACAAGCTCTGGTGGGCATCCTGAGGCTGTTGATGCAGAACGTTAATTAATTTTTAGCGTAAATGGGCTGGATTGGGGAGGGTGGGACCATTAGCCCACGGCTTAACGGAGGTCCTATCGAGAGGGTCATCTGCATGGCGGGGAAAACGACTTTGATCTACAAAGCAAAGTGACAGGGGAGAAAGAGAGAGCTAGTAAAATATCAAGACAGAGGAGGAGTGCGAATGAACTGGGAAACACCCCTTTAATGGCCCTCTTGAGTGCTGAGAAGGGGCTTCTGGCTGTTAGTGTAGGAGCGTGGCGCATCCGACGGGATGAGGAGAGGAACAGGAGAAGCATTCAGCAAACTCAATCATACGACTGCAGCCAGAGACTTCAGCACACAGCAATGGGAATGTAGTTTATTTTCCTTTCTTCTATCTCAACACACAAACCAACACATGGACACAGCCAGAGACGGGTATAGGGACATTTATACACAAACACACTGTACTAACATATTTGTTTTTGTGTAGAAATACAAATTTCATTGTATTTTGATTTAATGCAAACACAGAGTCCTCATCTCTGCCCTTATCTTTTCACCATAATCCTTCTTTATTCTCATGAGCTGTTGTTTATTGTGTCTCTCTCTCTCTCTCTCTCTCCCTCTCAGACAGAGGAACGTTGATTTAATTACAGCTAGCAGCCATTTCATTTCATTTCCGGAGGATGGTTAACTGTGTGCCAGGAGCAGAGTGCAGCTCTATGTTGTGATCTGTACTGCTTAAAAAGACTGATTGAGAGAGACTAATAAAACATGAATACAATGAATAAATAATGAATGAAATGAATAGAAAAACAAAAAATTTTATCATCTATTCCTAACTTGAAGAATTACACATTTTTTAATACGGACCACAAAAAAGTGATTTAAACATAATAAAGCTCACGAGACTGCATTTAACAGTCTTTTTTTTTTATTGTGATAACGGATGATGTGCCACAGGTTAGACCGACTTTTTGTTGCCATCTCATTTTGATATGAAGTGTTTCCTAAAGTTAAGATGGACTTTAGTTTTGTTCTGTAAGTAAATATAATAAACATTTGGGGTTCCAGTCTGAGCCCTCTTGTAGAAATGCTTCTAATTTGCTTTTTTTCTTGAAACATGTTTGTGGCGAGCAGGACGAGGCAGAGGGCCGCGAGAGAACGGCGAGAGAACGGCGCGAGGACGGCGGTGTGATTGCTGATGAGCACTGAAGAGCAAACCCTGTTGTATTGTATAATTTTGAACAGATCAGTGGTTCATGTACATTCAAACATGAATAAATACACTACCAAGGTTTGGGGTTGGTAATAATTTGTTATATTTTTGAAAGAAGTTTCTTATGCTCACCAAGGCTGCATTTATTTGTTCCAAAATACAGCAAATTCAATCTTGTGAAATATTTTTAGAGTTTAAAATAACTGTTTTCTAATTGAATATATTTTAAAATGCAATTTATTCCTGTGATGGCAAAGCTGATTTTTCAGCATTATTACTCAAGTCTTCAGTGTCACATGATCCTTCAGATATCATTATGCTGATTTGGTGCTCGAGAAACATTTCTCATTAAATTACAATATTTAAAAAATATTTCCAATCTAAAACATTTGAACGGTAGTGTATATACATAGATTCCTCACACAGTAAATAGGAATCACTTGAGCTGAAGCTGAATGTGACCATTATAGGGAAAGATCCTGAGATGCTGGATGCGTTCCAGAGAACAACACTGTGTCCAGATGTTTTATCAGGCTAAACGACATCCTCGCCTGACACATGAAAATGAGGAGTGATTGAGCAGTCTCACTGCTGTCTACATAATCTCAACCTCTGCTCTGAGGTCAGAGGTCATTCTCTCACTTTTGAGGCATGCGCAATGGTTAATCTCTGCATCAGTGCAGAATGCTTGAGTGGAAAATGATTACACAACTTCTTAACACAGCTGTATCAGAGGGACGTGATCACAGTGTCACTAATGATGAGATCTGAAGCAAAGCAGAAAAGCTTTGGGTTAGTGGAAAAGCTAAAGGATTCTGATCAATGTGTTCTTACAGCGGAATCTGTGATTGAATGAGACCAAGACAATGTGATTGTGTATTATTTAGATGGCCAGAAGTGAACAAAAAAAATCAATGCGAGGAGAGCCGTGAGAAGATGAACAAAACAAGTGCTGTTGTCAGCCCTCTTAAAGCGATTTCATTTGTGAGTCAGAGGGCTGATGACCAAGCTCTTTTGCTGCTCTTCATTTCATCTAAAGCCAAATGAGCCCCTGGGCAGGACCCCAGAGCAGAAGAGAGTGGAACGGGAAAGGAAGTGAGTGTGTAGGAGATGGGCCAGCTTTTTGACATGTAATCTGCTGATAAAGAGAAGATTGAAAAGCATGCTTGCTTAGCTGGCTCAACAATCCTCGCTCTCTCTCAGACCAAGGGCGAATTCAACAGGCAAACAGCAGTGATGGAAAACAAAGCTAGAGAAGGACACAGAAGCAGCAGAGTAGGTGGAAGAAAATGACAGAAAAAGAGAATTCACACTTTGTTCTCTTGAAACCGAAGTAGTCGTGCGTAGACACAATGTTAAACACCCATAGTGATTGTGTGTAAATTGTGTGAGAACGTGTCAACAGAATCAGGTCTGTGAGTGTAGCAAAGCCTCTTCAAGGCAAGTCCATTCACTCTGCAGATATCTTATAACATACAGCTCCTATACACTTGAAAGGGGAAAGACAGATTATGTCAAGACTATAAGTCAATAATGTGTTTCAAATAAGCAATTCAGGATGTAAAAGTTATGGTACTTCAATACTCAATTCAGGACACATGACTGACAGGCAGCTGCCGCTCGCTTGATGTTAATTGCACTTTGTGGTCAAAATGCTTGTCTTGGCAATATATTAATGAAAAACAGTTGGTTATGTCAGTGAATGCATATAGAGAAAATCTCATGGCAAAATACTTATAGATCTGTGCAGTCTTGCAGTGTAACAGACCTGCCATTGTCTATTATGCCATTTTAATCAAAAAGCAACAAGAAAGAAAGAAACAAACTAAAATGTAGTCGTCTTGATAACTAGCAGTTTCAATAAGCCTCTACAGTTAGATACAAAAAATACTTCAAAACACTCTTTGTTCTGTCGCTTTTGATTTTTTCTTAAATTTCTTAAAACAAGCAAACAAATAAAAACAAAAAACAAAAACTGTATTTGTCGAGTAGATCTAATTAATGGACATAATGGAAGTAAAATCTAAATCTTTTAAAACGGTGATTGGCTCTTTTAGCTGAAACACGAGACTTCAATTCTAACATCTGCCATATTGAGCTGTAGGATTTCTATAAATTATGTCTCCTTCTACTTACACTGTCTTTGGGTCTGGGCTGTATCTAGTTTAAAAGTGGAGAAAGAGAGAGATCAGCGTGGTACAAAAGCTATAAAGCACTTTTTTCAAATCTCTCAAAATGTTGACATTGTTTCTGCTGAAAAAGACACTGTACTTCACTTTTCCTTTTCCACATTCACTTTCTCAGAAAGTGACACACACTAACACAAAATGATTTCTAAATATATATATATATATATATATATATATATATATACACACAGTGAAGGATAAAATGTGTGCCCGTGTGTGTCAGAGGTACAGAAGACAGTCACTGAGAAAGACTTACAGAAACATACAGTGACCTAATCTCCTCCAGAGCTCCTTCACATCAGTGCCAGCATCTGGGCTGGACTCGTATAGTCAGTGACGGACAGAGGCCTGACATTCCCTTACATATTACCACTCCAGCAGTAAGCCAGTTATACGTCCGCACAGAACCATGTGCTTTATATGAGGTATCTAACAATCTAAATAATGCTATATTCTCTGCTTCAAGACTAGGAGGCAAATGTGAATGATGTGATGCGTTTCTCCTACAGTATGTTACTTTACATGCATCCAAGGTCAAAAAAACACTTAAATGTTCTCATATATACATTGCAGAATCACCTCTTTCCTTTCCTAGAGCCTACTATGATCTGATTGGTCAGATGGTCCAGTGTGTTGTGATTGGTCTAGAGCTTACAGCGCATGTTGGAAACTAAATGCCCATTACCATATCTGAATTTGAGCTCCGGAGGCTTCCTTAGCACATGCATTTAGTGATACAAACAGTAGCAATGGCTTCAGTTTTACTGTATACATTTTACCATCATTGCATAGTGGATTTGCTTTAGCAGCACACAAAACAGCATCTTCTCGACATGTCGACAACACAAACCAAACTCTTCCAGGTCTCAGCCAATGAAGACCACAGGGTGGCTACCTACATAGGTCTGTGCCGGAAGTTAGACTGGAAATACTGACAACTCGTTTTCAGGCAGTTCAGAATTGTTTTTTTCTTTTGAGATACAATAACTCCTTTTATCTTGCACTTTGATCTTTGAAACTTTGCAGACATTTTACATTCACAAAAAACTGTATAACAGACTACATGAAAGGTAATTTCTGCATACCTTAAGCATACCTTTCACAATCTATTCAGATCCTGATGGACAAAATAATAAAAAAGTTCCCCTTGTAATATGCCGTTTCACTCAGAAATACATTACAATACAGAAGCAAAAAAATATTTTAAATTGGCAGTTCACCCAAAAATAAAAATTCTGCCATCATTTACTCACCTTTGTATCATTCCAAACCTGTATGACTTTTGTGGAAAAATGTTTTAGTGTTTATTTGAAAGTCAGTAATTTTACAGACAAAAAACAGCTGAAAACCTCATCAAAATATCTTCTTTTGTGTTCCACAGAAGAATGCTAGTTTGGAATGACATGAGAGTGAGTAAATGATAGAATTTAAATTGTTGGGTGAATTGTGCAAAATTTGGCCAAGCTTTAGCTGTTGGATAGATGGCCTGACATTTGACTCTTGAATACTTTGGTATACTTTAGGGATGTCAATTTTCACAAATTCCCCTGATCGATCGTCGTTTAAATTAACGATCAATTAATCGATTAATCGTTAGCCTTAATACTGCAATATGCGTCTACTGCAAATGCTGCTCAAAACGCTATGTTCCTCACCAAATTAATGCGAATGGTTTTTAATCTAAAGAAAGGGCTAGTAGGATTGTAAAATGTTTCGATGTGATTGATAATTTAATTAATTATTTAATAATCAAATATAACTACTAATACAACGTGTCACCAACGCGCTTATGTGTGACTGTTGTGGACGCGCTCATCCTGGAACAACTGCACGCGCTGAATGAATCTACCGTTAAACTGGAGCACTTTGCTAGCACGTTATTTATCTAAAAGAAACGCATCCTATATGAGATTAATCCGATATATTCAAAATAAACATAATATTACAAATTATATCTGCACAAAATGACGCAAATTCATGCACAAGTGAACTTGAACTAAGTTGCGTGCCATTCATTCAGAACTACTCATGTTGTGGGCGCGCTCTTCCTGGAGCAACTCGACACGGCAACTAAACCCAAATAATTTACAATGTTTTATTACAATATTGTTCTCTTTATAATGTTATGTAATATTACAGTCCCAATAGTCATTATTAGTCGTGCATTGCCGTTTGAGCTGCGCGCGCTGAAGCTGACGCTTCACTACAGAGTTCATTCCTAACCAAATGCATCCAATATGAGAAATCAGATATAGATAGGCATACACAAAATAAACAGTATTACAACTTACATTTGCACAAAACAAAAGGCTCAACTTACATTTGCACAAAACAAAAGGCTGCGAATGCACACGCAAACTTATAGTCATGATGAAGGTGTAAAATGGTCCCAAACATAACTCCGGGCGCTCGCTTTATACGTTTCGCGGTTGAGCAGCACGCACGCGGATGAAGACCTGCTTAATCGATGATCGATAAGTTGTATCGATTAAATGTATTATCGACAATTAATCGATCGTCGATTAATCGTTGACATCCCTAGTATACTTAGAGGAGTTCATGGTCAACTCAATGACTGCAAGGTGCCCAGGTCATGTGACTGCAAAATCAAGTCCAAATCATTAACCCTCCACCAGCATGATGGACAATTGGTAAGATGTGTTTGTGCTGATGTGCTGTGTTTGGTTTTTGCCAAACATGTCGCTGTGCATTATGGCCAAACATTTCCACTTTGGTCTCGTCTGTTCAAAGGATATTATTCCAGAAGTCTTGAGGTTTGTTCAGATGCAACGTTGCAAAACTAAGCTGTGCTGCCATGTTCCATGTTCATACTTGTTCAGTCTTTTTCTAATTGTACTGCCATAAACTTCAACATTTAACAGGTTAACTGAGGCCTGAGTCTGACGTGTACTTTTGGGTGTTTTGCGATTTCTCTGAGCATTGCACGGTCTGACCTTGGGGTGAATTTGCTGGGACGTCCACTCCTGGGAAGTCTTGAATGTTTTTCGCTTGTGAATAATCTTCCTCACTGTAGAATAATGGACTTCAAATTGTTTGGAAATGGCCTTATAACCCTTCCCAGTTTGATGGCAGCAAAAATTGCTTCTCTAAGATCATTGCTGATGTTTTTCCTGCTTGGCATTGTGTTAACCCGCACCTGAATGCTCCAGACCAGTAAACTGCCAAAACTTCTGCTTTTATAGAGTTGGTCACACTTGCTGATGATCAATTGATCAAAGGCATTTGATTAGCAGCTCCTGACTGCTAATACCCTCTTAATTCAATAGGGTGTCCTTTCTTTTTCACATGACTGTAAACTGCTAGATTGAGATTCAATGATGTTGTAATTTATGATTTAAAATCTACATTTTCAGACTAAATTGCAAACATTCAGATTGGAAGGAGAGGGCACAACAGAAGCTAAAAACTGTATCTACACTAGGGCTGGGCGATATGGCCTAAAAAAAATATCACGATAATTTTTTTTATATCAGTCGATATCGATAATTATCACGATAAATGTCAAATCTTTATTTCTTTCAAGTTTAAAGGCAGATTTTTGCTCCTAAGTAAAAGTTGTAGAAACCAGAGCGTTAATTGTGGTTTTAAACTACTCTTTATTGTCAGAACATATCATGACAAACACTTGCCAAACATATATTTCTTAGTTTCTGCATGTGCTAATGGGGGATGTTGTTTCAAGTCTTAAAACAGGTTTCTGTTGCCTGACTTTGGCACGTATCTTCAGCAGTTTACAGTGCAGGCTGCAATATTAATATTACATGTTTTATCTCGAAATGCATATTTGACAGTGAGTTGACAGTAAATCTGCATCCTAACTCAAGCTAATACTACTATGTTAAATTTATGTTAATTCTATTCTATCATTACGTTCATCTATTTAAAAAAAATTAACAACCACATTTTTATTTGGTAAATGTAACATTCTGACTGTTTGAGTTTTATTCAAATTAACCATTGGTTATCCAGTATCATGCATTTAGATCATGATAACCACAGATAAAACAAAGCATAGCCTATAGCACCTCACTATCATGGCAATATGTAACTTTATGGTTTCTATGGTATTTGTATGAAAAACTGTCGCCTAAATACATTATTAAATACTGTAATTATATTCCATTAGTTCTTTAATACATTGTCTACATTAATAATATAATACAATTCAATAGCCTACTATATCCCAGATTTCATGGTGCAGTTAATATTACTAGGCTAACGTTACAGTAAATCCATGGTAAATGGATTCAGTATCAATAGAGGGAATGCATTAACGTCACTTCCCCGCCGGAACACGCCCCCCTCAGCCGGACTGAGTGGCAGAAGAGCTGCTGCGTGACTGGAGTTAATAGGGGAAACTGCGTTAACGCGAGTAAAACAAACTATTATCAGTTTAAACTAAAAGTTGGACTCGATATAGTGTTCCTTACAACTTATCAAAGATCCAGTGATCCATGGATATTGACATGCAGCCAGGAATCGTGTTTCCTGACATTTATATGTGCCTGATTTCGACGCCGGGGAAATAAATTAAGACAATTTGCCTGTAAACGTTTTATATAAATACAATATAGATAGGTCTAAATCCGAGTGATCACTTACATTAATGTTATACTGTATATCATCATATCGTCCAGCCCTAAAACTTGTATAGTTTTTTTGTCAGTGTTTATTTAAAAACATCCAATTATGCAGAATATAGTCTGTTCTGTAGCTTTTTGCAGTCTGTAAAAATATACAGTACCTCAGATTTGTGGTCAAATCTAGTTGTACAGTCAATACTAAACCTCTTTCCCGTTTTAGATGTGTTTTGTGTGATTTTCACGGCATTCACGCTGAAAACAAATGCAGCCGCTCAGTCTTTTTGCCACTTGTGGGCGTGACCGCATTCACTCCGGCCGACGGTGACGTCATGCGCATACCCTCTATTCAGATTCTGACTGTATCGTTGCGTACAGTGTTTCTCCTGTTTATCAGCGCTGTTCCATCTGCCTTTAAACTGGTTTAAATCACCGAGTCATTAGTGTTCTTCGCTGAATTCAAGCGCTTCTCACTGGATGTCGTGACCGAAGCCGATCAGAGTAAACGCATCTGCTCCAGTGAGCTCGCGCGCGCTGCCGTTTGGACTTTGAGCCGAGCGGATAAACAGTCCGTGAGGCGTGCGCGGTTCAAATGAGTTTCGTTCGGCTTTTGGCGCATAAACATTATCGAACATTTATCGAACTCTTGATATCGTTTTATCGAGAAAAATAATATCGCGATAATTATCGTTATCGTTTTATCGCCCAGTCCTAATCTACACCTACACCTCATCTGCCAATTACATCCCTTTATCTTATATTGCCTAAAGAGCATTTGACAGAGAGAGAGAGAGAGAGAGAGAGAGAGAGAGAGAGAGAGAGAGAGAGAGAGAGAGAGAAAGAGAGAGACTAAATGACAGGCGCCCAAAGAGAAGTGGAGAGAGGCTGATGATGTGGTCTGAACATGAAGAGGATGGAGATATGAAGAACCCTGAAGAGTCAATAAGATAACACGAATTGAATGCAAACATTCATCCACGGTTAATCCACAGTTAAGAAAAATTAGCCAAGCATAAATCTGTACACTGTCACCATATCTGCTGATGACTATTTTTGGCTCATTTAAAAGAAGTGTGAAGCTCTCATTTCAATTCTAAACGATTTTGACTTTGAAAATGTCTCTGGCTGGTTGGGTAAACTCTCTCACCCACCTACTCGCTCAAAAAAAAAAAAAAAAAAAATCACTTACCAACTCCAACACACTCTATCACCTCAGAAACCATGACAACCTTTGCTGACAAAATGGGCTGGAGCCGTTTGAAAGCGTTTGAGGGGAACAAGAAAAGAAACTGGCACAAGATTATTCACATCTAAATCCGTCACTTATTTCTAAATGGAAAAACGCCCATGCGTTTGGTGGATATCAGCATACTGCTTCTGACCTCATGAACATATATATACCCCTTCAGACATCCATTAGGCCCCTATATTCAACACAGCCAAAGAACATGCTAAAACCTGTATTTGTCAATTAAATGCTTTTATTTTAGAGATAATCATTTGGTCCCTGCTCAACATGCAAATACAAATTCTATCTGTAAAAATTATTTGTAGTATGAAAAAGTATGAAATATATTTTATTTGTTTTAAATAGCAAAAAGTAGAGGGTGTAATAATCTTAAAGGCCACGTACATAGTGTGAAGTTTCACGAGTGACAACTGCATTTAAATGTGGGAATGAGTTCCTTAAATTATTGTTCCATCTTCCATGCATTTATGGAACACGACTCACCCCTGAAACTGCATGATTGACACCGTGGTAAGCATGGCAACGCTCTGGGGTCTTACGTGTTTGGTCTCTGCTATTCTGACCAAAGAAATAGTACAGCGACAAAAGACTTGTATATGTTCAGCAATTTTGACTAAAGCAAAGTTGACAGAGGCGTTGTGTCTTTCTTATGCTTGGAAAGGCTGCTTCACAGATTTCCACTTATTATAATTGTTTTTAGGCTTGTTGTTTAAGGTCGGCTCATAAAGCGATTGAGTTTATGAATTTATTAAAGTGATCATGTGGAGGTTGCGATATTTTTTTCTTAATTTCAGCATAAAGCATTTGGATTTTTTTTCAGTTGATTGTGGGCATGATCTTGTTCTTTGTTTTTCTAGCAAGATCTGGCAACATGACTGAGTCAAGGCTTGTACAGCTTTCCCTGTGATTTAAGCACATGCAGAAGAGAGAAACATCTCCGATGCACGTTAAAATACGTCATTAACAACTAGTGGTTCCGTTTGCATGTTCACATGCATAGTATGTTTTGTAAATGCGGTTGTCACTCCCGTAAATCACTGAAGTGTGTGTGTACAGAACAGGATTAAGCACTAAAAGGTGAATTGACAACCGAATTCAGTTGCAGTGTGTACGTGGCTAATGTGATTCCACCAAGAGTGTGAAAAATACTTCCTTTTTTTTTTTAAAGCCAACCACGTCCTTAATGATATAATATCAGAAGGAGATGTAAATCACAACAAGACCAAAGATTCAGAGAAAGACACTGCGGTCTTTAATTAAAAGGTTCATGGGAGTGTTTAGAGCGATCCAAGCACAGATTGATGAGATAAGAAAGTGGCCAGCTGTGAGTAGAGGAGATTTTAACATCCAGCTCCTGGCTGATGAGAATCAAATCACTCTCCTTGGGATCTGAGCCATTAATGACAATAGGCCGATTTGAACAAACTCTGGTGTATCTCTGAGGTCTCTGGATGCATGTTGCCTGATTACTGTTGAAGTGAGATGATGAGACTGGCTGTGGGGTGATTAGAGGAGACTATAGCAAACACTAAACTCTTATGACACAAGGGGAAGGTTAAGCCTCTGCTGACTTAAAGATTAGGTCGACCTAATGTATTAAAGCATGAAGACTAAAGACTAAAAATAAGCAGATCATAAAAACAAAAGGGTTTTCAAGAATTCTGTGTGTGTGGCTAAACCACCTCATGTGATTCTCTGAGTCTGGACACAAATCTCCTGCCCTTCAGGATGACATGAAGTTGTCTTTGTTTTCTAAAAGCATCTGGAGCATCTCTCATAGCCACCTGGAGGCCAGCGGCAGAGCCTCTGGTATCTAATCTCAATCAGAGAGCTGTTAATCCATCCATGCCCTTCCTGCTGTTCTCTCACAGGCCTGCCTGTCCTCACTCAGGTCAGGCCAGATCGAAGACGGGCGACATGTACCAGCTCTCTCTTTTGTAGACACTCGGCAAGGTTTTACCCTGCCATTTATATATTGTTAACATAATAGTGAATCAAGGGTGATGTACAATGAAAAATGCTATTTTAAAGATTTTCTTTTAAAAGTTTGATGCATGATAGACATACTGCAACACCATACAAACTATCTCCCCAGTCCACCCACACCATTTACAGAAAGCTGCAAAAATTGGTCATTCAAAAATTGTCATAGTTGTGATGGCACAACCATAAGCAAATTTATATGAATCAGAATGTCAGAAATTCTTGCTGCTTCAGGATCATCCAAGAAATCCAAAAAAAAAGAGAAGGAAAAAGCACGGCTGTGCTTTGAAAAACAGGTACTGTAGCAGTATCTAAAAGATCCTATTTGGATAAAAGGAAAAGTAATAAATGTTGAGCTTTAGCCCTGGCTTGTTTCTTAGGAAGTAAAAATATTGTACGAGTGCAAAAATGCAATAAGGGTTTAGGAAAGTATTTTAAAAGTTTCATGGTGGTGAGTTTTTACTTTTAAAATACAAAACCTAGTTCCTTTTTTTACCATTCAATATTGATAAAAAATAATTTTCTTGCTCAGTAATTCACATTTTAACATAAAAGTCATTGCCGCCCAGAGGCGGGTTATAACTCTGTACAAGTACCCTGACAGATTTCCTTCAAGGGTTAGTGCACCCAAAAATGAAAAATCTGTCATCATTTACTCGCTCTCAAGAATTTCCAAACCTGTATGAATTTCTTTCTTCTGTTGAACACAAAAGAAGATATTTTGAAGAATGTTGGTAACCAGAAAGTTGACGGTAGCCATTGACTTCCATTGTATTTTGTCCCTACTATGGAAGTCAATGGCTACCGTCAACTGTTTGATTACCAACATTCTTCAAAATATCTTCTTTTGTGTTCAACAGAAGAAAGAAACTCATACAGGTTTGGAACAACTTGAGGGTGAGCAAATGATGACAACATTTACGGCTGAACCATCCCTTTAAGTAACTTTTGGGCAAAGCTTCTGTTCAGGGCAGAGAGCCGTGGGACCGGAGCGAGGGATTTGGCTATTTGGAAAGAGTTCTTTTGACTCTTTTGAGGATGTGGGTGTGGTGTATCCATCTCAAGACGATGTGCAAATCTAGTGTCCGCAGGAAAAATGTTTGTGAATTATAACTGAGAAATGATTTAAATTTTTCATCCAAAACCCAGGATGTGTATACATCACACCTCTCCTATAAATAACAACAATGGTGACTGTTTGCACTATAAAACAAGTAAACAATTTCATAATGACTCTATCCATAAACTTATTTTCACCATGCCACTATCACCATCACCAGGCCTTGCTCTGAAATGCTTGCTAAGATCCTATGCAACCAGTGCTCATTATCTGAGAAGTAATGGAAGCTACATTTCTCTTACTCAAACAATCATTTATCATTACCATTGCTCCTACTTGAGTAATTATTGATATAAATAAACAATATTACTTGTACTTGAGTACAGATTTTGGCTACTCTACCCAGCACTGATCCTGACTCACCTGCCGCTGCTGGTGTTACGGAGGATGACAAGGGCATCAGGAAAGCCATCCAGGTTATAGTCTCCTAAGTGCAGGGTGATGGGAATTTGCAGTTCTCCCAAAGAGGAACTGTCTTGAGGGGGCACAAAGCCCCAAACAGAATCCTTCCTACTGAAGTCCAACAGCACCGGCACCCAATGGAGCTGCAAAAAGGAAGACAATTCAGTTACATGAGCTGATACGCATTATATCACTGCTAATGTACAAGGTGCTGCAGGAAAAATAATAAAAAATTCAAAACATCCATAAGTTTGCATCAGTGTCAATAAAATCTCGAGGCCACACTCAAAAGTCAACATAACTTTCTAAGAAAAGCATATTAATAGTAAACCTAAATGCACATTTAATTGATTTAAATATAGATTAAGTTTTTTTTCAGAGATAAACAGAAAAGTAATTAAACAGAAACATGAAAAGCAATGTAGTTCTAAGTTAATTTTATTCACACCACAGTAGCTATGTTTCCATCCATATAAGTTGCGAATTTAACTTGTATGCAAAATTGGAATATTGCATAAAACATTTACAAACAAAGCAGCATTTCCATCCTGTGAGTCGAAGAGAACAAAATCGTCAATTCCTGATAAACTGGCATTAAATATCACTAAGACAAGTAGAAGAAGCCACTGTAAATAATAATTTTCATATATAATACATTTCTTGTGCAGACGAAGCGCAATAAACGCGTTATCTTGCTTTCGAAGGCAGATTCCTGCTGTTCTGGAACGCAGTCGTGTAAGACAGTTCTGGAAGGTAATTATACCGGACCACTTTGACGACAGACTTTGCTCAGGTATTTGACCAAAACAGCATATCAGATGCTGTGCAAAAAAAAGGCCCGCTGGTTAGTCCAGTTATCCCGGCTCAAACGAGTGCATACGTTTTTTTATGCGGATCTTTAGAACTTATACGCATCTTGGCGTTTCCATCCACCAGTTTGTTATGCGATATCCCAAAATGCGGATAAAAATAGGTGGATGGAAACATAGCTAGTGTAATGTGGCCCTTGACATGAATCACTATATTGTATAAAGTATTAAACAAAGTACAAAATTAAATTTCTTTAGAATATGTATTACTGCACATTAGATTTAGATATTTTGACATTTTGAACAGTTAATGCTAATACATAAGACTGGAAGTCCAAAGAAGTCAAAATATGATTACATTAAACGACATTATGAAATGAATAATGTTTTGATGAATTGAAGAACTAAAGAAGGGCTCCAGGCAGAATACAACATTATGGCCCTCTCGCTCTCTGGAATCGGTCATTTGCACGTGTGCGGGGGTTGCACAAGGACAGATGCTACAGGCCTTACTCACTCATGAATGTAAAACAGAGAGCCAGGTGCATCTCTGCATGTATGCATCCATGGGGATAGAGGCACAGAGAGAGGAGGGAGAGAGATTGCTAGAGATGTAGGGAGGGGGAGATGGATACAAAGTGGTAAGGAGAGAATGCAAGAGAAAGAAGGCAGAGCGTTCTGTAATGGCTGCTAATAAGGTTTTCTCCTGATCCTTGGCACACAACCAGAATCAGCAATGCTGAAGATCAGGCAAGAGAGAGCGGGTCTGATTTGTTTATTTGTACAAACTATTTTGTATTTGTACACAAATAACATCGCTAAAGCTAATGTTGCTATTACGTATAAAACAAGAACTAACTGATGTCAGACTCCTCAACGCTGAAAAGGAAAGTAGAACTCTAACTCGTGAGTCATGGTGTGCACTGTCGGCCTAGCTGCCTCATTATGAGCAAATGTAAGAGTCCTGCAATGTTTGTTTATATTGCAGCACCATTTCCCGCTAAAGCGTTTGACAGGTTATCTAGGACTATTTCTGTTGAACTGTGGTTTAAAAATATTCGAAATGCCATTCATACTGTTAAAAAAATAAACAAAATAAAGATATGATAACTAACTTTTAAACCATCAGAAACAATAACTCACCTTCAAAAAATGAAAGACTTTAAAACTGCTAGAGATGTATACACTGTCAAACAGTTAAAGACTTAGCAATAACTAACATTCAAATATTAGAGACATAATAATAACTAATCCCAAAACATTAGACACATAACAATAACCAACGTTTGAACAGTTACCAACGTAAAAATAACTAACCTTCAAAAGTAAACATTTAAGACACAACCCCATTTCCAGACAAGTTGGGACAGTGTAAATGCAATAAAATCAAGAATCTGTTATTTGTTAATTCTCTTTAACCTTTATTTAACTGGCAAAGGTACAAAGAAAAGATTTTCAATGTTTTCACTGACCAACTTAATTGTAATTGATGGCTGTAACACACTTTACAAAAAAGTTGGGACAGAGGCACGTTTACTACTGTGACACATCACCTTTCCTTTTAATTACACTTTAATAGTTTGGGAATTGAGGATACTAATTGTTGCAGTTTTGGAACTGGAATTTTTGGCCAATCTCGCCTGATACAAGGCAGTTGCTCAACAGTCTGTGGTCATCATTGTCTGATTCTCCTCTTCATGATGTGTCATATATTTTCAATAAGAGACAGAGCTGGACAACAGGGATGTTAGTCAAGCACATCCCTTCTATGGTGTAGAGACCACTCTGTTTTAGAAATGTGCAAAATGAAGCCTGCCATTGTCTTGCTTCCAAGGAAAGATGCCATCTTGATGGCAATAATGTCTCTGTACAATCCTAATATACGCCTCCATGTCATTGGTACCTTCACCCATACACTGATGGACCCTCATTCTATGACAGACGTTTGCTTTTGCACCCATCACTGATGATAGTCTGGATGGTCCCTTTTGTCTTTGGGACTGATAACTCAATGTCCGTTTTTCGTAAAAACAAGCTGATACATGGACTCATCTGACCACAGCACACATTTCCACTGTCTTTTAGACCATCTGAGATGAGCTCGGGCCCAGAGAACTCTGTGGCATCTCTGCATATAATTGATGTGTAGCTTTCTCCTTGCGTGTAAAAGATTCAAGTTGCATTTCTTGATGCAACAGTTTTCCAAAGAACTCCGGAGCCCATGTGGCTATATTTAATACAGTAGGGATTCCCTGAATCTTTTCACAATTTTATGTATGGTAGAAGGTGAAAGGTGTGCAATAATTCTCTCATGAAATTTGGCAAAACATAGTGGTGAGCCATTATCCTTTTTTGATTGCAAAGGCTGATGCTGCGTTTACACCAAACGCGAATAGAGCGTCAAATTAATCTAGTTGGACGCTTGAACATTTTGAATCCATTCGCGCGTCCAAAGCGAAATTGGCACGCATAAAAAGCAAGCGTTTGAAGCGAAATTGATGTGCGTCCGAGGCGAAATACACTTCTTGTGGGAGGGGCCAGTGCTAGGCGGCTGTCTGTTTGCAAGATGGCTGATGTTGATTGAGCATTCATCGAGAGAGTCACCGCTTTGCATTTACTCTGGAGAGCAGAACAGCGGCATAGGGGTCATCGTTCGCCGTACTTGGGTCCACCAGACCCTCCGGAGGCATTCCCAGTTTGGCGAGTTTGACCATTTGCTCCAGGAGCTGCGCCTGGATGACGGCCGCTTTCAGCGGTACTTCCGCCTATCCCGCGCCCAGCTTGATGACCTGTTGTCCCGCACTGGAGTGAGGATCACCCTCACCCACCTAGTCTGTCATTTATTTTTGTTTTGATGATAAATGGAGCCAGCCACGAAAACTGATAAACCTGTCCTGTGATTTGTTTTTCTCAGACACGAACTATGTTCTTATGCACTAAAGTATGTTGGTTGTCTTTACATTCGAATAATAATGTATCATATAATCTAGATTAGATATGGAATAAATAGCATTCAATACAAAATGAATGTCTCATATATTGAAATCAAGTTTTTATTTGATAAAATATTTGCTTTGTTGTGCATTAGAACCACACCAGGCATTAGTCATATTACAAAATAATTGATTGAGGCCAAACTTCAGGGATGCAAACACATGTATGGTCAAAAAAGAGAGAGGTAATCGAAGCCCTCGCCCCGCGGTAAATATCCAGATACTTACATTGCCACCAACCCCTGCCATCCCCGGCCCACCCTTATAGGCACATATAGTAAAATGAAATTCAAATAAAGTTTTGACAAAAAAGGTTGTATAAAAAGATAAACCTCACATATTTCAGCCTTTAAATCATTTTTCACAAAAAAAAAGGTTTTATAAAAAGATAAACCTCACATATTTCAGCCTTTAAATCATTTTTTACAAAAAAAAAGTTTTATAAAAAGATGAACCTCACATATTTCAGCCTTTAAATAATTTTTATAAAAAGAATGAGTCAAAAAAAAATACTTGACATATATATTAATGCACATTAGCTTATCATTTATTATTAATAGTAAAATTCGGTCCGATTTTCCCATGGTGCAACCATGCACTGCGCTCTCCACAACGACAAAGACGTTTTAGTAGCTAATAGATTTTCACCACCGAAAAATGCTTGCTGTAGCTCTGCAACAAGATTTATTTACGGAGAAGAGAAAAACACCCATAGTGTTTGGGTCAGAGCCATAGAGAGACACCCCATCCTTCATGATGACTGAGCTCTCGGAAAGGGTGAAACTGATTGGTTGGTTCTTGTCACATGACCTGCGGTGCGCTTGCGGCATTCTGAAAAGTTGAAGTTTTTTCATCTTGCTGCGCCAGGAAAAATCACTTCAATTATGGGCGCGAATAACGAACGTGAGAGCGCAAAAGACACGATATGTGAACGGCCCTATGGCGTTTATTTAGTCTCAAAACTCGCGACCAGAATACAAGGGCAAAAAACAGTATACGCGCGCAGAATGCAATCCACGCGGATCTGCACGATTCAGTCACCCAAACTGACGTGAAAAAAGCGGGAGGCGCCGAAAAGCGCGCTGTTTGCATCCCTGAAACTTATAAAATAAGTTATTGAGGCCAAACATATAAAACAATTTATTAAGGCCAAACATATAAAACAATTTATTTAGGCCAAACATATAAAATAAGATTATAAATTGAAAAGCGGTCCTGTCCCCGTTTATCACGTAATTTCACCACGTGACAGCAGCAAGCAAGCTCCTGATTGGTTAACGCGACACGAACTGACGCCAAAGTTCAGATTTTTCAACTCGGGCGTCAGACGCGAATTTGCGTCAAACGTGTGAATGCACCAAATAAAATCATGAGGCGAATTTGTGTCTACCGCGCGGTGCTAAATGGCTCATTCGCGCCGCAGGACCTCTAGAATGCTCCTTTGTGAATGTTCCTTTTATACCCAAACACGATACCCTTACCTATTACCAATTCTCTCTCTCTCTCTCTCTCTCTCTCTCTCTCCGTTAATGAACTGTCCCCAAGCTCCTGTGAGTGCTTCCCTCCCATAGGACCGCTGAGCCAGACCTCAACCCCCACCAGAGGCCCTAAGTAAGCAGTCTTGACTGATGGGATGTTAAAATAGGTTATGAGATGTTATGGCAGCTTATCGCTGCACTTACTGATGGCTTATCATAACTAAGTGGAAATACAGACAGGGTTTTAAATTGAACATGCTTGGCAAACCATTTCTAAACTAGGGTCATTATGGTGGAGCACCTCAATACCAATTCAAATAAAACAAATGACCCTTATGAAAAGACACTGAGTGGGTGTACATGCTGGTACGTGTTGGGGCATGATAAAATGCATGCACACATTCGGTTCTGTTCTGTGTGTGAGAGCTATCCCAGAGTCCTTCACTCCCATTCTACTATTATAAGCTCCAGATACAGAAACAAAATCATCTCTCTCTCTCTCTCTAGCAGCCACTCACACAGAATGGCCTTAACTCCCAGCCGAATTCCTCTGAATTGAAGACTCTTTTCATTCAACATAGTAATGATTATGCAAACAGTCATTGCCCTTGTGGCCATCTACAATCGGCTTCCATCATTCTGTGTCTGCGTGTGTAAATTGACTTATATCAGTGCTGACTGCCAGTTAATGCTAAGCCTTATTGATTTATTAGGGAGGGTAGATGGAAATCACAAAGCTGTGGGCTGTCATTGTGGTGAACACACAACAGGTCTACTCAAGACCCCCTAGCTGATACCTACAGTCAAAATGATGCATGGTTGAGATCACTACTATTCTAAAGATGGGCGTTCACGCCAACTCAAATATTCGTCAAGAAATTTCAGCCCAATTTTCACATGCAATTTGTCTGTTCAGACTAATGCGTAAAAAACTTCGGACGAGCTGAATGAAAATGCAAATTACTCTATGACAGTAGGTGGCGCTTATAGAAAAGCAGAAATACGCAGGTTACCCAGGTACACACTTCTATTCACTATGGCATTTATCAAATGACACCAAATACAAGAGTACAAATAATAGAGAGCTACTTTCGGATTCTTTATCTACTATTCACTGTAATTTGTAAAATGGTCTGTTTACGAGCACCACCAAGTAACAGCAGTGGTTCTGTGCATGTGACCAAAATCTTATTGGTTGGTCCGGTTTAATCACAGTTTGAAGGAAAAGAGATTACAACACCTCACTGTAAAAAAATTATATCACATTGATGGCATGCAAATGTTTGTGTCGGTCTGAACAGACGTATTAACAGACGTTAATACGAAATGTTCAAAATGTTTATTTCACTGAATTTAAACAGCGAACATTTGTCTTGGTGTGAACAAGCCTTTAGAGGTTCAAGTGAAAGCAAGAGAGAAAAACACCAAACATAAAAGACTTAAGAGATGATTGAGTCAGCAAAGCTATCAAGCGTTAGATGGTGAGACATGTCCTGCTTTCAGATAAAAGAGAGCTGCTTGCATGTGCCAAAGAGATGCTAAGCATGAATATGAGCAGGTTTGATCTACAATGAAAACATCCTTCCAAAGTTTAAAAATAACCTGAACCAGCTGCCATGTGGAATAGGTTTTGGCGGCATTAGCTGCTGGCCAGTGAAGACTGTTGGCAGCAAACCAGGCTGGCATTGTCGACCTGTACCATTTCGCAAAGAGCACAGCACACATCATTATGCTAGATGTGGCAGCATCCCTTGACTGTAATGTTGACGGAAGAATGGAGGAGGCCGGCAGGGTCACAAAGAGAGGGATGTAAAAAGCATCATGCAGAATTCATGCAGGAATAACCCTGACTGTATGTGACTGGCAAAATGTACTGATATCAGCAGCTTTTAGAGAAACGCGAACAAGTTTAACTCAATAATTCAAGGCTAGTAAACAGATTATATTTTAAGCCGCCATACAGCGGGGTATTTCCCCACCATCTGGAGTCTCTGACAGGTCAGGGATGGTTTGGGCTACTCTTCTGGCAGGTGCCTAGAAAGCCTGCGTACGCCACTCATTGTTTAAAAGGACACGAGAGCTCATCGGAGAATCAGTCAGGCCTTTCTAACACTCGTGGTGCTCGTGGTGAAAGTCCACCTGAAAAACCAGTGCTGCGTCCCAATTCGCATACTATCCATCCTAAATAGTATTCGAAAATAGAATTAGTACGTCCCAAATCGTAGTATGTTGAAATGAGTGTCCCAAAGAGACCCGGATGGTCTACTATATCCGGTCAGAATCCGAAGTGCAGATCGTTGCACACTCTAATGGCTGATATTGCCCACAACCCATCGCGCTTTGGACGAGGATTCGGTTAGAACTACAAACACGACTGAAAAGTGTTCAAAAACTACAGACATGGAGGACGCGCGAGTCCGGCGGTTATGTAGAGAGGTTTAGATAAAGGGGTTTGAGTGATTAATTATCAGTATCTAACCTCACGAAAATGTATTTATTCAATGTTGTCCACATTATATTGCATCTGCAGCATTGTGAACTTTTGCAAAGATACGTTTAGCCATTAACTTTTAAATGCATTATTATATTCAAATTCCAAACACATGAGGAGAGTCTCGGCATGAAAGACCCATGACTGGCAGATGAACGTGCGACAACAATTCTCTCCGAAATAGTAAGAAGTTATATTAGATTGAATGGAGGATTTTAACTGTGACGAGATGATTGACAGGGCAGATTACGGTGACAGGATGCACACGACAGATCTGTCCGTTAAAGATGACGAAGTAGTATGTCCCAAAGCTTGCCTACTCTTTTGCTACACACTCAAAAGTATGTACTTTTTCTTCACAAACAGAGTACATACTTTTAGGGCGTAGTATAAGTAGGCGAATTGGGACGCAGCACAGGTGATCTTGTGACAGGACACGTACAAAAATATGCTATTGCACATCTAAGACTATGACTGGCATCCCAGAGTGAGCGTGACTGATGAGTGAAGCGATTAGAAATCCTGAAAATGAAAAGAATGAGTGGAACGGGTAATTTGTAGTGTATATGCGATGGGACGCATATCTGTCCCATCGCATATACGTTCCTGTGATCAGCCCCCCGTTGCTGATCACAGAGAAGAAAGAGGTAACTCTCTGCTAGAATTAGCCTCCCATCCAGCTATCCACTGCACTACTGATTAACCCAATCAACCCGAACTGGAGCACATGCACACACATACACACCTTAAGTTCAATCAAACAGAAATGAGATGGAAGCTAATCAGTGTCATCCAGAATAATGAGACACTCTGTAATTAACCAACTACCATGGAAAACACGGCAATTTCTCATTTGGCTTCCTGCTTTAAGATGTTTATTGGCTGAACACAGCTGTGAAAGACCTGCATAAATGCAGAACGGCATGAGCGTCTAGACACTAAGGATGATGGGATACCTCAGCACTAGCGATTACTTCAGCTTTATAGGTTTTTATTCTGCTTGTTCACGACACACATGACAGTTTGTCATGTTATGAGTCACTTACATCATTTGAAGTGTCTCATTTGTGTTAAAGACGGCTATAGCCCAGCAAACACCATGCGACCGAAAGGCCGATATGTCAGCAAATTAGGCCATATCATTGTTGCCAAAGTGACAGAGAGGGGAAGAGAGAGGGAATGATCTCTTTAATGCAGATAGCCTTTCCTTAGCGAAAGTAATGGGACATATAGATAGATGAGATGCTCTGCACAGAATATAAATGGCCCATTTCTTCCCTCCCTCAAATCAGTCGGAGAGACATCATCACGTTTGCATTGCCAAGACTCCATCCCCGTGGCTTTGTTTACTAAAGCGCAAAAAGCCCCTGTTATAGCCGAGCTATGCTTTCCACCACTCCCACATCCCAGCTGTGACGCTTCATTAGGCCAAGAAATTAAAATCAGAGCTCGCCGGCGGGAAGACACCAGACGAGGTGCCATTACATCAATAGGTGCCACTGACAGATGATATGAAAATGCGACGTCTAATGAACTGCCATCTTTATGACACTCCGGGAGAAAAAGAAAGAAAGAAAGAAAGCTTCATTGCTCGTCGCATTACAGGGAACGCATGCCATTCCACCCTGCATGTAAAAACAGAATCTACAACAGACGGTCTCTTCATTAGCCTCCCTAGAGGAGAGAAGCACAATTTGTAATGAAATGTGGTACAAGAATCAGGAGACGAGCATATCAGATCAGAGGTGTTAATGGCAGGAAAGGTGGGGAAGGCAGGGTTCCTACACATTTACCATTTCAAAATTCCATACTTTTCCAGACTCAAATTTCCAAACCTCTCTGTAGATTTTCAGACCATATTCAAAGTGCCCCTATTATGCTTTTTCGAATATTCCCTTTCATGCAATGTGTAATGCAGCTATCTGCAAAGTGCTGAAGACGAAAGAGCATGCGATAAATACAGTTATTGTTTCTCAAAGGAAAGAATCGATACTGAACAGCCTAAACAAGTCATCATGAATTTGAATCCCACTTCCGTGACGGCTACACGTCACTGGGTAACACATTTGCCTAATGCCCTTGCCCATGTTCTACGTTGTCCACCCGTGAACAACTTGACCCGCCCTCAAACACTGTAGCTGGTTCTTGTTGTGTATGTCGAGAAGACGCGGTTTTCTACCCTGCAAAAGCAAATTCTCTTTGTAAACACTTCCAAAGGATGAGAATGTGAGAGGATGTTAAAATTACCACAGCGATACAACAGCAGTACAACCTTTTGACGAAAGCTTCTCAAATCTCCATGAAGTCTAAATGAGGTTTACAAAACGCTCCTTGTCCATTAAAGATGGGACAGTACCCACTTTATCAGTAAGTATGATTGTTTATTCATGTATATATTTTCTACTGGGTGTTATTCTAGCGTATCACTGAGAAACGCCCTGCTCAAGTCGTGCTTGCGATGAGGGTTCGGGTTCAATAACTAGTTCTTCCAATGTTTCATCATCGGACTCGAGCTCGGATTGATACGGTAAAGTCGACAACATTGTTAAAGTCTTTACAGTGTGTACAATCGCTATAGGGCGTAATATGGGCATTTAGCTTCCAATAAGCATTGTAAGTGGTAGACCAATTACAGCAGACTGGTCTGTCTGGCCAATCAGAGCAGAGTAGGCTCGCGAGGAGGGATTTAAAGAGACTGAATCATCGGACCTGCATTTGAGAATCATTGAAAAATGTGGTGATGTGCAATGTACATTATGAGAAAATTAAAGCGTTTTTAGAGACCTCCAAAGCATAATTAGTATTTTCAGCCCCCCCAAATATGGTTTTAAGCCAGTTATTTATATATTTTGCTGTAGTGTCAGTAGACATAGGTTATAGTATATATAAAACTAGAAACTGTAATGCGTATGAATGCAAAAAAATCAAAAAAAAAATTCTCGTGTGCATGCAATGCAAAAGTCTGTAAATATTAGGGCTGGGGTAAACGGTTATTAATTAAACGATTAGTCTGTCGATCATTTTATCGATTAGTCGACTAATCTACCGACTAATTGAACGATTCTTTTTGGTAACATGCAAATTGCAGGAGTGCACATTCAATGCACAACAATTTTGATCTGGTTCTTACAGAGTATCTACACTGTAAAATGTTTGTTGGGCTACTCAAATGAGCCCCATCACAATTGGATGTGGTGCTCATTTTAATGTTTTCAGTGCTCATAAAAAACATCCGGCCTGATTTTTCGGTTTTGTTGATGGGGGTGGGGTTTACATGCACTTCATAAGGCACACACGCACATTTGCACACACACGCAAGCTCTCGCTCTCTCTCTCTCTGCCGCGCGCTACACGGTTTGGAGCTCGCGAGCTCTAGATTCCGGGATATTTAAACTAATTTGCGGGCATCATGGAGCCGCTATCAATATGCGGGAGACTTGGGATGTCAACTTCATTTCACAAAGAGCGCAAATAACGACACCTTTACATTTGGGACTAAATTTTAAGTATTCCCATACCTTCGATGATTTAGTGCGAGCTGGGTTTTTTTAGAACTTTTTCTTTTGTTGTGACTTTTGCATGGCTTTGTTGTGAATTCTGTGAAGAGGTTGCTGTTTCGTCCTCGATTCTGCAATGTTTCGGTCCCCCACGTGTGTGTGGCGAGCTGTACCGCCGGGAACGCTGAAAAAAAAAAAAAAAAAAAAAAAAAAAAAGAAGAAAAAAAAAAAAAAAAAAGAAGCGTCCACAATCGTCATCGACGCGCCGCTACAGGCCTAGTAAATATACACTATACTGTGCAAAAGTCTTAGGCATGTTAGTATTTTCACTCCAAAAAGTGGTTTTAAGCCAGTTATTTATATATTTTGCTGTAGTGTGTCAGTAGGAAATATCAGCTTACATTTCCTAACATTGATTTTGCCATTAATTGTAAAGATTTTTGTATGCACAAGGAGTGGCATATACAGAAGTGTATACTTTTGCATGCACACAAGAAACTTTTTACATCATGAAGTTTTATGTAACAAAGTTTCGGGAGGAGCACGTTCAGGTACTCAGCCAATCAGCACAAGAGGAAGCCGGTATCACCTTTGTCCCATGACAGTTTCACAGCATCCCTCTACCACCCCATCACCTCACTCTTGGCTGGTTTTCTATCCCAGTTAAAGGGGGGAAAAATTACTATATCGCATAAATGACTGTATCTGATTTCATGTATGTGTGAACTCGTGAATGCACAGGAATTTTTTGCATGCGTACGCATTACAATTTCTAGTTTTATATATACTATAACCTATGTCTTTTGTGTGTCCCTGTCTTACTATGAAGAAAAAGAGAGCATTGACGCACATGAATTAATAGAAATCTACGTAGGCCTATTTGCTCAAGATTTGGCTTTCCTTAGGGTAGTACCTCTAATATCAAGGCCTAATGTCCTATTTAATGCATTCTCTGTGGCGGTGGAGAATGACACGAAATGCGCTGATGGCACAATATTGTCAATGCTAAGTTTAATGGTTTCTCATGTGCACACGAAAGTCTGTATATTTTTTTCTTTTTGCAAAGGTCCTTTAAGAGGCTCTGTAATACAGTGCTAAGAATATCATGAGAAGAAATCCAAAACGCTTATAACCTGCCACAATCATTCAGTTGTGACAATCACACACTTCTTGTATGATACATTTATTTTCATTAAATTATTTTAAATTCATTAGATTTTCTATTATAGAAAACTAAATAGGGACAGTGGTCTGGAAATGCAAATAGTTTTCCATACTCTGCTTGCTTTTTTTCAAATACTTTTCCAGACCTGGAAATTACTCAAATCAAATTCCATACTCTTCCAAACTGCGCAGGAACCCTGGGAAGGGTACAGGGCAGGCTGTTATTACACCATGCAGTGATTACGTCTGAAGAGAAAGGACTAGACACGGCACCTGCAAGTGTCCAGAACTGAAGGTCACCTGCAGGCAGTGATTAATTTGTAAATTAGGAGGGCTGGCAACACGGATTGGTGGTGGATCTGGCAGGCTTGGGGGATGGGAGTTGTGAAACAAAGTGAGTTTAGGATCCTTTTGACACTTCAAGAAACCGATGTGATAAAAATACATTGCTTGTTGTGGACAAAGCTTTGTTGATGATTTTGGTGGGAGGGATCTAGCTTGTGTTGCAATGTCAGCTTGCGATATTGCGACATGTTGGCAGAGCATTTCTATAGCCATGAAATTAGCATTAAGGTAATTTGCATGAATGTGTAAATAAAATTATTTTAATATTACTACCATTCAAACGTTTCAGGTCACTGAGATTTTTTTTAAGAAATTAATACTTCTATTCTGGAAGAATGCATTAAATTGATCAAAAGTACAGAAAAGACTTTTATAATGTTACAAGTGACTTCTATTTCAAATAAATGATGTTCTTTTAAACTTTCTATTCATCAAAAATTTCTGGGGAAACATTTCAACATTTATAATAATAAGAAATGTTTCTTGAGCACCAAATTACCCCATTCAAATGACTTCTAAAGGATTTATGTGACACTGAATACTTTTAAAAATAGAAAACAGTTATTTTAAATAGTAATATTACTGTATTTTTGATCAAATAAATGCAGCTCTGGTGAGCACAAGATACTTCTAACAAACCCCATACTTTGACCTAAACCTTTGAATTCAAAATGGAAAATTCTGTCATCATTACATGATCCATGATCAGCGACTAGTCGATGTCAAGTTTAAAGCATCATGGCAGAGCATTAAAATGGACTACTCGACTAGTCTGTGCAACCCCTAGTGCACAGTACAGAAAACAGCGCAAGGATACTGAATTGAGTTCTCTTTCGCGTCTTGCGCTTGAATGGTTTAAAATCACAGGAATCAATAAGTGGAATCAAAATGTGCGTGTCTTACGAATCCACGGAAAACTCTTTTAGGAGGTTCTGCCCATCAGGTAAAACTTCTATTTTGGCTAATTTCTGATATCGCTTTCAGCTGCCAATAAAAGCGCAGCCATCTTAGCTCCCATAACACATTTTATCATGTTCAAATCTGCACACATTCGCCCTCAATCAGTTTAACTAATGTTAAGAACTATTCAGATTCTGTGTGGGTCGACTAACAACTCATGAGTGGCAGCACACAAGCTGAACAGGTGGTGCTGTGACACTAGGGGAGTGGGGCGGCATGAGTACTGACAGAATCACCAGCTGCCTGAGAGAAAGAGAAAATGAAGGCCTCAGTGCCCTGTAAGCAGATAATGGCCAATCTAACCTCCTCAGAGGGCGGCAATGGCTAAGTACAAGATATGTCTTTACACGGATGTCTGAAAAAATTTGCCCTTAGTAGCTTTGCCCATAGGACACTTCCTTCTGATCATTTAGAGGTGTCAGGATAAACGGAAACACCCAGATACAAAGCCACATCTGCACTTATACTGATCAATACCGTTAAACAAACTGCTCAGAGACTGACGTTTTAGGTGATTTCAGACTCACAAGATACATAGATACATAGATAGCAAATACCCAGACACACACACACAGAGACAGGGCCAGCAGTACTCGGAGTGTGAGCCATGATAGTGAGTTCAAATTTTATTTATACTCCGAGAAAAAAAGTACGAAATAAATGGCCTGACACACTCAGCTGATGCTGCCAAGCTGGAAACAAAGTTGCTATTACAGAGTACAAGAAAATGAAATGAATAAGTGTGAGATGCCCCGGGCTGAAAGAGAGAGCAGCTCAGCCTATGAAGGCGTCCATCCCTCCCTCCTTCCCCCGTTCACTCCCTCATGACTCTGTTGAAATTCAATACACACATACACAGACACTCACTTCCACCACCTCAGACAATCTATTGCCTCGCTCTCCATCATTTCCTCCCCATCTCTCTTTCTCTCACCCACCATGTTTTATAGATGCTGCTTTGCTGCATTGCAGCTTAAAGGGGTCATATAATGCCATTTTTGTACAAGCTAATATGATTCTTTAGGGTCTAAATTAAAAGTTTGTAATATACTTTAATAAAAAATTCTCATTAGTATTGTAAGAAAACACTCATTTTACCTGGTCAAAAACAGCTCTGTTTTCAGCACGCCGTTTCAGTGCATATGGCTTTAAATGATAATGAGCTTTGCTCACCCCGCCTCTCTGTTCTTTGTGTAGGCTACACCGTTTGTAACACAATAACACAATAACCATAACGCGTTGTTCAGTATAAACGTGGGATTATGAATTATATTGAGAACGTCATACATAGAAAACATGCCGTAATGTACCCTGAGTGTAAACCTTAGCATTCATTGTGACGCGTGCAGCTAGCGATTTGCAAAGATTAATATAAATATTAATATAAAGTTGAATAAAACGTTACACTCACTTCAGTTCTTCTGGAGGTTCAGCAGGAACACAAATATCTGGTACCGATCCTTTTTTCATGAGCAGCTTCTTAGCAAAACCAGCTTTATACTGATCCTCCTTTATAAAGCAGTCTGGTGTGTGAAATGATTCGCGCAAACATGAGAGCATTGACGTTGCTCGTGGGGAATATTCCCTTCGAAAACCAAACCTAGCCGGTTCGGATTTAGGAACATTAAAATGACTGCTGTGTTCGTTATTACACCCAAGAACAGAACACCATAATCGCTTAGATGCCATTCTGCTCATAGACAGAGCTCCGGCATATCAACAATGACCGCGCCGGTCCGCACGGACTATGATTGACAGCTCGCTCACGAGCGAGGGCGGGTCTGTGTTGAAACGCTGCTGTCAATCAACAATCGTGGGAGGGGCTTCCGATTTAGTGACGTCACAAAATTGAACGGCTCAATTTGAGGCAGGGGAAAACATATAAGTAGATTAAAACAAAAACACTGGATAGATTTTTTTCATTATATTATGGTTGTGGACAGGCACTGCCAACACACATTTCAGTACAATCAACTTGTAAAAGTGCATGTACCATTATATGACTCCTTTAAGAGATAGTTTAATTCTGTGGTGATCCCAAAGTCCTTCTCTCATTCTTTTTGAGTCTGGGAACCACGTCTATGATCCAGGCACCCATTTAAGGTGAAGAACAAACAGGTGTAAAGTAAACCACATGCAAAAATCGGGAAATGTCTCATCGTCAAAATGTTCAATACAAAACCCAATTTGAGTGTTTCTTAACTAGCTTCACTTTTGAGGAAACAATTACTGAAATTGTCTCAAATGTTAGAAGCTAAACCTGAAAAGAAATGGTACTAAAGAGAAAAAAATATATATTTTAGGGTAGTACTTCAGGGTAAAGATAAGCCTTTATGATAAATTTAATTGGCTGAGATGCCCCTCGCCTTGAAATCATCTCTTAACAATCCTACCTTAACGGTTGCCATCCACAATTTTAAAGCTTTTCCTTTATTCCAAAGCAAGTCTATGGGGGATCTGTGTGTTTGGATAGCATTTTTAAAGAAATTATCAAAAAATATTTCTTTAAAAACCGCCAACTAACAAGTTGGATTATGAAGATTACAATCTACAATTCAACAATTCAAATAAATAATGTGGAGCCAAGCCATGCAATGCTTTATATGTCAGCATGATAATTTTAAAATCAACTCGGAATCTGACTGGGAGCCAGTGTAAGGACTGAAAAAGTAATATGATTGAATATCCTGGACCCAGTCAATATCCTTGCGGCCTGTTACTTTTAAAGCCATATCAGTCTAAACTTCTGATATAAGGTTCAGCGTAATATACAGTATCTACTGCTATATATGCTGTTAATATGAATCAAAAAAACAAAAGAAAAACAGAAAATCACTCACTGCTCTTGATTAAATAACTATAATAGCTTTAATAAGAATACATTTCTTAATTGAATGCTGCTGTTAAATGCTCTAGCGAGGGGATAAACATGGTGGAATGTGTACAGCTCACTCAGGACGGGTGGAGTCCGTCAGCAGTCGTGGGCGGGGCCTAAGCATTTGTGACATCACACTGCTCGACTGCTTATGATTAACGGGGATTAAAAAAGAGGAGTGGGTGGATTTTTACCATTATAGGATGGTTGTGTACATACACTGCCGACACAGCTTTATGTTCAAACACCATGTAAGAGTGAATTTTGCATAATAGGTCCCCTTTAAACAAAAATAGAAAAAACATTTAAATTTTAAAATTACATACACGCACCATCTTTAATAACAACACAAGTGACTGGGAAATGCACATTTGTAAAGCCAGTAAAATATGTGTATGTGTGTGTGTGAGTGAGTATAATGACAATCGCTGTCCCCAATCACTCTAATGAGTGTGATGTTACATTTGTTTACACTGTCAATATTAAGCAGATGAGCTGGAAAGGAAAACAGAGAGAATGAGTTTATTTAGTAGACTTTGTGTGTGAGAGAGAGCATTTGTGTGATTAGCAGACACACACCCACCCGTCCATACAAACATGCTTAAAAACAGAGAAACTCCTGGGCCAATTAAATCATAGACTGCAGTTCTTTGACTATAACACAAGCGCGTCTTTTGTTATTCTCTATCTTTTGTCAAGTGTTTGTTTTCTTTTTATCTTGTCTTTTCAATACACCTTGTGTGCTGCTATGTCTATATCAGTCTTGTTCATTATTTGGCAGCGTTGAATAAGTGCTTTCAAACCAATGCAGATTGCTGTTTTCTGAACACTAAAAAGAATGGAAGGAGAACCTCGAAGAAAGAGAGGAAGACCAATAATGGACAAAGAGAAAGGAATGGACAAATGGGAAAATAATGAAAGAGTCCAACTTTTCTTTCCTTTCAGTGTATCTGATGGTGAAGACTAGCGCATGTGGCAGGCGGACAAAAGCTGACACGTGTTCCCCGCCCTTTACATTCTTGCCCTCTCCTCGTCTCCGTCCATCTTTGTTCCCTTTCTCTCTGGTCCCAAGGCCTGTGACAGGCGGACTGTCTGTGTGTGTATATGTGCGAGGACAGCGAGATAACCGCTGCCTTCCACTGTGAAGTTGACATTCAGTTAAGAGCATGAGCTGCCAGCCCACAGCAGGCCTTTACACAATGAGCTCTAAATAACTATATGCCATTATTATTATTATAAGCTGCTATTATAATCTTCATTTGAATATATATATATATATATATATATATATATATGGGGTGAATAATATTTACTCTGCATTCCAGAAGATTTCCTGAATGTTCCTTATGAGATCCATTGATTGTAAAGAATGATCAATCCATCAATTGACAACTGACAATCCCTCCATTCATTCATCTGATAATCCACCACTTTATTTTTCACTTACAGACAATCCATACATCCATACAAAATTAGGGCTGGTTAAAAGTACAGTGTGTTCACTGTTCATTGTAGTTTGGTTATCCTGGTTCTTTTGGTCAAGACCAAAAAAAGAAAATGATGCATTTATTCCTGGTTCGCTCAGAGTTCACAACGTCAAACCAGCGCTAGGAATTCCTCCGTTACACACACAAACAAAGATCGTCTGCAAGAAGATGCATTTCCAATGCCTGTACTTAACTGTATCTTGTGACATCACATCCTGTTTTTGGATCGTTGAAATATCTTTGGTCCATTTTGCATTCATCGTTTGTTTGGAGGTGCACCTTTTCAGGGGTCTCAGTCTGCTTGTTTGGTGCGCACCAAGGTTCGGATGGCAGCGTTTACACTTATTAGTACTAGATTTTGTTTGAATCTGAACAAACCTGCCAGTTGAGAACATACCCATAAGGTGATAATACATGGGCCAACTTTTTGAGCAATGTTGCTGGGCAATGTTGCCATCAACAGGCAACCAGGTGAGACACAGGGGCCACGACTGATCTAAATTATCCAGATAGAAACATGTTGCCCATTCTCAATGGGAAAGTGTCTAAACAACATCGCTCGGCAACATTGCCCAGCAACGTTGCTAAAAAAGTAGCCAAAAAGAATTATCGGTTTGAATCAGTCTGAAACACTACCCTGTATAATTTACATTAGCAGAGATGATGTGAGGAGAATGAATATTATATCACAAATATACACTACAGTTCAAAGGTTTGGGGTTAGTAGATTTTTTTTTAATGTTTTTGAGATTAATCTCTTTTGCGCACCAAGGTTGGATTTATTTGGTATATTATAACAAAAGTACAAATATTACAATTTCTAATAACGTTTTTCCACTTCAAAACATTTTAAAATGTGATTTTTTTCTGTGATGGTAAAGCTGAATTGTCAGCATTAGTCTTCACATGATCCTTCAGAAATCATTCAAATATGCTGATTTGCTGCTCAAGAAACATTTCTTATTATTATTGGGTAGCTCTGAAAATGATTGGACTGAAAGACTATCCAAGTATTGAGACTCTGTATGAGCAATGTACATTGAATGAGGCTAAAAGGATTTTAAGAGCCCCGTCTCATGTACTCTATTCCCTGTTATGAACTCTTACCGTCTGGAAGAAGGCATAGAACAGGTTTAAAAACTCTTTTGTGCCGGTATCAATTAGACTGTTGAACTTGGATTAGCGACGTCTACCTATTCTTATGTGTACGTGTATGGCGTGTATGAATTTTTTTTGTGTAATTTTTTCATTTATCAGGTTCAACTTCTGTCGAAATACTGGCTATTGAGTCCATTACAAATTTCCCTATAAGGGACAATAAAGGGACAATATTTCAATTTCAATTTTAATTATCAGTGGGGAAAAGCACAGTTGTGCTGCTTAATATTTTTGTGAAAGCTGTGACATATTTTTTCAGGATTCTTTGAAAAACAAAAAGTTCAAAAGAACAGCATTTATTTAAAATATAAAATGCATATATTTTTTTAAAACTTATTGACCCCAAACCTTTGAACAGTAGTGTACCCAAATTAATCTGGATCAAATTAAATCATATCAAGAGCTTGTGAATCAGGAAATCTGTATCAATTCCCAATTCCCAACAATTCATTCATCTCTCAAATCCACCCACTGATTTTAAAAACAACTGTGACAACGTTTAAAACAGTGCTGTCACTGTCCTCATAGCACCTCTGAAACTCACTGACCTCACTGACAGGTCACATGCAAATGAATGAAATGGTGAGCGAAGGAGTGTGACAGAGTAATAATGGAAGGCTTGCGTACCTCTGTCCCTCCAGTCTTGGCTAGGTAAATTGCACTTTTGCCACATGCATCATCCATACAGACCGGCAATAGGTGGTCTTGGGAGCCGTCACCGTCTGAGTAAAAACAGAAAAAGACATAGTAAGTGAGAAGGGGAAGGTGTAAAATGAGATATATGATACACTAATGCATCTTTTAATTTGCTTTATAATGCTCCTGAATACAGCATATGGAGATAACATCATGTGATCTTGAGCATGTGTAATGAAGTGTGTAGCAGCCTGGTGCGTAGCAGTTTGTCCTGGTGTCAAAATTATGTCCCTGAGTCCTTATTCCATCATGTTTACCACTTGCATACTTGACACAAAGCAACTATTATTAATACGTAATATTAATAAATCGGGAAAGGAATAACATAAATCAAGAAAAAAAAGAGAGAGAAAAAAAAAAAAAGTACTGGAGGGAGCAGCAGTGAAAAACACAATAGGAGATATGCATTGACATTCATAGGATCTACCACACACCAAATAGCCACGTAGATCAGACTGGCAGCCTGTGGAGAGACAGAAGTACCACACACACACAGACACACACACACACACACGCACGGTTTTCCATCATGGTGGGGACTTTCCACTTTCAGATTCCTGTAGTGCAACCTGTAAAGCATGATGCTCACAATGTCAAAGTCATGGGTTTGATAATATATAAAGGCATCTTACTGAAATATAAATATATCTATATATTAGGTTTGTCGCAGTTTATATATTACCGGTATTGACCAGTTTGAAAAATTGATTACATGTTATTACTGCACATACTTAATATCATAAATAATCCAGCACCAGTCACACTCCAACATAGTAGGTGGCAGTATTGCAATACTGGTTGCCACCCATCATAAAACTGAAAAAAGATGTCAACGACGTGTGTACCTCACGCGGCAACCTCCCTGTCTCTCTCTTGAAACCAACACGGAAGTGAATTAAACTGCAATTCATCGACTGGCCTATTGAGGCTGGGTGCAAAAGTGAGTCAAGTCTGTAAACAAAGCAGACACTCTGGAATTAATGAGAGAGAAATTGAAGAGTTGGAAAAGTCAAGAAATGAAACTGGGACCGTTAAACAGACTATGTGGTCTGTTCGCTGTTTTCAGAATTGGTGTGCCTAGAAAGATCTGGCTATTGATTTCAAAACAATAACCAAAATTGACCTAAACCAGGCTCTCCGTCAGTTTTATGCCACCGTGAAAAACGGGAAAGGTGAACCCTATGGTTTCAGCAGCTCTGTCGGCCTACGTGCAGGGCTTAACCGTTACATAAATGATACACCGATCAGCCGATCCTGGTGTCTGTTGAAAGATCCCGAGCTTATCACTAGCAACAACGTTTACGTTGAAGTGGTGAAAAATCTTCGACCGAGAAGGGCGTGACAAAACATCCCACCATCCTGCGTTAACGGAGGCAGACTTTCAGAAAATCAAGCAGTCTGCAGCACTGAATCCAAATTCACCTGAGGGTCTTGTCAACAAAGTCTGGTTTGATGTACAGCTGCATATGGGATGCAGAGCTAAAGAGGGCAACCGGCAACTGAAGCAAGAATCATTTATCCTCCGCCAGGACGAGAATGGTCAGAAGTATGTAACACTGTCATTCAACGAATGCACAAAAAAAGACAAAGATGCCAGCGAAAGAAACAAAGAAAGCCTACGTGGATTTATGTTTGAACAGTCAGGGAATTATCCGTGTCCTGTCGCCTCATTGGAGAAATACCTCTCGTTGCTGCCAGCCAATCCACCGGCTTTTTATCTCCAGGCAAAGCATACAGACTACACTAAAGATGTATGGTAAGTTAAACTTTAGTTTACTCTTTTATTTGTAGCATATCGTGCACACCTTTCTGTAGTCTTACTGTCATTTTCCAGCAATATATTTTTTGTTACAATGTAGCTTGATTACTCTACACCAGTGGTTCTCAACCTTTTTTGGGCCAGCGCCCCCTATCCAATATCCAGGTCCCTGACCGCCCCCCACCCCACCCCAACTAATGCCATGTTATGAGTGAGTCAAGCGAGTGAGAGTTAACAGATGAAATAAGTACAACATTGTAATTTATTAATACAATTAAACTATACTCCACAGTGATTAATAATACCTAAAATACCTTGGCAACTTGGTATCAGCTGGTTTTCATCAATGGTATAATACAATTACAATTAATTTGGTTTGTCGTGATTAATTTGTGTTCATAATCAGTAAAATATATATATATATATATTCTAACAAGAATAAACACATTTGATTACTTAAATTCAATTAAATTGTTATTGTATTATTAATTTAATTACTTTTAACTATCTTGAAACTATCCAAGCAGCGTTTCGCTCTCAGATGTGATGGCGGAATTAATACATTACCAAAATGTGATTACAGAATATATTTAAATTATCCATCAAATTGTCATTTTCTAACTTACTGTCTTGAGAGTTAACAAAAAATGCCTGACCAGTAGCCTAAATTACTTGGTGAACAAATAAAACATTTTGGCATTAGGCATTGGGATTGATAATGCCTAAAAATGTTAAAACAAAGTTTTACCTTGTTATGCTTTTGCTCTTAATATGATGAAGTATTCAAGGAGGCTCTGGGTGCACACCGAATCCGTTTTATCATGAGGATTTATTAACTCGGATCATACATGCAAACATGAGTGCTAACTCTTTTACTAGCAAGATACACACACTGAACTCTCCAGAGCTATTTTGCATAATTATACTGACATGTGCCAATAAGAACACAGGATACGATGTCTATGGCATATGATTGGTTCTTAGCATAATGTAAGAATACTACATACCTTATAAATAGAATTTAGTGTGAATGGGAACATGATTTATTGAAAATATATAAGTGTTTCTAAAGTCAATACTTTTTAACGGCTTGTCAACTTTCCATTCCTCCGCTGCGCGATTCTAGTCAGCGCTGGATTCTAGTCGTCAAAACACAACTCGTCAAAACTTCGCGAATCACAAATAGGGTATCGGTGAGAACACTCATTTAAACAGCATACACACACCCAAACTTGACTGCACATAATATTTTTGACATTATTGGTACTGCTTTCAATCATAATGCAATAGAAATGAACACAAAAAGCCTGCTTAGTGCCTACCTCAACACTGGTCAGGAGTAGAGCGGACGAATGTTTTTTTTTTTTTTGAGAGGCTGCTGACGATTTTTTTCTACACGCGTGCACACAATATGACCTCGCTCTGCGCATATGTTTTACAACATAACTTAACATAGTCCTGACACTTTTTAAATAGCCCACTTAAAGTGTTTATTACAAATAAATAATTAAATGCTTAAAATGAATAAAAGTAAATGAACAAAAGTTTGCGTTATATTTAAACTCATGAACGCCCCCCATTAACACCTGAACGCCCCCCTTTCAAAAATCCTGCTTCCAACGCCCCCCGTTGTTCTCTGAATGCCCCCGTTGAGAACCACTACTCTACACTGTAACAAGAAAAAGACATTTCAAGTAACAACAGCTACAAAGCAACAGGTTACAAGGCAACATTTTTTATTTCTCCTAATTAGGTACACTAGAGAGCCTATGGGGGTGAACTTCCTTGGTTCTATGTTGTCACGGATTTGTAAAGCAGCTGGCACTGAGACCATCTACACCAACCACTGCTTGCAAAGCATGACTGTACAAAAACTTTCTGATGCTGGCCTAGAAGCGAGAGAAATCAACTCAGTGACGGCGCATAAATGTGAATCATCCCTGCAATCTTACTGGTGCCAAAACTATGAGGAGAGACGATGTTGGAGCAATATCCTTGCCTCTGGCACTGCACAATTAAAGCGCACCTGTACAGCGTTAAAAACTCCTCATTCAGCAAAGAGTGCTAACTTATTTGATCAATGCTTCGGCAATTGCACAATTAATGGTGATATCCAGATAAATTTTAATTGCCCCAATCTTTAAGCATGTTTTTTTTGTTGCTGCATGTGTTGCTTAGCAACCTCTTTGGAACTACAATGCTTGGCGGAGGAATAAATGTGTTATAACGTCATATTTTTTGTTGCTGGTGTTTATTTTATCAATAAAATAAATATTAAAATAAATAGTTTTAAGGAATAACGTTTTATAAAAGCAATAAGACCCTTGAGGGGGTTATTGCGTCGCTCCGTGTCATGCCTAAACGCCCCTTAGCTGTTCTAAATCCACTGTAAAACACGGCTTCAAGGGGCTTATTGCTTTTAAAAAACGGTTATTCCATAAAAGTTTTCATTTTAATATTTATTTTATTCATAAAATAAACACCAGCAACAAAAAAATATAACGTTTTATAAAACGGTTAGTTCCAATCCTTGATTCTGATTGGTCAATAGCCGTGCTTTATTCATGATAAAACACGGCTATGACCGCTTCACCCAACGGTTCTATTTATCACTGCGCAACACTGCGGTTCCTATGTTGTTTTTATTTGAGCTTTCATGCATATTACACATTGGAAAGTTGTTGCTGTTCACGGTCAGGGACTATTTTTTTTCTCGCGAAAGGAAGGCTTTTAGTGATTTTACTTCATGAAAGTTGCACTAATACATATTGTTTTTTACTTTAATATTTTTATTGTGTGGTAACCGTTTTATAAAGGCAATAAGGTATTTGAGGCATACTCCGCTTCGCGTCGTGCCTAACAACGCCCTTCAGCCGTTACTTATTCACGATACAGCACAGCCTCTCGATCCTCCGCCAAGCAATGTAGTTCCAAAGAGGTTGCCAAGCAACACATGCGACAACAAAGAATCACAAACGCCAGTTGTGCAGTAATACTAATGTAATGCGGTCACAGGTGTATGTTTGTTGAGTAATTTACAACGGCTTTGAACGTGGCTCAACCAATCAGAATCAAGGACCGGAACTATCCGTTTTATCCACCTTATTCCTGACGAGCTTACTGCGTTTTGAATTATGGGCGGCACTTCCGGTTTGGGGAACTTCCATTCAAAAAGGCTGGCATAGGCATAAGGTTGCCCTACAAATAAAGCTGATCCGTCAGTTTGACTGTATGAGCTGTCAATTTTCCTTCATGATTTATTTTCAGACATTATGAGAATAACGCTATACTTGGTATTTTAGCGTGACATGTTATAACAAGAATATCTACGGCAAGAGCTCTTTTCAGTCGCTGCTTTCTTTTCCTCATGATGATTTTTATTTTTTCCTTTGCAATCCGCTGTAAAAGTATGAAAAAGGACAACATGTACGGCACATTTGTGGTCTGTTCTCCCGAATTTAATTTACGATATTCCATTAATAATTCACTGGAATGCACGAAGAATCTCTCGTTATTCTCCTCGAATCCTCACGTCTCTTTCCAGGTTTGTTTTCACAGGTAAATGCAATCTATAATCTGTCAAAATGACGGAAATCACTTTGATGTAGCGTCACGTAATGCTGAAGTTAATGCACATTTTTGATTAAGGCTTGTTATACAATACAGATATATATTTGCCTACTACAGTGATATTTAACCAAAGACTCGCGCTTTTGGGGCTATTTTTGGTCTGTTGATTCTTTTAAACTTTTAAATTTCATTTTAATGTTCGATGATTGAAGGGTGAGTCGATTAATGTCATCTCATTGTGACACTTTTTTAACGTATTGCGATCATAGAGAGAGCCTTTCACTGATTGTTTACAGCTTAACGGAAGTTACACCCATAATTCGCGCAAAGCGCCATGGGGCGCAGGAATAAGGTGGATACATATTTTTTTGCTGGTCTCCACAGTGGAGCTGATTTCAAGGGATGTTTGTTCTATAAAACACATATATCACCAGCAATCAGAGTAACGTTAAATCTGCCTTTCACTCTTGAGATAGAGAATCTATGCTTGCTTTTGTTTTTTTGTACCTTTAAGAGCTTTCTCTCTATGTACATCAGCAGAAGGACAGACTAAATGTGACTGTGTGTCTGTGTGAGAATCAAAGCATGTGTACGCGTACTGTAGATAACTACTGTGAGCAAGTTGCTTATTGCTGCAAACGACCACTGCTTCCTGATATACAGTACACATGCATACGTCTATTAGATCTAGAAACACAAAAAAAGTCCTTCACGACACACACACACACACACACACAGAATGTCATAATGACTGGGTGTTAAATGCCACATCACATTGACTTCAAAAAAAAAAAAAAAAAAAAAGGTAAAAGAGGACATCTCTGCCATTCGCAACCTTCCTGATGGCGCTGTAGTAGTACATAACATTCAGCTAATGAATAATGCATTTGGCTGTCATGTGTAAAAAAAGAAAAGAGCAATTACCATCCTGATAGAGCAGATGGAGAATTTTGTCTAACATATGTTGTGCATTCATAATGACACGTCCATGTCAAGACTGACTACATTCTGACAGTGCATACTCATGAATTATAATTATTTTGCACTGTACACGTGGGTGTGACTCTCGCAGTTCTTGCAGCTTGATCTGGATTCTGCACTTTATTAGACCCGAACTGGATTTTAGTTGATCACTCACCCAATTCAGCAAATTCAATTTAAGAAAAAAAATTAAAAATAAAACCACCAAAATAATATGGTCTATAACAATACCTCTGTTAAAAAATTTATAATGCTGCTAATTATTTATAAAGTCAGACATACCGTCATCATGTCTTGCCATGGGATGAATGTAATGTCAGTTGATGGTCCACTTGGGCTGAATATAGATTTATATACATTTTTCAAATGAGGAAAAAGACAGGTATCGAAGAGTCACAGGCCAGACTTGATGATGTATCACCAGCATGAGCACCAGAGCACTCAACTACCACTGCACTATGGCTCCATTCTGAATTTATTAACTTGATCAAGTCAAATTGCTTCAAAGAAAAATTCATTTTGTACGTAAAAAGACACGATGTCAACACTTTGAAAGAGTTCAAATTTATTACGGTAATGCTTTTAATGAATCAATTTCCCCCCATTTCTTTTTTTTGTTGTTTTTGGTTTGGGGTCTGTACGCTTTTTTAAAGAAGAATATAGTGAAATATCATTACAGTTAATTTAAAGTAAATTATTCCTGTAATGGCAAAGCTGCATTTTCACCATCATTACTCCAGTCTTCAGTGTCACATGATCCTGCAGAAATCATTCTAATATGCTGATTTGATGCTCAAGAAACATGTATTATTATCAGTTTAAAACAGTTGTGCTGCTCAATATCTTTGTGGAAACTGTGATACATTTGTTACGATTCTTTGATGAGTAGAAAAACATTTATTTGAAACAGAATATGAATGAATTTAATGTTACTTTTGATTAGTTTAATTCATCCTTGCTGAATGAGAGTATTAATTAGGCTAAAAAAAGTAATAGCCAAACTTTTAAACGGTAGTATGTCACGAAAACAGAAAGATAAACAATAAAGCACAACCATTTTTTTATTCCCAAAACTACACAGATTTGTTTGGTGAATACAAACAAGTTGGTGAATATTTCATTTGTGTTAAAGTCCCCCTGTAGTCAATAATTGTATCCCTTAAAACTAATAGTTGATCAAAAATTCTCTTCATGCCTTAAAATAGCTTGAATGTAACTACACCCTTGCTTCATTTAGTATACAAGGATCCATGATTATGCAAATGAGCCCCAATCACATGAGCTCAGAGATCCACTTGGTCAACTTTACTGTAGTTAATGCTGCACAGTGGCAAATTGGAAATACTGGTTTAATGCAGCCAAATGTGTTTGAACCAGAAATTGATTCAGAAGTAGTGGAAGAGTGAATCATACAGGCTCGTCTACAAGTCGATGTATCATAATGGTAATGCGTTTTCTGTTTCTGACACATAACGGTAATTAGTATGATTAGCCTTATACTTGACTATGTTATCAATCAGCTAATGATGTGCTGCTAATGTTACACAAACCACGTTCCCGTTTACAATCTCAGAGTCAGCTGCCTTCTAAAAATCAGCATCCTTAGAAAAGTTTTGAACAACTTAGAACGTCAGTGGAGAAAGGCATATAGTTCATCATGACATCGTAATCATCCCCTGCTTCAGAGCAAGATGATGTGCTAAAGCCCGCCCGCACGTTGACGTGATGGGTTACAAGATAGTTTGTAACGTAAGAAACACTGGCGATTTCAAACTGCATTTCTGAGACTGTCTTTAGATCACTGCAGTTTTAAGGAGAAAATACTCAGCAATGGTGTTGACTTGTGAATTTGCACATGGTTTGTCTTAAAGCATATTAAAAACACCACATAGACAAACAACATAAAAAACTTGATTTTCACAAAAAAAAATTGTGCTGCCAATAGAATGAAATAATGTCATGATTTTCAACCAGTCTTTAAAAAGCTGAGGAATCAGTGCTGCAATTCAAGAAAAGAAAAGAACTTCACCCTTGTATTGCAAGTAAAACTAGACCAAATGAACACTTTTGAACTCTGAAATTCTATAATAATCTCCAACGCAAATCAGTCCAGATTCAGATAGCTACAGAGGAGCTGGACTATGGGCCTCAGAGCTTACATCACTGCTTGGCAGGCTTGACTAGTGGTATGATGAAATATCTGCTCTGAGATCAGTGCTGTACCATCTGAGGTGGGAGAGAGCATTAGCCCGAACCTGCTTGCTACCAAACAGGATTGCGCTTCCTTCGTTTTCTGAGCGGATTATTCTACACCTGATTTAAACCAGACCGCAAGCCTCTTGCAGTAACTGCTGTAACTATTTTGCTGGAGTGTTTGGGGCAGAGAGGGATGGCTGGAGAATACTAACGGAGAGAGAGAGAGAGCGCTAGAAGAGAGGAGCTGAGAGAAGGTCACTGGGGTGTATCTTTGATCTGCCACTTAGGTGCGGGACGGAGAAGAGAGCCGTGCTGAGAGGCAGGAGTGTGATCAGAATAACACCCATTTCAAATCAAACAAGCGGACCCTCCCTTCTCTCCCTCCCTCGCTCACTTTCTCCATCTTCCCACCTCCCTCCCACCTCCTTTCACTTCTCAACACAAGGTATACCTTTCACTGCACACCGCATTCCTTTCATTTCGTACATTTGAAATGAGTCTTTGAAGCACCTCACTTTCACGATTTCTCTCAGTATTTCACTGTAGGTCATATTAATGTGCAAGTCTGCACGCAGGTGCCGCAAACCCAACGTTTATTTTTCTAATTAAGTCGAGTTCAAATGTTAGCGATGAAAAAGTGATAACAAAAGAATAAATCAAGGTTGCGACTTTGATGATCAGTACAATTACACCATTTAAACAAGCCCACGTCCACGAGGGCCAAGCCTTCAGCTGTTTATGGAAAGCGACAAGCTGCGGGACCTGTGCTTTCAGTGCCTACTCAAGCCAGCCGAAGATATAATGTCAGGATCTGTCCTTGGCTTCAGAGGAAGCCATTCGCTTCCCATTACCAACCCACTTAATGGGAGCAGCATGCGCTATGATTCACCTGTATTGTGTGTGAGGGGGTGAGAATGCAGCTAAAGCCGGTGTGTATCTGTCTTTACCCTCAGCGCACATCAGCTACCGCGCTCTGTCCTGTCAAAGACAATCACCATCAGGGAGCTGCAGCCTGTTCCTCACACCAAATCATCTCATAATGACTGTACAGGCTCCTACACTCACACACTACTGTAGCTAATTGGTGCAGACAGTTTGATTCCTGCGTGCGTGTACTAGATGGTGGTGACATGCACAAGTGGTAAGGGAAGTTAAAAGCTTTGAAGGTAACCAAAGAACAGGTGAAAAACAGGAGAGAAGGATGGAAAAGGACAAAGCCGAGAGAGATGTTGGATCATCAGGGTTTGGCAGATATCTTTGCAGTCCTGTCTCCGCCTCACACTAATCCAACAAAGCCCTTTTCTGTGTGAGCCACTGTGTGACTCGGGCACGACACACATCGCGCACATACATGTAGACTAGAGCTGGTCTCACATGCATGTCTCTTCCAATCCCCAACATCATTTATCATCCTAAATCACAGTCTACAGCTCATTCTCTCTCTCTTTATATCTATCCACTCCCACAACCTCTTGCTTTGCATCCCTTACCGTCACTGTGACATCATTTCTGTGACGCGGTAAAGGTCATAAGATGATACATCTCAAAGGTTTTAGATGTCATAATCATAGGGCAGCTTACAAAGGCCACGCATGTCCCAAGCTTCTGCTTACCAGACACAGTCTAACATAGATTTCACCTACAGATGACACCAAACAGATTAGTAAGTGAGGTTATATTTTAGGGTTTCATTTACAATGGGGGTCAAAAATACCCACACAATAAAAAAAGGTCTTCACACAGTCCTCTGCCAAAATAAAAGCTTGGTGTAACTGGATGCATGGATTGAAAAAATTACGACAAAAACATTTTCATCTTTTAAAAGGTAATATTTCATGTAAAATAGTTGTATTTTTAATTTATTTTTACATAAATAAATAAAAATAGATAATACAACAGAATATAGAAAAATTTATATTGAAACCAAGGAACTAAAATGCAGCATTATTTTTATTTTATTTCAGTGAAACAAAGTGATTTTGTGAAATTTATTATGTGTGACATTCATTTCATTTCGGCATCTAAGTTATTCGTTAGATGCTTGTCAATATATTCCTGTTATTCAAAAAGAGTAAAACTTAAGAGACTTGTGGTGGCTTGTATTTCCTAAATTTAAGAAGGTTGTTTTGATTTCTTCTTGTTATTTTCAGGCAACCTATTCAAAAGGCAGATGATTCAGTATGTAAATAAATGCAAGACCTAAAGCCATCAATGTCAATGTTTATTTGACAAAAAACAAAAAATGCACAGTACACCTAAAAGTGAAGCTGTTTGTGGTCAACTGCAGAAAATGAATAATAAAAAAAGAAGATAATGGGAATTTAATAGCTGCCTTGAAAATACTGCAATATTTTTGGGTTAGATTTCCAGCTGGAGTCTAGTATGCTAACCAGTGTTAACTTGTCATTGAGATAATAGTATAGTTTATATATAATATTATTATACAGTATATTAAGATTGATTTAAAATAATTATATACAAACATGTTTTCATATTTATATTTTCTGTTTTCATTTTGGTTAAAGTTTCATTAATTTTTTTTTGTTATTTTTATTTAAAAAAACATGTTTATATGTCAGAGTCTGAGTCTGTTCTCTCGTCTTGTATTGTTTGATTTATCTTTCTTTAGTGTTTGCTGTTAGTTTGTAAATTGGTTCAGTTCTCCTCCATTCCCTGTCTGTTTGTTTCCATGGTTACATATTGATTTGAGTTCTCAGTTCAGGTGTCTTGCATTATTGTTGTTTAACATCAGTGTGTTTGTGGTTGTGTTCTCTTATATTGTATAAGAATGTCCAGTTTAATGTTTTGATTCTTGGATGAAAGACCTGTTTCAGTATCTCCTTCTTTGTGCACTTCATTACAGCCACCGACCGTGACAATATAGTTTTTAAGTTAGTTATTTTAGTACATCAAGTTAAAATGAAAATGAGAAATTTTGCCATGGCAATTAATTAATTATTTTATTTCATTTTATTTAACTTAACAATTTTTTTCTCTCCAAGTAATGAAAATGTTTTTTAGTAGTTTTAGTTAACTTTAATAACCCTGATGCCAACAGTCCTCGAAAAAGCATCATAACATGACTGATTGTGAGTTTAATGAAGAAAAAAGCCCCCATCCTGCTTAAAACTATCATCCTTTGAAGCTCTTGCTGCTCTTGAAAACACCATAACAGCTTGAAGTGACATTTTCCAAAATGACAAAAGAAAGAGTTCAGAGAAAACAGATTAAAGAGTGCAGAGAAGGGCTCTTGTTTGGTCAGACAAGTTAGCTTTGAATATAAAGGCCAAGCCCCTGAGACGCAGCTCAGTTGAACACATTCAATCTTTTAAGTAATTTCACTTTGCTTATCAATCATTCATGCTATGTGTGATTTCACTGCCGGTGTCATCCCAGCTATCAGTGGGATGGCTTTTGGAAAGGGGAAATTTGTATTGTTAATATTTAATAGGATCCCACAGGAGCTTATATTCAATTTGGCACCATGTGTGTGCGTTGAATTTATGTGTTGTGCATGTATTGCCGTTAAAGACTTAGGGCTACTTTCAGATTCTGAACTGAATAAGGATTGAACATATTATGCATGAATTATCCCAGAAATCCAGTTTCCAGCCAGTTTTTTGTTTGTATCGGAGTGAATGCATGTAATGCCACCTCTAAACACAACACAAACAGAGATCTGCTACTACTCACCGAAGTCTACGAATGCAGATTGACCCACTTTCATTGCATTCTTCGGTGCTTTTCCAACCAGGCCTCTAATGAAGTTCCCATCCTAATGAACAGAAAGATTTAACAGGATTAAAACACACACTTTCATTTCCTTTAAAAAGTACATTTCCTTTCATGCAGAGCTTACAACTGTAGAAAAAAACCCCTTGTCCTTAAGCAGCAGGAACAAAATTCCTCTAATTTCTAAAGTGTCAGCGGAGCTGTCGGAACTGAGCTCATAATTTAGTGCATCTGAAAAGCACACTGTGGGCATGACGGGGAGGAAGCCCAGACTGACACAGGTGGGGGAGGGTTGCTTGGAGTCTGTACTACCTGATGGACATTACGAGACAATGCAGCAAGACAAAATAATGTGTGGTCTGACAATCTGACCAGCCGAATTTAAAGGGAAGGTTTCCATCTGATTGACAGGCCATGAGGCAGTGGGGCAAAGAGAGCAGAAGTAGCTGACAGCAGACGTGCAGTGTAGGTGTGGACTGAAGGTGAGTGATTGGTAGGTAGCAGGGGTCACAGAATGATGGATAATTGGAGTACAGAGAGGTCAGAGGGCAGGGTCCACATTGATTAGCCCATGTAAGCCAAAGCACAGCATGGCACCGGAGATCAAAGCGAATACGGGAAAAACCTACTAAGACAGGAGCTTCTGAAAAGCCTGAGAGGCTACTTGCTGAACAGAGGCCTCTACAAAAAAAAAATCCAATACAGTGAACTGACTGTCCACCACAATAATGTGAATCAGACAGCAGAGAGACACATACGTTTCACAAGGACCAGATCAAAGCCACATTAATACTGACTGTGTATGACGCAACATTTTGTGATTGTGCTGCACTCATTTCATTAGAGTTTACACTCATTTGTGTATCATATCTTACAAGGTTTTAAACATTTAACGAGATATATCAAATAGTAGAAAATGAGCATGATGCAGTATTTTAGTTGATATTACTCCTGGCAATCTCTGATTAAGAGACGCATAGAGACGGCGACATGGCTATTAGATTTTCCATCGTGCGGTGCTCATTTCATTAAAGAGTTTACACTCATTGACTTCACACACTCATAGCATAACGATTTTAGTGGTTTATGTAAAATATCATGCTATGTTTTTCACTGGCTCACCTGTTATCCATCAAACATGAGTTGTGACTGTATCTGCCGAATAGTTTTCCAATTATTAGGTAGAATTCGTTATTCGTCTTGTTTTCAATGCTGCCCTGTGCATTTAATTTATAAAATTGCTTTGCTTACTGAATTACTACATAATATTTTTCAGCAACGCAAGTAATTAAACTCACAGTTTTACTGTTCGAGAGACGCGTAGAGTAGTGAGATGCTGCACAGACAGGTTATTCACATGCACAATCTCTTTATAATCTCTCTTGATAATTCTCAAAAAAAAAAGTCAATGATAATAAATAGGTACACTATGTCTACATTCACACTGCAAGCCTTAAAGGGGTTAGATCACCCAAAAATGAAAATTATTTCATTAATTACTCGCCCTCATGTCGTTCCCAACTCGTAAGACTTTCGTTCATCTACTGAACACACAAACATTTTTGATTAGAGATGCACCGATTACAATTTTCTAGGCCGATTCCGATTTTTCCTTGAGTTTGACCTGCCGATACCGATTTTAGCCGATTCCGATTTTATTTTTTTAAACCACTTTACAGCACACACAAATATTTATTTTCTATCTTCTCTTTAATAGAACATTTTGCATAGAACATTTTTTGAACAGATAATCGCTATAAAATAGAACTATAAAAATGACTCCTAGTGTGGAAAATTCTCACACATCTAAAGTGCAGTGTTATGGAAGAACCATTTCCTTTTCACATCCAATATCCAATAAAAAAATTGATATATTTAGCAAACTAAACTTCTGTATGAAAACAGGTAATGGCAATAAAATAATATATAAATAAATAAAAATTCAATAAATATAGCCTTGCAGTATAAAGATATTTCTCTCTCTCACACACACACACACAGACACACACACACACACACACACACACACACACACACACACACACACACACACAGGCCTATTGCAATCACTTGTTGTATATCAATGGCAAGTTATATTTCTCAAGCAGTTCTTCTCTCATCTGACACATGTCCAGCCAAGCTAAACAGGACAAGTGGAGCATGTGCAGGGAAACAATTAAATAATAATAAAAACAAGTTTAAATGGGTACATTTTCTATAAATATTTTTGAGTCTTCATTTTCTTTCTGACATAGCCTAGCCTACTTCAGTTCTTGTTAAAACACACCAGACATGCAAATTCTTTGCATTTTGGGCACTTTTTGGATGAAATCATATTTATTTTGTCCATCAAAAGTGTGCTTTCACTTTAATTGAGTGCAGCAAAAATAGATTCGGCGCCGAAACACGCGCTTCACTGTTGCTCCCGCGACGCTCCTGCTCGACGCTCACGCGCTGCTGCGGCTCCCGGTGTGAATGCACTCACTGATTAACATGCACGCCGAACAAAGAGGTTTCCTACATGTGCGCGTTCCGTGTGCACGTGTGATGCTGATGTTGCGCGTTGTTAATCATGCGGCGCCCGAGTGCATTTGACCGGCATAAAAACGGATTATGTCAGACTGACCGGCCGGTCGCCGATCATGGCCGATCACGTGAAAACCGGCCGATTCCGGTCACCAGCCGATCAATCGGTGCATCTCTATTTTTGATGAAATCTGAGAATCCATTTGATTGAGTGGTTTAGTCCAAAATTCGATCGCTTTTCTAAATTTAGGCTTTTATTCACATATAAACATTAATCAGCTCAAACATCAGTTGTGGTAAACGGAAGCTCAAACATGCTTGCTTGACATGCGAGAACCAACGATGTTCGTAAAAAAAGAAAGAAAGTTGAACAGAGGAGAGTCTGCTGGCAAAAAAACAACATGACAGTCACAGAGCTAGTAAAAAAACGAGAATCAACACTGGTTTAGCTTTTTGGAGATGGCGAGAGGTGAGGGATTTAAAAGCGATGGAGAGTTGCTGTTGGTGAGCAAGGTATTTGCTCAAGTGAGTAAGGTATTTTATTGAACAGATAAATAGCCCTATGTAGCTCTCTAACATAGTTCATAAGGCAGTATCTATTGTGAAGGGTCATTTCATTATGGTTGTTGTAGCGCTGCGCTGGAATTTTATTTTCAATGAAGTATCGTGTCTATCAATGGGTAAAGCTACAGTACCGTTTTGAGCTGTCAGCTTGAGATCCTTTCCGTCAAAACTGGTTATCTCTGAAGCCTAGCAGTGAATGTTTTATGAGCAGAGGGATAATATTCTTCTACACTGTCACGCAGAGCCGAAGTACAAAACAAAACAATGGGTGCATCTGAATCAACACTCAAGCTTCCTAGGTCGTGAATCGTATATCGTGTACACAAATTCAGGCACTGGTAAGGACAGGCTCACTACACATTGACATTGATGGCTTATTTCTGACGACATGACAACATCCTCATTGTACAACATCACTACTGGTATTTATGAACAACAGCAGAACTAATATCTTTATTATATTATGTTTTAATGCTATTTAAAGTACATTATGATAAATACTTTGCTTGTTACAAAACAGTATGTGCAACATTTCAGCTATAAATACATTATAAATGTAAGATATATTATGTTTATTAGTGATTCAGGTTTATGCTGACATATAATTAAATAATAGTTTGTATTTAAAAAAAAACATCTGTTGTGTGTCATTATGTGTAGTAAGTTGGCTCACATGATTTAAGTTTCACAGTTTAAACTTCCATTAAGGGAAAACAGTAATCATCGATGCTCCCTGGTTTTCACGGTGCATTGTGTGACTCGGACGTTTCAGTGAACTGGAAGGATTTTGCAATTGAGACAGCCCTTAAAATGTCAGATTCTGATCAGTGCCCTGATTACTGAATTAGGGAGCTGATTGAGACGAACCCAATGTTCTTCCGCAAAATGCATGCAGTTTTGCTTTTTAACCGCTAGAGGGCCAAAAGTTACATTGTGTATCTTTAAAATAAATACAATCTTACTGGACTATATCTTTGTGTTCGATTTAGTGGGCATAATCCACGGCTTAGTGCATTATACAATTTTAAAGGACTTTGCAGAGGCAAAGTTATATATATATATATATATATATATATATATATATATATATATATATATATATATATATATATATATATATATAATATATATATATATATATATATATATATATATATATAAACAGACACACACCCACACACAGTATTACTATATATATATAATATTATTGGTCCCACTTTATATTGAGTGGCTATAAGTACTATGTACTTACATCTAAAAATAAGTACAATGTAGTTATTGTATTCATGTTGTATTGTAAATCCCATTGCTGCTATTGAGGTGTGACACGGGTAAGGTTAGGGACAGGTGTGGTGGTATGGGTAGGTTTAAGGGTGGGTTAAGGTAAGGATGGATCAACAGTGTAATTACAAATGTAATTACAGAAATTAATTACAGCTGTAATTACATGCAGGTATTCTTAAAATATAAGTACAATGTAAAAAAATGAATGTACACAATAAGTCCATTGTATCAAATTATTGATTTCAATGTAAACACATAGTAGTTAAAGCCAATATAAAGTGGGACCAGATTATTTTATTTATTATTGGCATTAATGCATAAAAAAGCTTTTGAAATGTCCTCTGAAATGATGTGCACTGGTTAACTGTGCACATTAAGATAATCAATGTGTATTAAGCGTTTCAAGAGCTAACTGGCCCAGCTTGTGTTCACTCTCCAGTGTTTTTTTCCAACACTACACGAGAACACTCCCCCTTCCACCACATCAACCTGTAACTGACCATAAATCGCTTCATTACCTCCAGTACCATCTGAGGCTCAGTCAGCACAAAACACCTCGGTCAAATCACTTCAGCTCGACCAGATGCAGTGTTTCTGTCAGCTTTCAAAGTCTTTCAAAACCAAGATGGCAGGGTGGTAACTGGTCTCATTATATGTGACACATACTGCTTTAGAACACAATTTGAGAGGGGAAAAGGGGAAAAATATAAAAACGCACAAAATTAGGAGTTTTTGTGAATCTTGTTTCTGATATTATTTTTAAATAATGAAACTCTTGGTTTTAAAGTCACCATGAAATCAAAATGAAAATTTTTTTTTTAAGGAATATTGCAGTATTTATTATAAATGACATCTGTGTATATCATTATTATATATACTGTTAAATTCCTGTGCTCCGGTAATCTTTAATCAAAATAACTTCCCCTCCCTTTTGCAGCGACATCTCCTGTCTGATGACGTGTTTACATGCATGAGGGCGAGACAACCCAGGGTTTTTCCTGCATAGACAATTATGAGGCGGCCGCCTCTGTCAAATTTCGGGCCGCCTCCGCCTCTCGACTAAACTCAAGTCAGGGAATCACATGATTAGATACCTCTTTTCCACCAACACGGTTCCGCTGCGGGTTCACGGCCTGTGTCCATTCTCAAACCGTTCTGCGCATTTCGACGGCATCAGAAAAAGCATTTAAACTTGCTGGTCTCGAACGGAGCAAGGTACATTTCTGTGAAACCGCACGAGCCGCTGCCCCTCCCCCTTTTCAACATCTCCTGTCAATCATCACAACCACCACAGACGCACGCAAGTCAAGCACCTTCCTTCCGGAGCATCGAAGTGCCTTCACTTGTCACAGCCAGGTACCGATAGTGTTTTTCTTAAGCTTTGGCTTTGTTGTGAAATTAAAACACTTAGTTACTTAAAATATATCCATAGAGCCAGCCTGACTAAGGCAATAGTCCAACATTTTTCTGGCGTTTTTATAAAATAAGCTATCACAAGTAACTTAGCAGGCACGTAATTTACTACTGTTTTGTAATTTCATGGCTTACTAATTTACGTTGCATAGTAGGTTTTTTTTGCGCTTTATTTATATTCAAGTGATATACAGGGCTTGAAAAAATACAAATTTTCATAACAATAAACGTACAATTCTGTAACTTTTTTAAAGTTCACTTTTCAAACTGTTTTCACTTGAGCAATAATCTGCCAAGTGTCGTCGTTGAAAAGAGACACGTTTTTCTATAAAATGAAAAACGTTTTTCTATAAAATGAAAAAGTTTTTCTATAAAATGAAAAAGTGAAAAACGTTTTTCTATAAAATGAAAAATCGGAGGCTGAAATGTTCTGCTTCTGGTTGTACACTGTGTAGTTGATAATGCAATGTTTGAAAAATCTGAAATAGAGCCACATTTTTCTGGTTGTGTAAATGAAAGCAAATGCTCGTTGCTATTCAACTCCACTGTTGTTAATATGGCTCCTATGAACTGTAAATAAAATCAAATTATCTGATTATTAAAATACCTAAAAAAAAAAAACATGCTTGTAAAAAGTGTTTTTTTTTTTTCAGCCAGTTGAAGGCGCGGTACACTTTCATGTGTACACATGATCTGGATGTTTTTTTACCACCTAATTTTGAGCCAGAAAACGTTCCATAATGACGTGCGGAGTGCACCAGATTAATGCATTTATCTTTAAAATGTGCGAAATTTTTCTCCCGGGGGGGCATGCCCCCGGACGCCCCTAGTGTTACGATTTTACCACCTCCGCCTCATTTTGAGCCAGGAAAAACCATGCAACCTGTCACTCGCATGAGATCCCAGTTATAGCAAACCACAACCCAGCGATCCTATCAATTTCTACTTCTTTTTCTTGTTCGAGAAGCTGTTTCACTCAGATATACATAACAATAGGGAATAAAAGACTATCCCAACTTTAATTTCATGCCGACTAAGAGGAATGTGGACTCGAGAACCATGACTTGGACTTGGCTTGGAATCAAGTCCCAAATTTGAGACTTGACAGACTTTGACACCAATGACTCGAGAATTTGCTCAGACTTGAGCCCTGTGACTTGGAAAGTCTTCATGGGCTACCTTCTTAAACCAAAGATCAGAGTTGGGATCAATATAAGCTGGCAACTGAAAAGTATGGTCACACCGGTATGATTAGCTGGTACTGAGTCAGAGACGGATGTACTCATTTTCAATCACATAATGTTTCATAATGTGACATTTAAATGCATAAGTACTAGTAAACCATTTATAATTTAAAACAAACACACACTGGTGTCTATGGAGGCAGGCAGTAATAAACCTTAAAAAGTTAGTTCACCCAAAAATGAAAATTATGTCATTAATGACTCGCCCTCATGTCGGAACACAGTTTAAGATATTTTAGATATAATGTCTTTGTACAGACAGGAAATAAAGACATCAATTGATGATGTCTTTATTTCCTTTCTGGACAAGGACAGTATACCGTACATACATTTTCAATGGAGGGACAGAAAGCTCTCGGACTAAATCTAAAATATCTTAAACTATGTTCCGAAGATGAACGGAGGTCTTACGGGTTTGGAACGACATGAGGGTCATTAATGATTTTAATTTTAATTTTTGGGTGAACAAACCCTTTAAGAGGCAGGATTAACCTTTCAAACGTAATTTGAAGACATGTTTATTAACGTCAAATGTACATTGTATAACTATAAAGTTTCTTCTTCTCCCTGTTGACAAGCCACTCACTTTAATTTCTTTCAGAAGAAATGGATGAATTCACGTGTTATAGCCTAAACCCAGCATGGTAGCGCAACTATAGCCCCTAAACTTAGCGATCAACTGTGATCATATAAACTTGTTTAAAACACAAAATACATTTACTTGAGAATCTGAATATCAGATATTTTACAATCTAGTTAACAAGTTTATGAATATTTAGAGTGAGTAACATTTATCAACAATGTCCAATTTTATGAGCCAACTGAAAACCCACACACAGAATACATGTTCAGTATTTAAAGGGTTAGTTCACCCAAAAAATGAAAATTAAGTCATTAATTACTCACCCCCATGCTGTACCAACCCCGTAAGACCTTCGTTCGTCTTCGGAACACAAATGAAGATATTTATGATTAAATCTGAGAGGTTGATCACTCCTCCATAGGCTGCCTAAGGGAATGAAAGAGATTTCCACGACGCGCACGCGCGAGAACTTAACTGAAGTAGTTGAAGGAGATCGCAATTCTCGCGCGTGCGTCGTGGAAATCTCTTGAAGTCTCGTTTCAGGCCTACAAGGAAGAAAAGGAATAGTCGAATAAAGTCGTTATTTTTGTTTGTTTTTCCGCACAAAAAGTATTCTCATCGCTTGATAAACTTATAGTTGAGCCACTGTTGTGACATGGAATATTTAAACATTTTCTTTAATGACTTTCTGGGCCGTCCGGTGTCAGTCCCTTAGGGAGCCTATGTAGCAGTCATGAACCTCTCAGATGTAATCATAAATATCTTCATTTGTGTTCCGAAGACGAACGAAGGTCTTACGGGGTTGGTACAGCATGGGGGTGAGTAATTAATGACTTAATTTTCATTTTTGGGTGAACTAACCCTTTAATTTGGACATCAAGTACAGTTCTGGCGTGAATTATTTTGCATGCATTATTGCCTAAACCAGCTAAATATATACAGTGATCGGTCTGGAGTCGGGCATGTTAGGTTTTCTTAGTTTTGTTGTGACCACGACATATTAACTCAACCCCTGGGATTATTAAAATATTAACATTTTATTATGAAAGTGAATGTGACACGTGAAGGCCAAGTATGGTAATCCATAGTCAGAATTTGACCTCTGCTTTAACCCATCCAAGTTAGTGCACACATATTAGGAGTAGCGAGTAGCAAACACACACACACTGCAAACCGTGAACACACACACACAGTGGGCAGCCATTTTGCTGTGGCGCCAGGGGAGCAATCGGGGGTTAGGTACCTTGCTCAAGGGCACCTCCGTCATTTGCTGCCAGTATCGAGAATCAAACCTGCAACATTCAGATTACCAGTCTGACTCTCTAATAGCAGGTTTGGGGCAGGGCAGAACGTGCAGCCCCGCCCCGATCTGCAGGCTGCAGCCAGGTGTTCTCGCTCTGATTTGAACGCTCTGTTTGAAGGGGCGTGTCTGCTGTGAGACTTCAGTGTAATCGCCCACTGCTGTGATTGGCTGACATCTTTGCATATGAAATGGATGGACAGCATCACATGTGGAACTCTCTCAAAAACTTTTTGCATGTTTTTACTATTACAGCACTCAAGATTTACTAATCATAAAAACGATTATGGCATTATATTTAGATCGTGGCATGAAAGGTTGCAATGATGAGCATTGTAGCCGATCACAGACATGTTGAGCGCATGAATGCAGTCATGAATGAAGCATGGATCTCGTCATTGTAACTCGATTTATGCACACCAACGAATGCTTTCATCATAACTAACAGAGCAAACACGATGTAAATTAGAGATTCGTTTATTACTACGGGAGTTTTGGCGAAAGTCCATAACTCATGCTGCCTTCACGTGCTATCGGAAATTTCCTACTTCCCACTTCTAGAGTAGTGATTACGAGCTCATTGCATTCAAATTTTGACTTGAGAGGGCATTCATGTCTAATATTTTAATCAGGAAACTAGTATTTACGATAATTCCGATAGCAGCATAAGTCACTCATAAACCTGCGCTGTTTGATTGACAGTTCCAGCGATTGAAGGGAGCGTTCTTTGATCGCTTTCTATATATAATTGAATCACAGTTTAAATAACAGAATATTCATGCTATTAAGAGAAACTATGTGAAGTTGATCGTTTAGTCACTGGTTTGATTTACTGTCTGACACATAGACAAAGAACATCTGACTATCTGTACATGAATCATTATATCAGAAATCACTGGCCACAGATCAGCCATTATAATTAACATGGTTACTTGCATGTTGTCGCATTACTGTTGAGACTGTTTCATATCATAAAAGTCTGTTTTGCAAAGCCTGTGCCGAAATTGCAAATAATTTGCTAAAGAATCCACAGTGAAATGTACTGAATACAAATAAATAATGCTCAACAGAGACATTCACATAGTTGAAAATAAACAACCACATTCCTAGCAATAGGATCGTTTGGAAGGTAATGTTGTTTTTAGTCGAGTGAACCTGTATCACTCTTCTCTCCTCGTCATCTCACTAACATTAAAAATAGCTTTTATTGTATCCAAGCCCAGCGAACGACTGGTTGTGGAATGTATCGAACTTGCGATTATGGAGTAGGTGTTTATTTTCTTCTGCAGATTTGCAGTCTTTAGTTGCACTATTACACCTTACCTCTTATATATCAAAAGCTCAAGGAAAATTTGATTTCTCCGTTCATGGCCCCTTTAAGATTTGTCCGTATTGACTCAGGACTTGACTCGAGACTTACTTGACTTGACTTGCAAAACAATGACTTGGTCCCACCTCTGCCAACTATAAAGAAACAAACTGGGCCACGTGAAACATTGAGGTCAGCTTTGGCACATTTATTTAATCGTATAATATATAAAATATTCAATTGTGCTAATACAATATTTTAAAATGTACGTTCATAGAAAGATATATATTTTGCACCACTGTGTACGGTGTGTGTTATTTGCCTTTGTGTAGTGGTTGTCCAACTTGGTAAACGGAGCTGGTTTATGTGGCAGCTCTTCGCCTGAGGGCTTTGTTCATAATTCTTGTAAAGAGCAAAACTCAAGTGCCTCCTTCCTTCTGTGTGGACAGTGTTTATCCATCTCCATTGAAAACTCCCTTGAGCCTTTGCTCTGAAACTGCAGGCATGCATCTGGCGGTATAATATCGATTGGTGTATGATTGCGGGAGGCAGTAATGTGATTGTGGCTTATGTAAAGATAATGGTGACTTGACTTGCTCACCCTAATCTTCTCCGAGTAGAATGAGGCCGTGTTGAGTCACAGGGTCTGTCTCATTGGATTGATTGAACACTGATGTTAATAGGAAGGGGCTGTAACACTGGAATGTTGGCCTCAGGGGGTTGTGAGTAAATGTGTGTGCATTGCTGGAAAATGACTAGATAGAATCAATGCCCTTTAAGGGGGTGGGGTGCGGGGGTGTCATTAAAAACATTACAATTTATTGATGTTTCACAATCAAAAGATTTAGAAGAAATTAATATCAGAATGAAATGAAATTTCCATTTCTAAGAACTTACTGAACTATTTGAGCTAATTTTGCTCTGGCTTATTAAATATAGCAGGTCTCCTTAAAGGGACAATACACAAAACGGGAAAAATCTGTAATTTTCTCATGTCATTTAAAACCTGCATGACTTTCTTACAAAGAGATTTTGAAATTTTTTTTTTTTAAATTAAAGTTAATGGAGTCAAATGTTTTTGATCCCATTTACTTTCATCGTATGGACAAAACCTTTTTTTTTTGTCCAACTGAAAAAAAAGAAGAAGTAAATTTCAGACCGACGTGAGATTAAATAAATGATGACAGAACTTATAATTTTTTTTAGTTATTACCTCAAAAATTAAAGGAAACCTTTTCATAGTTCCTAGAACTATTAGCGGAAGTACCCGGTTTTTGGGATGTTCGCACCGCAGGAACTAGGGACAATTTTAGTTATAAGAACTCCTTTTGGGGGAACAAAATTAGCTCCTTCAGAGTAGGGTCTAAACCAGCACTATAGGAACTACCAGTGGCGTAAGTGTACGCTGATTGGCCGAACGCTCACTAAACACCAGCATCCGCCATTAAAAAAAAAAAAGCTAATACTTTTTCATAGAACTGTTATACAAAGAAAGTAGGCAGTATATCTAATAAAGTATTAGACAGAACTGTTAAACGGATCATAAACTAGGCTCTGGCGCTCTCAGCACTGTCAAAATAAAAGTCTGCCGTGGCGTCAAAATAAAAGTCACAACAACAAGCGCGCCTTACGTCACTTCCGAGTTCCTACTGGCGGTGTGAATGCAACCAGGAAAATGGCCCTAGTGGAACCTTTAAATCTCGGGGAACCACCCTGGTGGCTAGTTCCTAGAACTACCCGGTGCGAAAGCCCCATACAGACCAGCTCCATCCCATCAGCAACATGGCAATTTCTAAAAAAGCTCACCCTCCAAAGACACGTCCACTAACCCCATATCAGCAATGCCAGATCATGGACAAATATTTTAATATTTGTATTAATGTTTCAGCTGGCCTAAGCCTGAACTTAGATTATCTTATAGACAGGAAATGTTTTACAATCATTCTGATCCTCCCGGCTACAGGCAGTTAAAAAACGGCCAGGCAGCACTATTTAAATTGTAAAAGCTATAAAGGATGACGTGCCATAACGTTCTCTGAGGGCTGTTGGACTGAGACGTTTTGCTAACGCTTACTAAATGCTGAACCTCGCAGTTTGACGATCATTAACAAACAGAATGCATTCTGATATAATAGCCGCTATGCATTTTAAGAGATTTATGCAGTGAATAGCGTTAATTAATTGTTTTTCAACAAAATAACTCTTGCTGCTGTACCATAACCATGTTAAATCCCAGGCTGTTTAACAAGTAGAGCAGAGAGAGGAAACTAAATAAATAAAATAAGTAAATAAATAAATAGAGAAGGACAGAATAAATGAGCCTCCCTCTCTGGTCTCACTACATGCATGTATTTTGAATATATTATATGCAAAACACACAGGGATATAGCAGGGCTGCAAGATAATGGTTAAACTGATAATCTTTAAACTGATACGTTAAACTGATTTGTTTTGTTAAAAAATAGTTTGAGGATTTTTCCCCAAAAGCTAAAACAGTGAAGTTCCATTCCAGTAATTCCAAATTATGTTAAAGTTTTTGTATTAAAACAACAAAAAACACTATGTATTGTTGCATAAGTGAATTTATTCAGCAAACACAATCACAAACAATAAAGCCGAGATTCATGTCTAGATTTATTAGAGTTTGTCTCTGAGAAAGTTTTTTCATTAAGAGTTTGTCACTGAGAATATTCTGTCCCAGCAAATAGCACAAGCAGCCTCTTGAAGGAACAGAGACTGGCTGTATTCTTTAATTCAATGTAATGGAGATCACTAAACTCTAACATGTTTGTCTGTGTTTTTAGATCACCCGTTTTTGTTTGTTTGCGTGCAAGGTTGGAAAGATTAAGCAAAACTGGGTGAAAATGGTGGATCGTCCTGTGATCATTTTGAGAAATCGCTTTCATTTTTTTAATATGCATGTCTGTATGAGATCAGGTTCCTCTATCATTAACAGATATCTCATAAAAGAGGAGCTAAATCTATCCTGTGCCTTGACAGGAGAACAATATTACTATCTACACCCTATACATCCAGAGGTCTGAAGCCCTGTATTGCCCCTGATATTATATACATACATACTTGTAGAGTAAGCGCATAAAGATGTCCTGATTGAGGCTCTGGAACACACAGGCTGCTGGTGGATTGTGTGGCTCTTGTGCGACTGACACAACACGTGTTTAAGTGGCGCAGTGCACAGATTGAGTTTTGGTGTGGCGGCCATGATTGGGATCATGAGGTGAGCACATATGAATGCATTAATGTTCCAAGGGCAGTCATAATTACACAGTCATGGTGTTTTCACGAAATAGCAGGTTAACTCTAACTTAAACTGAGGAAAAACAAATAATTGACTAAGCTAAAGAATCAGAGGGCTAATATTTTCTGTCTTGTTCGTTTGGTCGGGCGGCTCCGTCTAGCTGCTGAAAAGACTGATGGCGTCTTGTATTACAGTAATGACTTTGCATGCAGTCTACAGCTGAAGCTTTTCAATTTAAACAAACATGGGAGCTGCTGTGTGCGCGTGTGTATAATCAGGGTTGGGAATAAGTGTTTAAGGAGTGCGAGAGGAAAGTAATTAAAACGGAGTGTGCTACAGGAAGCAGAGGGTGCTGGCCTGTGACCAAAGACTGTTAACTCAAAAACCTCACAGTAAATAGTGGCAGGATTACTGCGGTTTTACTGGGAGACATTTCCCTGTTAACGTGTGTGTGTGTGTGTGTGTGTGTGTGTGCGCACAAGTACAATTGTGAGAGGCGGTGTGTGTTTGTTTATGTGTGTAATAGTCAGTAATCAAAGACAAGTCACCAATCAGCTGTGTTTTTCATTCGGATCCGTTAAGCCTCTTTCAAGGAATATGAACTAAGCAGAGCCTAAAATGGCTGCTGCCTCAGATGTGATTAGCAATCGCCCATCGCTCCCCCTCTTTAATCATCCACCCACTTATCTCCTCCTTTTCTTTATTTCCACCCTGCCTGTCTGTCTTCACAGCATGTCATTTTATCCATCCCTGCACTTGTCACCAGCCCCACGCTCTCAGAATGAAATGATGAGGAGACCTGCGGGAGGAGGAGAGGCGATCTAACCTGACTCCCTCCCTCTGTATCTCTGAAGCGCCATGGACTCAAGCGACGCAGGGAAAGAATAGAGGGCACGGGGAAATGCTTCCGGAAAAGCTGCAGTGCTTCAAGAAGACGCATGCTGACCTTTTACAGTCGGCTTGGGTCACTGCGGCACATTGCAATTCTCTCTCTCCCTCACAGTGTGCAACTATTTATCATCTGCTATTTCTGTAGTTTCCCACCTGCTCAGAGATGCTCCTTTATGGAACTCTGTGTCTACTTCTTTCACCTTTGATTTTCTAGTTTTTTTCTACTTTAAGTCTTTCCATCCATTTTGCTGTCTGTCATAACACTTTCTTTTTCTGACCTGTGACTGTGTTCTTCAGGCTCTCACACATTAAAACCAACTCTGACTAATGTCGAAGCTGTGACCTAGAATTTAGCGCACGTGGAAGACCACACATACATTCCTGATCCTGTTACATTCCCTTCTCACCATAACTTCCTTTCTCTCTCTACCCTTATATTAGGGCTGGGTAAAAAATATCGATTTCTCGATATTAATCGATTCTCATTTTTACGAACCGATATCGATTCTTAAATCTCAAGAATCGATTAGTCATCCTGTTTTCATTTGATGATCGCGTAGAACATTGTATCGTGCATCCCATCCAATAAATCGAAATAATCTTTGTGCTTTGTGACTATTATTATGAAATAAAGTTTCAAATTTCGAATTACGTCCATTTTCTTACGAAATTTAAAAACATAAATACCGTTTTGGCGCTGTGGCGTGAGATCGCTCTGGCTCAGCTCAAGAGAAGCAGCAGCACGGAGCGCACATGATCTCATTCTCCTCTTCCGCCTTAATAATACCAGTTACTCCGCCTCAATAATACCAGTTACAGCGCCAAATAAACATCAATGAGCATCTGAAAGTGTGTTAAAAGATAGAGTACAACTTCGAAATCCGTATCATGTAATGTGGTATCGCTCAATCAGTGTTTCATCCGTGGAAAGACGTCAGTTAAACAGCAAGTAAACAATGGCATGTAACGTCACATTAACCTCAGAAAAAACATTAAACTTAGTAACTTAGTCAGTTAGTCAGCTAGAAAAAATAACTCTAGAGAGGAGAATTTAGCTAAATATATGCACCATATTACACATTCATTATCATTTTTAATGTTCTTCAATATTTAATGCATGTTTGAATAAATCTGGCAAGTTTTTATGACAGCCACCATTTAAATGTTTATATTTCATATAACTTTCTTATTATAAAAATAAATAAGTGTAATTTAAGTGTTTGTATAGCTTCAAATCAGTTAATTTTTACCTTCAAAATTAGGCTAATGAAGCCTAGTAGGCTACAACTGACTCCCACAGTTTACAGCATTAGTTAAGAGATTTGTTTTCCTTGAAAAAATTTGCCATGTATTGTACCTGATATCCAAAATAATCAATATTGAATCGAATCGAATCGTAATCGAAATCGAATCGAATTGCAAGCTTGTGAATCGAAATCGAATCGAATTGTGAAATTTGTGTCAATACCCAGCCCTACCTTATATACACTACCATTCAAAAGTCTGGAGTAAGATTTTGTTTTAAAGAAATGAATACATTGTTCAGAGAGGACACATTAAATTCATCAAAAGTGACAGTAATGCCATTTATTATGTTACAAAATATTTCTATTTTAAATAAATGCTCTTCTTTTGAATTTTTAATTAATCAAAAAAAGTACCACAGTTTCCAGCACAAGCAGCACAACTGATTTCAACTGATAATAATGAGAAATGTTTCTTGAGCATCAAATCAGCATATTAGAATGATTTCTGAAGGACCATGTGACACTGAAGACTGGAGTAATGATGCTGCTGATGATTCAGCTTTGACAATGACATCACAGGAATAAATTACATTTTAAAATAAATTAAAATAGACAACAGTCATTTTAATTGTAACAATATTTTACAATAAGTAAAAATAAGTAAATTAAGTTTAAGTGGCAAAAAAACACTCTTTACTTTTAATTACCACATAACAAGTAACATTATAAAACATTTCTGTTAGTGTCCATCTGACTAAAATTAACAGAATATTAACAAAAATTGAACAGCTATTTTTTCACACATTTCACAGCAAAAACCTAGACTATAAACTACGACCCGCAGTCCAGTTTAACATCAAATGTATTCACAGCAAATACTGCTGTGAATATTTAAATTTGGTTAGTTATTCTTTTCAATGCAAACATGCCTTATTCACAAGAGTGTTCTTATTAAATGTCACTGACGCAGAAAGAATTGATTAAAAAAAGAGGTACTTGTGCTCATTTTCTATTGATCATGGGAGCTATTTGTCAAATGCTGGAAAGGAGTGCTATAGGTGCATATGCAGACATGCGGTGTAGCAGAATGCATTGAGTGTTTTAAAGAGCAGATTCAGGTGTATAGATCGCTGTGATGGGAGTAATGTTGTACAGTTTCAGTAAAGTAAAGTAAGCCAGATTGAGGTGGGCTGCTTCATGCCCCATAAGGAGCACTTAGAACCAAGCCGCAAGATTGGTAAATCGCCATGCACACTGCTAATTTCTTTGTGGCCGTTGCCTGATATGCATAACTCTTTAGTGAATCTTTGCGAAGACTTCAGCGATTTTTTTCTAAATATCGATAAAAAACTATTGCGAAATGACGGCGTTTCCATTAACCGAAGTTATGTGACTGAAACGTAATTTTTTCCTCTTGCGATAAGTCATTCCAAAAATCATGGCAATGGACGTTGGTAGGTTTATATATATCAGAGCCACCGCACTAGACATTATTATTAATGGAAGGAGGCGTGGCGTGTTATCCAAGCATTAATGGCAAGGAAAGACCCTTTTACTGTGAACGGCACATATGAGGTGTTTCTCCCTCCTACTTTGAGGTTTAGAATCCAGTATTCCTGTAATTCTTTTTTCTTTTATGAATTTAATAAAGAACTCTGTCTCGTATTCTGCCCAAACACACCGCGCCTTCTAAGTCAGGTGACTGTAAATGCGCAAAAACTGTTTCCATTGCAGTTTTGCGAAATATTCTTTTTTAGAATTGCCTGAAAAACCACCTCATGCAAGCGTAAAAACTTTTTTGCGATAAACGGGAGTTTTTGCGAAAGTGACGTGTTTCCATTGTATGCATTTTCAATTTGCGCAATTTGAAGGGTAATGGAAACGCGGCTACTGACAGCCCATGCAAATGAATGACTGCATGCAGTGGGAATTCCCTCCTAAATGTTAATACACTAGTGTTAAAGATTAACGGAAAGGAAGTAATGCTCTAATCTACCTTATTGATCCAGGTCTCAAATTCATTTGATTCGGTGGTGAGGAACAAATCTGTGAGAAAAGAGAGACAAAGAGAGAGAGATCATTAGTTAGTTCACAAAATGACCAGACTTCCTTGCTTTGCGAGAATGATTCTGATTTAAGCAAGTTAGTAATGCATTGAGTGTGAGAGCCATCATCAACAGGTGGAAGTAAAGATTCCTGTCAGAAAAAGAAACGGACCAGTGCCATCTTGCTGGCAGCAGTGGCTCCTCGTTCAGTCCTGTCACACACACACAATATTGTGCAGTAAGAGACTTCATCAAACAAATGGGGAAGTGAAAATGGAAGGAATCGGCAATCAGATTAACACAACAGACAATGAATGGAAGGATACTGACAAAAGCACAGTTGAACCAAGGAGATCGAATACACACATGAAACCGTAACCCATGAACTCAGTGTATTGACATAAACACAAGCCCAGCTGTGAAACTGAACCTGAGCTCAATATAAACCGGGTGCCACCTCCAGTTTGTGTCTTCAGAATTCAGACAATTTCATATGTTCAATACATCGATGTTGTTCCCTACATCACCATTATGACTTGTGTGATTTCATCTGTTGTGTGTCCTTCTCTCTATAACCAGAACACACCACATGTATTATCAAGCATGATTCTCCTGACAGAGTCCGACATGGAGTTATTACACTGATTGACATAGACGAGTGCTGTAATTTTCTCTTGCTGTCGATGTTCTTCTTTCCTTTTGTTTGATGATGGCTTCATTTTAGAGGCCTGGGTGTTGTTGGAGATGGAGAAAGAAGCATATAACAGCCTCATGTTATTTTTGTGAAACTTACACTGCTTTCAAAAACAGCCGTCAACGCTTCAGGTGTGTCAGGGAGAGAAAAAAATGTATGAAGAAAAGAAACAGAAAGAGACAGTTATAGCATGGAAAACAGGATTTTCTTTACTCTTTTGAACAAACAAGTTCAATGTTTTAAAACATGTCTGTCCACACAGAGTAAAACAAAAGAGTTAAGAAGTGCAACACTATCACAGCCAATAAGAACATATTTGATGTTTAATGGATTTGTGAACAAATGATATTTCAGCGAGGACAGGGATACATGGCGATTGCTTTTCAGCCATCTTAGTTAACAGAAGTACCTCACCATTCACCCAACCCAATAAAGAATTCTAATCCATGAACAAAGACGCATTACATCATTATCCCAATGTTTGATTTGAAGCAACAACATTTTTTTTTTGCCCCACTCTAATGAAAAGACTGTGTATATACCAAAATGTTTCATTCCTATTTCTATGAATAAGACAAATTGCAACAGGCAATTGGTTAAGCTCTGGTGTCCTAGATGTGCGCTTGGGACTGCACATGTGCATTGGCTTTTACCAAACTTAAATACACATTTGAAGGCAAATTGAGCATAAAAAACATTTATTGGACAGTTCATGTCAGATTTTATTGGCAATTTGAAATATGTTATTTACCCTGATTAATATTAAACATTGACCACGGAGAAAAAAAATGCTACCAAGGAGCATAAAATGGCCCTTTAAGAGGGATTGTTCCCTCCCAACATTAAAAATTCAGTCATTATTTACTCACTCTCATGTCATTCAACACCTGCATGTCTAACATTCTTTTGCGGAACAGAAAATTTGTTTCAATGTGTTTGTTTTGTTAATACAAATGGAAGTCAATGATCACCAAAACTGTTTAGTTAGCAACATTCTTCAGAAAATCGTGTGTGTTCTGCAGAAGAAAGTTATAGAGGTTTAGAATGATGTGTAAAAATCATTTTGTCCTTTTTCTTGTCCTCTAGGAAAAAACTAAAAACTTTTTTCTCTGCCAATCTCACTTCTCCAGGTCTCACACATTCCATCTCTTATCCCTCCAGTCCACACACACACTCACTCTCTCTCTCTCTCTCTCTCTCTCTCTCTCGGTAAAGTGGTGTTCCCTGTGGGAGTGGAGTGCTCGCTGACAGTGGCTGATGAGGTGCGGAATAAACAGCTTCATTAATCAGACTTAGAGTAGTGCCACTGGTACAGTCAGCTGATTACACTCAGGTCTGGGGCCTCGCAGACACACCCACCCACACACACTATCTCAAACACACACTCACACTCACACTCACACTCACACTCACACTCACACTCACACTCACACTCACACAGACACAGACACAGACACAGACACAGACACAGACACAGACACAGACACAGACACAGACACAGACACAGACACAGACACAGACACAGACACAGACACAGACACACTCACACAGACACAGACACAGACACAGACACAGACACAGACACAGACACAGACACAGACACAGACACACTCACACAGACACAGACACAGACACAGACACAGACACAGACACACACACAGACACAGACACAGACACAGACACACACACACTCTCACACTCACACACAGACACACACACACTCTCACACTCACACACAGACACAGACACAGACACACAGACACACAGACACACAGACACAGACACACAATCTCACACACTCTCTCACACTCTCTCACACACACTCTCACACACACTCTCACACACTCTCACACACTCTCACACACTCTCACACACACTCTCACACACACTCTCTCTCTCTCTCTCTCTCTCACACACACACACACACACACACACACACACTCTATCACAAAAATCACACACACACACACACACACACACACTTCTCTGCGTACATTATCATAAACCAACACCTACTACAAAGATTTTATGCTGATGTGTAAATATAGCAACTTTCATTCTAAGTGCCAACTACAAAAGTTTAAGCTTCTAAGACATTCTGCAGTTTGACAAGTGAAATGCTAACATGACCCTGGACATTTTTTCCTCTTCCAGACTGCCATTTTGAGATCACAATTTTTACAATCTGGTGCAAAACCAAGCGGCAAATCTGGCATTGGATGAGTTTTGCTTAATTTAGAATGTGTTAATATTATCAGTTATTTTAACATTTCTCTCACAATTGATTTGTGTGAATGCCATCAGCGATTAATGTAATCAATAATTTTAGTTAGAAGGAATAAATTGTATCTAACTAACTAAACAGTCTGCAGTGGATGGACTTAAAAGATATGTCAGCTAAAAAGTAAAGGAAAAATGTTGTTTAAAAGCAACGTATTCAACAAATTACAATAACGAAACATTCAAATCAAAAAAATATATTACTTCTACAAACTTAAAAAGCATCTTATATTTTAATAATGACAGTGCTAGACATATTGAATGTGTGCATTGCAAAGGCTGAGGCAGACACTCTCAAAAAACCTTTCAGAAACAACTTAATTTTAAACAACAAGTTAAATTGGTTTCTTGTAAAAAAGTTAAGAAAGATGGCCTCATGTGGTATGGCCATGGACCCCCACTCAGCGTTCAGCGTCTGATATGTTTTTTCAAGAATGGCAAGAGCTGTCTAAAACAGACATCTCCAATCTGACTGATATGATCAGTCTGATCCAAGGCTGCTGGCTGCTGTGCTGGTCCACCTGAAAACAAAGTTTTGTTTACAAGGCAGCAACCTACTACAATGGACACTTCAAAGGAGCAACTGTATTTGACACAGTTTGGAGGGTTTATAGCATCAAATCTATTAAATATCCAAGAGTTTAGCTTTAGGCAGTCTGTGTAACAAAATATACGGCTTAATTTTCAGAGGGATGACCGTGGAATAATTGTCACTAATTATTTGTGGACTAATTTGTTTAGATATAAAATAAAAGTTCAATTAAACATCCATTGCCAGTTTTCAGGAATTAATTTAGCTTAGCAATAATGCTGCAGTCACGGGTGGGTAGGAAAGCTCTGGAAACCACAGGGATCACTCTGGTCATTTGAAAGAAACGCTAAATTAGTTGCTGAACATGTGTGTTGTGTTTACATGCCTCCATCGTTGCAACCAATCTGCACACAGAATCGACCATCCTTTCAGACACAAATGTCCGCTTTAATTGGTTAATCAGAAGCGCCGGAGAACATAACAGGGAGTGACAGAGCGTAATGTGAATCTCAGACAATTAATCAAAATAATTTGATTATACATGTTGGAATAATGTACTAAAACATGGCTTGATTAGCACTCCGATTCACTTCATGCTGTTGTTTCCTTCACTATCAGCATGCAGGTGACTCTGTTGCTATGCAATCTCACTTTCCCAGCTTGCTATGGGAACATGTATGGCATCTTGTGCAGAATGTGCACATTATTTGTTTACTGTTTTTCTTTTTACATTACCCAGCTGGCACAGTCCCTCCATTAAGGTATTAATATTTGAGAGGGCAGTCAGAGTTAAATAATTGAGGAGCACCTTTACATTATGTGTCATGTTAGACAGAGGGCAGGGAAATCTACACACATTATACCGATATGTGAAGTGTTAATAAAACATTACACAGACTGATTTTTAAAGGCCATTCAGAGAAAACATAAATAAAAATTACATGACACTGAAGTTAAAGACATTCGTCAAATCCGATTAAAGAAATAAATATATGCAAAAACAAGCTGTCTGATGTTTAATTTGTTGAACCACTGAATGCCAATGAAAAAAAGGCCACTTCTGAGCATGAAACACTACTGCCACAAAAATCATTTTGCATGAAGAAACATTGTTACTGTTCAGGCTATAAAGCTTGTCTTACAAGCTACAAAACAATGTGGTGCTAAAATCACCTTGCCTCTACTTTCCAGCACACACAAAGCCAGTTGTGTCGCCAGAAGGGAAAATGAGACAGATCTCATTTATCTTCCACCATTACATGTGGAACAACATGGCAAGTGGAGTAATGACAATAGCATCCCTAAAAGTGATTACGTAAGTTTTCAAACATTCATAAAATATGGGGGGGAAAACACACACACACACACACACACACACACATATAAACTAGCTAACGTGCATTGCAAATCTGAGATACTGTGAGTCACAGCGGGGCTTGTGCATTTGGAGGGGGACATTTTGGAGGGGGAACAGTTTTCAATTATATCTAATGACAGAATTGAAACGAGCACCCAGTATGAAAGCACAGCAGTGGCCTGCACTCTATCAGCTGAGAAATGTTGGAGAATGACTATTTTCTAACTGCCTTTCCTGAGGCATTATGGGTAACAGCAGACACACAGGCTCTCCGGGAAGAAGAGACAGGCGAGAAGAGATGCAAGAGCATCTGTCTCCAAAACTCCTTCAACTGCTACTGCCATCCTTTCCAGCACCCTCTTATTCAGAGCAAAGGGAAGGAAGAAGAGAGAGCAAAGTGAACGTGTTCAGCGGCAGACATGTGACAACAAGAGGAGGGTGAAAAGAAAGGAGGAAATGAGCGAGAAAGCGAGATCAATAACATCTACTCAGTTCCTGTGAGACCTTGTTCGCACAGCATTATATTGCTTTGTAAGTTATGAAACTGATAAGCACACCAAAAAATAAATTCAGCATCACAACATGCAGAAGACTTACACTGGAGTGAGGTCACAAACAATGGCAGAATGATTTAATACATTAGGACAGATGCTATCAAGCAGTTTTCTACCATGATATTGTATAATGTAGAGACTTTAATAATGCTCTAATTTTAGCTATATTTGTCACTTCCAGGAAAATTATTCTGAGACATGAAGAATTGTAAAGGAGGACAATGTTAAGGATGGTTTCCTGAAAAAATAAAATAACTAAAATATACTAGAAGTAATAATAATATTTCTAGTAAGTAAAATATAATAATAACTAAGGGTGTTGAAATTAATTGTTGATGCGGACGTGGATGATTCTGCATCGATGCAGTAATTGACCATAATCGATTATAGCCTATTGACGTTTCTCTGACGTCATTCATCACATACGCGCTTCTCACACTAGCGTAAAATGGCGGAGGGAGGCGAAACCAAGGGGGTAATCCACCAGCCGGAAACTGAAGTCTCCCCGGGGGCCACCATTGGCTAGCAAGCCTTCACATGCTGTTAGCATTCCATTGACTCCCATTCATTTTGGCGTCACTTTGACAGCGAATAACTTTACATCTGAGGCGTCCAAAGACTTAATTTGTCCATTATTTATTTTCTAAAGAAACACGGCAATGTATAAAAGGCTCCATTACCTTGTATCTTACGTTATGACCCCGTAGAAGCAGTTTTTGTAAAAATATGCTAACGATTGCATCATAACCACGGGATTCTGTCGCACATTAGAGAAATTGCCGTATAGACAAGAGGAGAAGCTCACGCGCAATCGGGGGGACGTGGAGGCACAAAGTCAAGGGAGAAGCTCATAGAGAGTTGTAAAGTTGATCCTGCTGTAGCTCATGGACAGCTGCTAATCGCGCTCTCCGGCTCTGCAAGATTCGGAAGGGAATGGTTCAGATTCCTCTTGGCACAGATACTAGAAGACTTACAACTGTCGGACAGTTTGCTCGCGTCACATCTACGTCGTCAAGCTCAGTTTGAGTCTGCGCAGTACGCTCAGCCATTAGGAAGTGAGTGCTTCTAATTGACTTCACTTTTCTCCATTGAAGTCTATGGGGTCGCTGTGTTCATTTCTTTTACCGTCTATGGGCGAAACACAAAAGCGAGTAATAAAAGATACACCCACTATTTTAACATTTACAGCCTGCGAGCGTGTGCGTGCATGCGAGTGTGCGTTATTACAACTTAAAGGGCTAGTTTACCCAAAAATGAAAATTCTGTCATTGATTACTCACCCTCATGTCGTTCCAAACCCGTAAGACCTTAGTTTTTTTTTATTTAATCTGAGAGCTTTCTGTCCTTTCATTGATAGCAACGTCATTGCAACTTTTAAAGGCCCAGAAAGGTGGTAAAAACATTGTTAAAAATAGTCCATGTGACTACAGTAGTTCAACATTAATGTTATGAAGCGATGAGAATACTTTCCGCAAAAAAACCCCCTAAAATAACGACTTATGTCAACAATCTCTTCTTTTCCATGTCATTCTTCTACGCTGTTGACGTAGTGTAAACAGTGCAGCGCTTCTGGGTTCTACGTCAGAACGTAGGCTCACTATTGGCCGACGCTGGTCTTGTGTGTGAGTAGGGATGTGACGGTATGAAAATTTCATATCACGATTATAGTGTCCAAAATTATCGTGATTATCAATATTATCACGGTTTTGTTAAAATGAGATGAAAGTGTTCAAAAACACCTGATGCTCACACTGGTAACATTTCAACAAGTTTTATATTTGAAAAACCAGCAAACAACAAATAAATAAGCAGCTCTATGCAGTTTTTAAAGCAAGATTCTATTCTGTGCCATTTCCTTCTTTATAATGACCGTCGTCAATAGCAACGCATTATTACACAGCGCACGTCCATGTATCACAACGGGCGCGCTCTCGTTTCATTCAAATACAACTTGCCGTCTTGCGTCTCCCGTTTTTGATTGTATTGAAAATGAAATCAGAGTTGATTTATTGTTTACAGAGTTTGATAATATTGTTGTGATTATCTTGTCTGGACGATTGCTTTGCACGCTATACAAAATGGATTTATAAACAGGTAAGATTTAACACAATAATCCCAATTCTCAAATTTGGTGTAATAAGTGTACAATGATTGAATCTATACATTACTATCCCTCAAAATGTCACTCTTAATAATAGTCTGGTTTGAAGTTGTTTGTTCGTCTTTGGCTCAAAGCCACTTGCTGCGAACTTTTCTTTGCGGAAGCTTCAAGTCCATTTCAAGTGAGTGAGATAAAATATTTCAACTCAAAACAACATTTTGTGCCCAATTATTTCCCAGACGTAACGTTAGTTTTGGTATTGAGGTCAAAGTTAACTTGCCTTGCATTCGCTATACAATACTGGGTGATGGTCACACAAGATGACTCGGCAGATTTGAAGTGTTTCTATTGCAGCGACTTTTTGTTCTGCAGACAGGGTGACCATCCTCGATTAAGTTTCCCTCAGGACTTTTGTAAAAGCCAAAATATGACCACACCTCAGATTTGGTCCTCTTAAAAGGCTGGAAAATCTCCCGAGCACGGTCATTGCCTTCCGCCATTCCTTCTCGAATAAAAAAAAAAAAAAAACATTGTGTGCTGCGCCTGCGTCAGACTGTTGCTGGCTGGACAGGATTTAGTGAGTTATTAAAATCGTGATAATCAAACACGGTTTTAATGATAATTAAATTTTAAACGATAATACTAACCGTCAGTACATTTTATCGTGGTTTATCGTGAAACCGGTAATCATCCCATCCCTATGTGTGAGCTAGCCAATAATGAGTCGACGTTCTGATGTAGAACCCAGAAAAACCCAGAAAAAAAAAGAAAGTTTGTCGTGGTCATCTTTAAAATCTGAAAATATGGAATGGCGTTCCTTCTCTGATGACATCACTTTGACGGCTTATAGACCGCCATATATGTCTATGATAGAGGAACTTTGGAATGCGGAAGTAACGCGTGTCGTGGAGCAGCCAATAATTCCAAACACTGATGCTGCGTCCCAATTCGCCTACTTATACTACGCCCTAAAAGTATGTACTCTTTTTGTGAAGAAAAAGTACATACTTTTGAGTGTGTAGCAAAAGAGTAGGCAAGCTTTGGGACATACTACTTCGTCATTTTTAACGGACAGATCTGTCGTGTGCATCCTGTCACCGTAATCTGGCCTGTCAATCATCTCGTCACAGTTAAAATCCTCCATTCAATCTAATATAACTTCTTACCATTTCGGAGAGAATTGTTGTCGCACGTTCATCTGCCAGTCGAGGGTCTTTCATGCCGAGACTCTCCTCATGTGTTTGGAATTTGAATATAATAATGCATTTAAAAGTTAATGGCTAAACGTATCTTTGCAAAAGTTCACAATGCTGCAGATGCAATATAATGTGGACAATATTGAATAAATACATTTTCGTGAGGTTAGATACTGATAATTAATCACTCAAACCCCTTTATCTAAACCTCTCTACATAACCGTCGGGACTCGCGCGTCCTCCATGTCTGTAGTTTTTGAACACTTTTCAGTCGTGTTTGTAGTTCTAACCGAATCCTCGTCCAAAGCGCGATGGGTTGTGAGCAATATCAGCCATTAAGCCGCCTTTCCACTGCACACGACATTCGCATACGATTGTCGCATTTCGCCCCCTAGTGTCAGTCGCACGGAACTTTGAAATTGGTCGTGAACCAACCGTTACCCTCGGCTTTTCACAATGGTAAAATTAATGATGAATGTAATGCATGCATGAATATATCCACACAAAACAAATGACCCTCAATACATCTACAATAAAAACAATAGATTTTACAGAGCTAATCAATATAAATATTGATTTAATAATTATAAAAAGAAAATTTCTGCCATAATTATAAATAACCGACATTTTACAGAATAGCGTTTACAGAATAACATTAAAGAGTTGAAATATTGGTAATTCTAGCCTCACGCTCATAGTTTTGATTAGAATACATCACATCCGGTCGGCCGGTCGCATACGGTCTAGCCGCAGAAGTTCAGATAATTCAACGGATCCAAAGCTCAAATCGGATACGAATTTTCCGCATACGCATATGATCGGAACTCCCCGCAGCTCCCGCAGATCTCTTTTGGAAATGAATGACTTCCGGTCCAACGGCTGTCGTTTGTCGTGTGCAGTGGAAAGGCGACTTTAGAGTGTGCAACGATCTGCACTTCGGATTCTGACCGGATATAGTAGTCCATCCGGGTCTCTTTGGGACACTCATTTCAACATACTACGATTTGGGACGTACTAATTCTATTTTCGAATACTATTTAGGACGGATAGTATGCGAATTGGGACGCAGCATGATAGTTCCAGCATTGAACCACCACTGCAGACCTCTTTGCGTGATCACGAAGGTAGGCTAATGGCTGAATCAGAATTTATAAGCAGGATCATGGGAATCAATAGCCTAATACAGCCTAGTTGTGCTAAAATAAATATCATGAGACGTCCATCATCAGATGAATGACATGGAAAAGTTAAGTTAGAGCCGCTAAAGCCAGTGCTACCACCCATGCGAACATGAACACTAAGCTTTTCCCTCCAAAAATATAGCCTAAAACTTATCTAAGTTGTCACCCTGCCTCTCCAAATGCAAAACGGACATTAACAAAATGCAATAACAGCTTAAAAAGTACTTGGGTGTGTGTTTTATTTTATATCTACCGTTTAATAATGCAATCGCTGCTGTCTGTCCATAGAAGAACATGACAGCCAGTGTATGTTTTGGAACTATTGGGACTTACATGAACCACGTGACAGCCATAGCGGCGACATCAAAGCGTGTCGCAACTCTTTCTCTCTATGGCTCTGGGGTTGAATATCTTTAACCACTCCCTTCCAACCGTCAGTCTGCTATGAGCGGGGATAGAGAGGAGGTGCGCTAAAGTAAAACCCAGCCCTCTATTCAATAATCCGTTCCACTTGGAAATACGTCACACCACTGAAGTAAAGTCAGTTGCAACTTCTGGTTCACAAGGACTTTAATTAGAATATTTTACAGTACAAGTAACAAGTATATGACTTGTTGCTTTAAATAATCTACTACCACTGTTGTTTGTTTGAAATTACTTAGCAGTTCCTCTGATCGATAAAACAATTTCCAGACCAAATACATAATTATTGAGTACGTTTACATGCACACCAGTACGCTGATAACCCGTTGTTTGGTTTTACATGCAAACAATAACCCGACAACACAAGTAAACTGCGTTTACAAGACTTTATCAATAAAATCAGGTTATTTCCTGGTAGTGACGTCAAGACGTAATAATTTGCATATCTGACCCCGCATATTTCATTTGTTATGTCGGTTTTGATGTTAAATAAAGCGAAGAAGAGTATTCCAACATGTCAAGGGGAAACTTACGGCTCATATATTATCATCTCATGCAGTTACAGATGCAGCATTTTGACCGTACCACTTCTTCTTCTGCTGTATACGAAATGAAAGCACTTTTATAATTTTTTGGGTTCAAGAAAAAGTCTGAGTTTGCGATGTACTGTATTTCCTCCTCCCTTACCGCAAAATGCTTGCTCGGTCTGGATGCGCTTAAATTCAAAGTAAGAAGAACACGTTCCTGTCACATATATCACACATTCGTTTACATGTGTGTGTTTACAAGGTGTGTGTTTACATGCTGGGCGAAATCAGCGTAAGGGGAAAAATCTAGCTGTGACGATCGGTTTATGCTCAAGCCGTTTATGACCATACTCCGATAAAGGAAAACGGGTTAACGTGTTTTACATGATCATGTGCATTGTCAGCTTATTAAGCATTATCGGGTTAAGAACGTGCATGTAAACGCACTCATTGACATGATGTATATTGCATGTTGTAGAAGGGCTGAAAAACATCAAGCTATATCATAAGCTACACGATTGAGGAGATTCCCCCTTATGTAAAGCGCTTTGAGTGCCGAGAAAAGCGCTATATAAATGTAATGAATTATTATTATTATTATTATTATATCACCCAGTAGGCTTGTCACGATAATTTGAGATAACACTGTAATCACATACTGCAGTCTAAGTGACTTTACAGAAATGCACACATTTTATGTTTCTTTTACCAGTGCATGCGAGCTTAAAGGTCCCGTATTATGCCCCTTTTCACAAGATGTAAAATAAGTCTCTGATGTCCCCAGAATGTGTATGTGAAGTTTCCGCTCAATATACCCAACAGATCATTTTTTACAGCATGTTTAAATTGTAATTTTTTGGGGCTCAGAAAAACTAGCTGTTTCAGTGTGTGCCCTTTAAATGCAAATAAGCTACTGCTGCCGGCACAGGGGGCGGAGCTACATGAGCTCGCGCTCGGTCTCTCAGGACAATTTCATCTCACGGAATAATGATAATATCAGAAACTCTCAGTAACGGTGTTCATTTCGAGTCGGACAATAATGCCTACAGAGTCAGAGTGCTGTATAGAGATGGAACAGGTATAGTTTAGTAGTTTAATTACGGTTATTATAACGTATTTGTCATCTGCTTGTATGTATCCATTATTTATTAATATCCTACAAGTCTGCTGTATCGGACGAGGTCCGAATGATAATCAAACATATACTGATGAGTTTAATAAAGTTTATTTTACATCACACAAAAGATGAAGCGTCAGTTTTACTTCAGAAAATCACTGTAAGAGCTGCGTAAACACTAAGTTATAAGTGCGCGAGTTGAGGGAGCATTCCTGTGGGCGGACGTTAGTCAAAAAACTGTTCTATTGACGTCATTAAAGAAGGAAGTAGAGGGATGTAGTCCAAACGGGCTGTTCGATGTAGGCTACTTCTGTTAAATAAAATATCTCGCTTGGCATTGAACTTTGAGCTTTATAATTTTACAGATATTATTTATACTCTAACAACAACATTACACACTAACTAAAGTTTAAAGCATGGGATCACGAAGAACGGGACCTTTAAAAAGTATGATACAAATATAATACACAAGTATTAATACTTGGAACATTAAATTCACTTCATTCTAAGCAGTAGAGGAAATCTTGCATATTTTTAACATTTCGTATTCATTGCGAAAAATGACTACTGCGCTTTCTGGACGTGGCTGGATTACAACATATTCCACAACAAAATTGAGTTACATTCTCGTTTCAGCAGACAGATCCACCTCTCCACTAACAGACTCTCTCACACACAGACCTAACAGACCTTTCACTCCATCACACATTCACACAGAAATGTCCATTAAAAGACATCCTCACACTTCCACACATTCATTCGATCTTTCTCTCCCACTAAGATTGTTCCATTACCGTGGAAGTTTCCTAGTCGGGGGCCAAATGCTATAGCTTGAAGATAATATCATTCAACAGCTTGATTCTCTAACAGAGAGTGAAACACAACGTAATGGACTTCCATTGCTATTCTCAGTTGTCATCTATGCTGTTTTTGTCAGCTTTAATTAATTCTAAAAATCATAAGCACCCATTTCACTCTTTCTTGGCTTTTTGCATAACTAAAAGTTTGAATATGTTTTTAAAGTGTAATTGCATGTGACTTCTAGCTTCTAGAAACTTCTAGATCACATTTGCATATACCTTTCACAATCAGTTAATACATGGATATCCTGACAAACTCAATGCTGATGAGAGGAAGTCATGATGGATTTTGTCACGGAGAGCATCGAACCGTCTGTCTGTCAAACATGCAGGGCTATGATGTGGGTGCAGTATTTCAGCATGAGAGTGGAACCCGAATACCCCAAACACCATTCTATTTCACAGATACGAGGAGGCGGTTTCCATGCCAACAGAGATAAGCACATACAGTACACCTTCCACCCCAAAACTAACATATAGCTCACAAAAATGTTGACAGCAGGGCTGTGATGATTTGGTGGTTGTGTGCATGAGTTACTCTACAGCTGCTCTCTGCCTGCCATTAAATCAGGCAATAAGCCTAAAGCATGTAATATAGTGACTTCCAAAACAGGAGGCACTTGAAATTCAATTTTGTTAAACCAATTAAAAAACACAACATTATAATTATAATTAAAGTAATTTGTATTATTTTAATGAATAATTACATTCAATTTAATTACTTCTTTTAAAAAAACGTTACGCTCTGGGTTCAGATATTTGTGTGAAGGAAATGCATTTATGATATATGCATATACTTTTACTTTCTGCAGCAGATCGAAAAAAAATCTATTTCTATGAAAGCCAGAGCTGCTGACAGTCACCTTGAGAGATAGAAAGAGATCTCCAGAAACACTTATGGTATTTCAAAAGAGTGTATATTCAAAAACACAATACACGCATACCTTCACTCCACATCCACATTACTGTAAGATGCAAGGACACTACTATTACTACACTATATATAGTATACTTACTGCTGCAAATTGTCTGTAAATGCAGATTCTGTAGCAGAGAACACTCAAATAACCTAGTACATTTGCCAAAAAGTGCCACCTAAATTATTTTATTTAAATAATTATATTTTCAAAATGCATTTATTATAAATCTGTTGATTGTAATTTTTTTTTTTAAATAAAAAATAAATAAATCAGTTAAAGGTATGAACATGATTTAGATCTGGTTAACTGTGGAACAAGCAAGGTTACATTTTGCCTGTTAAAATGTATGAGACTGGTTTACATCAATTGGAATTTTTGATGACAAATATGTACACATGGTTATTTACACAATCTGTACCATTACATAAATCTAACTCAGACAAATATGCATCACATTTGAATGCACTACCCGGAAGCGTTTTGCGTCGGGCGGTTCTTTGCCTCCACGTCGTGCATTAAAATCGTTTAACGCACAGCTAGCTGAGCTTTATTCTGCTTATACCATGGTCATTTGCCAGCATTGACAAGTTAAAGCGGGGCAGCGTTGACAACAAATTTCTGATTTGAGATTTTCACGGTAACAGTCTCAGAAAATATCATGGTTTCAAAGTATACAGTATTAAACAACAATCAATTATTATTATTATTATTATTATTATTATCTTCAGTTAAAGGGGAACTATGCAGTTTTTTATCTTAACTGAACAGCTTCGGAGTTATTGGAATGGTTATATGACGTTTTTCGGGTTGAATGGTGGCGCACTCTCACCGTCTTCGAACTGTCTTGGTCTCTCTCGCTCCCTTGCTCATATTAATCAAAATTAATTGAGAATTGACACGATGGTAAAAGATCGGAAGACCGAAGTTCACGTGGAGCATTCGGATATTTTTCCCCCTGCATTACCGCTGGAAGTGAATTGTGCTAAAAAACTTTGCCTTATCTTCTCTGAAATTCAGCTGAAATAAAAAACACTTTCAATAAACAAAAAAAAAAAACCCTATCCAGTGATTAAAGGCACACTATGCAAGATTTGTACCTTAATATAACAGCTTCAAAGGGGTATCAGGCCGTGAGTGCAGACAGAGACGCTCTGCATGAGTGGTATTTACGACAGTAACGTTAAATACAAGTTTGAGAAGAACGGAATTCCTGCATAGTGTGCCTATATAAAATGACTGTTACATTTATGAAAACAGGTTTTTTTTTTTTTTTTGGACAAATGCTTTAAACTTTAAAAGCATTTGTTTGTTTTGTTTATTCAAATTTCAATTATCAAAAACATGTCTAATCTATTAAATTTAATAATTGATTATAGATTAGATTAACAACTTATTTTATCATTGATCATTTATTAAAATGAAGAATAATAGAGTCCTCCTATAAAATGCATTTTATTCAGAAATTCTGGTTTGTCTGTAATAATTTCTCTGGATTCTGTATTTTATGATTTAATTCAAATATCAAAAATGGTGGTAATCAAATGAATGCATAAAACTTAAATAAAACAATTTAATTAATGTTTTAAAATGTAAATCAAATGAAAATTGTATCCTTAATTATTATTATTTATATAATATGATGTTCATATTGTAAGGCAGCAGACGCTGAAAACACCATGAGCGTCACACGTACTTGAGTATGTAGTAGACGAAACGGCGCTGCTCATTCACACAGAGACACGCAAAACAAGCAGATTATATATATATATATATATATATATATATATATATATATATATATATATATATATATATATATATATATATTTAGCAATCTTTTTGCACCTTTTTATATTCACAGACACTAGACCATGTAGTGATTTGATTTATTGTACAGCTCTAATTTCAATTTATCTATCTATCCATCAATTTGCGTGTTTTACGTGACATCTGCGTTATACTGTAAATTCCATTTTCATGACTGGAGTGGATTCCCTCTGCATCACTGAAATCATACGGCCTTAAATATAAACAGGACATACTTTTATCTGCACGGAGGAATGGTGATCTCGAATATAGAAATATTTACAAATACATACAATATGTTGACCTAATATTCAAGATTTCAGGGTACTGCTTCACTTACTATTTTTTAACATAGGTAGTATACAGTAAGCTATTTAATACGTAATTTATGCACAGGAGGAGGTATGCCATTACGAGCATAGCCCATGTCCAATATGGAGGCTAAAAAAAAACGGTTTTCATGAGACAAAAGCACATCAGCTCTGAATGACAAAAGAGCGGAAGCAAAGGTGCTGATTGGTAGTTAATTACGATGCATTCACAACTTCTGAGCTCTCGTTAGTTCCAAACAATGCTGACATGCTGCACACCAAATGATCTCCATTATCATCGGCTCGTCTGCCGTGAGCAACTTCCTCCGCCTCTGAGGCACCATGCCGTCAGAGCTAGTGAAACCATTGCTTTCTCTCCCTATGTCTTAGCACATGCCAAAAGAAGTAAGAACGAGACGCCTGAGCACATTATGGGCTGGAAGTTTTGACTTCTGAAAGATACAGGATGTTTTCACAGTAAAATGATCTCTTTCATTGTAAAAGATTAATGGAAAAAGAGATGCCTCGTGAAATAATCCCTTTAAATTTAGATACAGCTGCAACATCAAACATTCAACAAAACAAATCATGACACCAATGCTTAGCACCAAGCTAACAAAACCACCAGTCTGCCCACTGTCTGAAGGCATCAGAGGGCCCCATCTTATATGTGGTTTGGCTGATGCCGCGAGGCCGTTTCTAGATCTTTCTCCTGAGGTTCAAAAGGTGGAACGCTACTTATTTGTACAGCTGTTACTCAGCCAACCATCCATGACTCCATCTCTCATGCCCTTGAGGGAGTCAACGAGCTACACTAGGCTGTCCTAAAGGGCCGAAATGCTGTCGATGAGATCAGACAATCACGACTTGAGGATGACAGGTGAATGAGACTTTGATAAATAGGCTAATGACAGAATGGAGTGTTTTGAGAGTGACAAGACTGTAAAGTGAGCTGGAAGAACAAAGCTAGAGGACTTTGGACTGTCCTTTCAATGGAAAAGCTCTAAGAGGTTCTGCTGTCTTTAACCTCTCTTCTCCAATTGAGCTGAGGACAGCCTTTGACATTATCAGAAAAAAAGTCACTCATCACTGAAACAGATACCCCCGCCAAATGGCATTCACATGGCAGACTTAAAGCGTTTCTGACTCTGCAAATGACGCCTTGAGCCAGGACACGGACACCAAAACAGCCTGCACCATTGTAATGTACTGACAGAGGCAGTTCGGCAAATCTGTAATTACATTCCTGTGAAGACTTCATCCTGAATTCAAAAGTCATGCTGACACCATGTCACTCCTTCTTTCTGGTGGAAGGCAATAGGCTATATCCTCTGAGATTAGCACAGCGTGGTCCCACTATAATCAGTAAGGTGCACTATTCACTTCAAACAGGCCATGAGGCGGAAACAGAGAAATAAAAAAGAGAACATGAGAGCAAGCTGCCTCTTTCTCAAGGTCAGTCCTTCATCAGAGTCGTCTCTGCACGATGCCACAGCTATGAGCATCACAATCTCTTTCTACCATTATAAACACACGCACAGACACAAAAATTGGGGTATTTCATGCATCCTGAATCTGAATCCATCATGACGTTTCATTTGCCGACTTGAGATGCACTTCAGAAGACATAAACTCTCTGTGTGGAAAATATATAATGAAACTCAGTGAGTTACTGAACGGATAACAGAGATTCAAAAGGTTTTTCATGCAACCACCCAGTTTCGGCTTGTTAACAGACTCATATGCGTCACCTACATTTTATAGATCTACGGCGGTTCCCTGACTGAGGACTTCTTCACAGAATGTTGAGAGAATTGAACTAAATTAAATGAATATTGAATGGAATTAATCTCAGAGGAAACAAACTTCATCTAGCTGGCAGTCAGGAAATGTATAGGGAAAAACTTTTGGTGGGTCTGAGGGTTAAAGCAGGGCATTGAATCCAGGGCAAGGGAAGAATTGAAACCTATAAATAGATGCTACATAAGCCAATATCTAAGCCAACAAATCCGCCATGTTTCTCTAACACTGTTTTTTTTTTCTTCCCCAAAGCACTTCATTCATGAGCATGGTGGCGCTGGCATAAAATGGAGAGATGCTATTCTGAGGGGTTATAATCTTATAAAACCATTACGAGAACAACATAGGTGGAGTGGAGGGGATTATGCCAACACCACATATTCCTTATTCCATTTCGCTAACATTATGCGGGCAGAGAGAGATACGGGAAAAGCAGCCCAACTTATTGCACTAACAAGCTTAGATGCTCAGGCCACTGACATTTTGTATAAGCAAAAGCATCAGTCTGTTTTTGTTGCAATACAAAATAAAGCAGTCACATGATGAGCAAATTTGTGGGATGCAGAGGAATGTCCATAAAATGTCATATTTTAACATTTCTAAATAAATCGAAATGGTGTGCCATGTCATTGCGGGAAGCAATGACGTCAAACCTTGTGTGATGAGTTAATGCTCCATGTTTGAATATGGAGAGTAAATAACAATATACATTTTAAAGTTATGCAGACTATGGCACCCTGTAACCCTGGCGTTATTTTTTTTTTTAGCCAGACTGCATTTACACCTTCAATCCAGTGTGACTTACAATGCCACTTACATTTCACTTAAGAGGTAGTGATAACTAAAACATTTCTGATATTTATCGAATTTTAAAAACATTCATAAAGCGTTTCCTATTTGATACATAAATCAGATATTGTTGATTCATTTAGGGGAATAGATTACATGAGCTCAGTGTCTGTTTTTTTTTTTTCACACTGCAAAATAGTCAAATTGACGTGCATGATTAATAGCAGTGGCGTAACCTCATTACACACTGCATACAGCTGAGTGAGGAGGATAACAAAAATGCATTTGCATTCACATCTTCATTATATTAGGTCAAAATCTGTCTCAGACCACCTTCAAATGTGTTTTCAGTGATGTGATGACATTGTGTCTTGAGCTCTATTCAGACGTTAATTGTTTCTCATGGGGACGTCTGTAAAAATAAATCTGCATGGCTTCTCAGTAATAAAACTCAAGCGTTCAGATTTATTCATGGTGGAGGAGCGAGTGATCCTACGAACCAGGAAATATGCTTCTCACGTCATATGGTCAGTCTTGTGTTCAACATTTTATTTAAATATCCTTCTTAATAAGAAAATTGGCACACTATGGTTGAAATTGTTGTCTGTCTTGCATTTTATCTCTCCAAAAATGATGGATGTCATTTTAAATATGTTGAAATGAGCATAAATAAGGTAACATAACCTCTTTTCTATGGAAGGTAAATATTTCACTTGGATAATTTGTCAACTAGTAAAATTATTATTACACTCATTTATATAATATATATTTTAAAATTGTATTGCATACCTTTTGCAGCCATAACTTTTGTTTTACTTTTTAAGTCCAATTTGCTATTAAGGAATGGTGATGTTATTTTAGAAATAAAAGTCAAAATGCCCATATGTGGATAAACAGCTTCAAAATTCAGCATTTTATCTTTCGAACGGAAAAATAAAAGAACACAGGCTTGGATCAACTTAAGGGTGGAACTATCCCTAGACATCACATATTTGGAATGGTCTACCACCAGGTACAACAGTATGTATATGTGCCATTGTGAAATCTCTCTTTCCCACCAGTTCTGCACAAGCTACTGAATATAAACATACATGCCTAGCCTGCGACGACACACCAACATAATGCAAATAATCATAATAGTTTTAAACAAGCACCCAGAGCACAAACAAAATGCTAAAAAAAAAATTAAAAAAAAGTGTGTGGGTGGATAAAACTGGCCCCGGGGTGGCTGACAGTGAAAGAGGAGAGCGAAGATGGAGATAGTGGGAGAAAGAGAATCTGAGCCAGCTCAGGCAGGTTACAGGCAGGAGTCTTCAGGGACATTGATCCATTTAAACAGGCTATTCCATTAGCTACAGCCACTAATTGAGTGAAGGACAAATAAAGTTACAGTCCTTTAAAAAAAAATACTTGATTAATAAACACTGAACTTAATTAGGTTTGGTGCCTCTATCTTATCTGTTAGTGTTAAGCATGCCTACTCTTCAGGAACAGATTAACATTGGACATCAACTGAGCTCAGTATCAACAACACATCTGCTTCCTCGACTTTTATTTATCATGTAAATACTACAACTTAGCTCTTTGATTTACTGCCAACTGTCTGGAAGGCACCGTATATCAGTTCTGTTCCTCCGAGCATGTTTACTGCTTATAAAACCGGGAGGCAGTGAGAAGACATACATATTGAAAAATAATGAGATCTCTACCCACATTGTTTCAAGCTATTTGTCAGTAAAGCTGTACCAGGTCTGTACAAGGAGGAACACCCAGTCATTGTGTTATCCACCTGCTATGTTCTGCAGATCTAGCAAACGTCTCTGGGGTGCCATACAATACGCCTCACGGAAATGACTCCAAAACTTGATGGGTCCAAATTTATCCCAGTTAAAGAGTGGCATCGTCCTGCATCGTCTGCAAAATCTAGCTACTTTATTGGATGAATCTCTTTTTGCAAAAACATAAATGAAAAGGCATTAAAGTCCCATTGGAAAAACAATAAAAAGCACTGAGAGGGACAGCACATGATCACGCCCATTTGGCCTAATGTAGCCTAAATGTTCAACTGCGAGTGTTAGTCTGGAAGACTGCTACAGATAATGATTTGATGAACTTCCCACTTCAGCAGTCCCCTAATGTGGAAAATCTGTTTCCTTTACATTGCACGACAATTAACTCGCCGCTCACTGTCAGAGAGATTTCAAGTCTAATTGGCTGCAGTTTGGAGCATTGCAACACAAGGTTGCCTAGCAACCAGTCAGAAGGCAGAATTGGTGTCTTTTGTTCATATTTGCGCATAATGACATTTATAATTATTTGGCAATTACTCCGTTTTTTAACGAGGCTGCACACTCTGAATCCGGGGGTTATCAAGGAGATTATGAAGATGTGAAAATGCGATTCAGATGCCAGTGGCATCTCTATGTTGATGGAGAGATACATAAAACAGAAGAAGAAAAAAAGTAATGAAAATTCGCAATTATTGAATGTAAGGGGCTTCTCCATGTTCATTTTGCTGCTATTCTCTTTACCATTCCTTTGGCTACACGCTGTAACAAAATATTGTTGGTTTAACTTAAAGTTACATGTTGCCTTAATTTTTAGTTCATTGAAATGAATACATTTTTTAGTTAATACAATGGAGATTGGTTTAATATATGGAAACTCAAAATATTATGTTATCACATTAATCATATAAGTTGATTTTGACAATAGAAAAAAAGTATATTAGGGCTGCAACTAACGATTATTTTGATAATCGATTAATCGGACGATTATTTTTTCGATTAATCGGATAGAAATTAAATTAGATTTTTTTTTTTTTATAACTAAATAAAACCGTAAATCAGGGTATTTATGTGTAAAAGTGTACTTTAAAAAGTGCAAAAGCCACACATTGAGTTTTACTAATATCAATATTTGCATTGTTTTTAATGATAATTGCTGATGGCAAGTTGACAAACATGATTATTGTTAAAAAAATGATATCCAACATATTATGTTTTAACACAATTTTTGTTAAAACAAATTTACACAGACATGTTGTTCAGATGTGAATATCTGAACTAAAAACAAACTAAAAACATCTAAAATATATAATTCATTTAATTTTTATTTAAAATTAATTATATAAGGAATATAAGGATAAAGAATATAATATATATTATATATAATATATAAAAGAATATAATATAAGGATAAATTGATTAAATAAATATAGAAAGACTGAAAACAATTGTGTAAACGTAGAGCCGCAGTAGATCGCGTTTGACAAACAATTAAAACTTAGTAGACTAATGCTATAAAAAGAGAACGGAATGGAGGTAACGTTACCCAGCAAGCTAACAGGCTTGAGTAAAGGACAGGAGAAATGATGCATTAGTGCACAAGCATTCGCTGAAAACCACTGAGTACAGTGACTAAAAAACAATATTTTACTGCTGCTGTTATTAACTGCCTTTGTATTTAGTGCTTCACTTTGTAAACACCATTTTAATTTAACCTATTTCTGCGGTAGCGCTATTTTAATCCATCACTTACGTTGCGAGCGAACTGATTGCGCAACCTGATGCTCGAGACAAAATACAGACATCCCAAGATCCCGGAAGTCCCGGGAGTCTCCCTCATATTGATTGTGGCTCCCTGATGCCCGCGAATTAGTTCAAACTCCCGAAATCTAGAGCGCGCAAGCAAGAGCGCGCATGCGAGACAGAAGAGACTGCTCCAAACCGTGTAGCGCGCGCGCTCGGCAGAGAGAGACCTTGCGTGTGTGTGCGTACCAGTAAACGCTCCCCGTGACGTAAGCAGACCAACTAATCGATAATGACATTCGTTGACAACGATTTTCATAATCGATTATAATCGATTTTATCGATTAGTTGTTGCAGCCCTAAAGTATATGCGATAAATCATGAAACATTTTTTTTACAGTACACATTAGTTATACCTGAGCCATCAGAGCTGCTCAAGCACGGCAGCATTAGCCTATTAGGGACAAATTTAACTGGACTTGATCATTCCCCTTTGTCTGAAGTAATTGCTGGTAATAAACCACTAAAGCCAGATATCAGATAAGGTGATATTAATGCAGAGCCTGTAGATTTCCAAATAAGAGGGAGATTTCACATTGAGGCGCAGGGTAAAGGCTGGACATCCCACTTTAAAGGAGCCATGACATGGATTTTTTTATTATTATTTTTATATGTTCCTTGAGGTTCACTTGTATTGTTAAAGCAACACCAAGGAACTTTTCCTCAGCGGTCGCCCTACAGGTTGGAAGCGGAATTGTCCATTACCGCTGTCGTAAATAATTTAGCCTACTGCAGCCTACTGTCACACGCGCTCGCTGTTTATCCAGCACCGGCTTTGGAATCAACAATGGCAGACATCCCAACCTGCAAGAAGTAATTTCAGGGAGGTATATCTTGGTGACTGGATTGTTGTTGATTGGGGTTGACTAGGCACACTCGCAAGGTCTCTTGCTCTCTCCCTCTCTGCCGTGCACGCAGTATGTTCTGTCTCGCATGCGCGCTCTAGATTCCGGGAGATTTGAACTAATTTGCGGCTATCAGCGAGACGCTATTAATATGCCTGAGACTCCCGGGAGACTTGGGATGTCTGCAATGGCCACAGACAATTTGAGGAAGTGGTGGGGGAAGTGACGAATGCCGTAAAGCAGTCGAATTTTGTAGTTTTTTTTGTGCTCCGGTTACTACCCGAAACCCGAAGTTACATAGTGCAAGTAAAAGCGATACAGACCACGTCAGGCTATGGCAGACGTATCATTTAACCTATTGTAAGTCGATGTACCATCACAAGGGGCTTGGAAATATATTATGAAGGTTGAAAAACAACATAGTGTTACTTTAATAAAGTTATTTTTGCACAAAAAAAAAAATAAATAAAATGTGGGAAAACTATAATTTTCAGCGTTCATTCTGACCAAAGTCTCTTTCAAGGAAAGTCTTTTCACTTAGCGGCCATATCTGCAACGGCTCCGGGCAGCTATTTCGATCATCCAGGACCGAGTCCTATCTATTTGGATGGGGGAATCCTGAAATCTCAAAAACTGCTTGCCGAACTCACAATTACATAACATATTTTCAAATCAGCAACAAAATCTGACATGAACTGTCCAATAGAAGTTGTTTCCTGTGCTCAAATTGCGTTAAAAAAGCTTTATCAGGCTAGACGAACCAATGCGCATCTGCAGTCCCAAGCGCGAGTCTCGGGTGTCTATGGGATCCGGAGCATCTAAATGCAGCTGCAGTGACGCAATGACTTCAGCAATTAGCTCTTTTACTCAGAAGGTGGGACGTATTCCGACATATTGCAAGTTGCAGTTTCTCCCATTCATAAGTAATAGGAGTGAACAGTCTTTCTATATCTATAGCCTTTGATTCTGACCCTCTGTCTGAAATTATGTTTTTTTTTTAGGGGTGGCTCATTTAAGGCTTGTCAGTCAACGGCAGCTGTTAATGTCATTGCATAGGAAATGATATCAAACGTCCTCTCGCTATTGCACGCGAGTAAGTGTTTTGGAAACATTATACATATAAACAGGGCTTGGATTTCAGTGCAGGATTGGGGTTATCGCGCATAATCTTTCTAATTCCCGCAGGAGTCACGCTTATAATCCAGGAAATTCCTGAAAACATTTATTCACTTTAGCATGTAGGTTGTAAATGAACACACACAATATTATAACTTACAAATATAAAATCAGTAATTTGAAAACTTGCTCAAGAAGATGTGACGTCACAGGTCACCCAATATCAGAACGTGCTGTTTTTGGAGCTGGATTAAATAAATGCCTTGTTTATAATGAGGAGGACGTTTTAACCCTCTGGGGTCGGCTATCGCGCCGGCGCAACGAACTCACTTTTTTCCTTATCAGTGCAAAAGAGACTCAAATTACTCTGTTGATTTTGATCTTACATATAAGTGTTGTACATCATTAGATCCTGTTAAGTGTAAATTTTTTTGTGGATACTCACAATAAAAACAAAGTGTTCTGCTTTTTGTCAAATAAAGAAAAATAAATATGATGCAAATTTTGCCTTCTCTCTGTCAGTGAAGTTCATTCTGAAACGCGTCCGAAAATTAACTGTAACTCAGTAAATACTTGTCAAACAGACAGGAAAGATTGTTCGTTATGAAGCTAAAATTCTCTTCTTTTAAATGAAGTAATTTATATAAAAAACAAATATTCTCAGTTTATGTAATCTGTATGAAAAAAGAGAGATAGCAGTCTTTTTCCTTTCAGCTAATTATAGCGCATTACGTGTTGATGTGACCACGGCCACTGAGAGCGCGCACTATTCAAACACAAATGTTGAGGCAAGTCATGAAAACGCCCACATCAGCTGGATAAAACATCCAGTTTAATAATAATCTTGTACTTTACCTCGTCTTGCTGCGCTGTGAGGAATAATACTATCGTAATAATCCTGGAAAAGTTACCTCAGAAGTGCTGGTAGTTTCATTTCGAGGAGCACGGATTCAGCTGATGTAGTAAGTTATTTATTCTTAAGTGCTTTGTTCTAATCGCGTTATTGAATAGTGTCTGTAAACTGCACAAAGACTGTTTAAATATGAATTGGGTGTCTGTGTGTGAATGAATGAATGGCACAGGCGTGCGCGCAATGTTGTTTACTACAGATGTACATCGCATCAGTACGTTCATTCACTCTCGCTCCTACATTAGAAAACGTTATTTTACATGAACATATCCAAACTATATTGCTTCCTGAAAGCCTCTACTCACCCACACTGAGGTATTTTCCTTACACCAACTCTTGCCAAAGAAGACAGCCATAATTGTAGAGTAAGTGGTGGATGATTTTTACGTGGGTGTGCTATTTTTTCCCCCTCTTGGGCTGTTGTTAATCTGTGATTTTCTCAAAGCTGTTGAGGTCCAGAGAGGCTTTCTTGGTCCTGTCTGCCAATCAGACCCAACAGCACGACCGTTCGTGTGGCAGCAGAACAGCCTCCAGATGGTTTGGGGGTGGCAGTGATGCCAGTCTTCCATCGAGAGGGTGGGAGATAAGTGCTATAGTGGCTCAGGGGCTTTGTTTTAGTATGGATGAATTGTGCTGGTCCATATTGGCCAGTGCATTACTTTTTGACCTCTTTACCCTTTCCGGGATAAGATGCTTAAGTCTCCTCTGGTCAATGAGACAGACACATGACCACTCCAAGTCTCAAATACACTAATGGACAGAAAGACTTTCACAGAATTCTACAAGAGGCCATTCAAATCTGTTTTCATCCTTTAGAAGCACATAGTGCAGCAGGATTATTACAGTCAATTTTATGTGACTAACAGGAAACTCTTAACCGGCTTTGAATTCATAAACAGCTCTTGAAAGATCATTTGATTAAAAACATTGATTTCTAACATTATTCTCTCTCATTATTGATTTCTCTCATTATTGATTTCTAACATTATTCTCTCAACAGACATTTACATTGATAGTCTGGCGTTATAATTTATTTGCTTCTGGTGTACTGGGGAGTGTGTAAATTTGTTTTTAATGGCAGGCTAGCAGTTACCGTTGACTCGTGCTAGCCTAGCACCGGCGAACTATGCAACTGGAACGACTGGATGAAAATTTTTGAAAACTGTCTCCGCTGATAAATAACACTAAGGCTAACTTGGAAATGAGGCCCGATGTCCAAAATTCTGAACTACCCCTTTAATTTCTACATTTCCATAACTGTTTAGCTATTTCACATCGACATAATGAGATGTTCTGCAGTAAACTGTACTAACCGAATCTGCAGGAGTCTTTTCTACAATGGAAGAGAGTGAAGGTGTCGTTCATTTTGTTTTACAGTCTATGGCTGAAATGCTGGCTTTACTAGTTATGATGATTCTGAGCCACTATAGAGAGTACAGCCTTTCAACAGGACAAATAACAACATTATATAGGCAAGAAAGCAACAGTACTAGTATCTTTTTGGCTACATTCAGACTGCAATTGATTTTTCTGACATTGACATTAGTCATAATTGAATTACCCATGATGGAATAAATTACCATGATTACCCAATATTTTACAAGTAATATTATTTGAAAAAAAAGGCTGCATTTGAGCAAAATATAGTAAATAGTAAAATTGTCAAATATGATTACAATGTAAAAAAATGTTTTTCTATTTTAATGTAATTTAAAATGTAATTCATTCCTGTCATGGAAAACTACATTTTCGGTGGACATTATTCCAGCTTTCTGTGTCACATGATCCTTCAGATATCATTCTTATTAACATTCCTTATTAAAACAGTTGTGTAGCTTAATATTTTTTCAATTGACCATTTTTCATTTTAATATATTTTTTAAATGTCTATAACTGTCATTTTGATCAAATTAATGCACTCTTGTTGAATAAAAGTACAAATTTTAGGGCCACATTTAAACAAATGATGAATTCCACAGCATGCTAAAGTTAAAACACACAAACCAATACATCATAAATACAGAGAGAGTTGCAGTACTTCACACACACACACACTCCCCACTAGACCTACTATAAAAATGAGCCAGTATTTCCCAGACGAAAAACAACACTCAGGAAACATCCCATCTTGATGACAGGATTACAAGGGGAGAGAAAAAGCCTGACAAAGACAATCTGCAGAATGAAGAATAATTGTAAAACTAAACTGTTCAGCTGCATAGAATACGTGAATATCTGTTGGTCTCAGTCACGTTGAATATTGATCTAATGTAAGCCTACATTTGCATGGACATGTGGGGCGGTTTAGTGGGGCTGATAACACAATTTTAGATTCCAGTGCAATTTCACAATTCATGATTCCAGTTTCGAGACCATAGCAAAAACTATGAAGGTAAAAGTGTAGCAAAACTCGAGAGCATGTAGATGTGAATTTGAGAACTTGTACAATAAATATTTGTGCTTGTACGCTAAAATTTACACTCACAGCTCTGATGTGAAAACCTGTAAAATAAAAATATTGTTTTTTGATGTTGAATGGTAAATGGACTGCATTTATATAGCGCTTTCACAGACCCAATGGCCACCAAAGCGCTTTACATTTTGCCTCACACTCACCCATTCACTCACTCATTCATACACCGATGGCGGTGTCAGCCATGCAAGGCGATTGAACCACCAACCTTCTGGTTTGTAGACAACCTACATGAACCACTGAGCCACTGCCGCTGATGTGTGAATGTTGAGATTTGCACTCACAGACAATAATCACAAACCTGTATTCTGAATTTGAAGTTGCAGACAAGTCACAAATGTGTAAAATGTCATTCACAGAAATACAATGACAGACACAAACTTGTAGTACATAATTGCACTTATTCTTCCATTCACATTCACAGTACAAGATCAATTAGGCATTTGCAACTTCTCAAATCTGTCACTGGAATTTCAAATCTTCGAGCCTTGACTTTTGCTACTCTTTTCGCGATATATTAGATGAAAACTAACTTGTGCACTAGGTTGGTGCCTAGCCAATGATATGGGACTTCTTTTGTACGTCATGATGTCACGACATCCCCGGCCTCAGGGACGTTCTAAAACGCCATGCCTTTCTCTCTCGCCGCCACTTTGCAAGTGCACAAGTTTGCAAGTGTACAAGTTAGTTTTGCATCTAATATATCGCAAAAAGAGAAGTTGCAAATGCCTAATTGATCTTGTACTGCGAATGTGAGAGTGAGTGCAAATATGTACTACAAGTTTGTGTGTCATTGTATTTGTATGACTGTTGAGTAAGTCATTGAATCATTTATTTAAACGATTCGTTCATTCAGTAATGAAACACCTCCGTGTTTTGAGAAGCAAAAAACATTCATATGTCTTTGTTTGGAACTATTTTCGATTTTATTTTGCAGCCAAACAGCCAATTCTGTGTCTAAAATGTAAGACACTTAATATAAACCGTTTAATGCACAGGTAGTTATAGTCATTTTATTCTCTGTTCTATATTAATGCCCTGCTTTCATTAAAGCACACACATAAGTTTAATTAATTGTAAAATGTGACAATCTGTTGTTTCAACAAAAAGCAGTTTTAGAAACAAGTATTTTCACGCCTGAGTGTCTGATATGTTAACAATCAAAGAGGTATTCCTAGCATTCCTAATCCATAAATAAATCAAGCAGCACTCTAGGCCGTTTCTCGGAAAATGGGCTTCAGCATGGCATCTTCAGCAACGCTAACTGAAAGCTACAGAAATCAACCCACAGAGCAGCAGACCTTTCAATAATTTTTCTAACACTTTAAAGGACTTAGTGGAAGAAAGACCAAAGTAGCATTACTCACCGGCAGTGAAGTCCTTGTTAAGGTCGATGAAAGCATTGGAATGAGGGATGCGCATTTTGACATCAGATCCGAGAGCATTCTCACAGTTTTGTTTTCTGATAAATGATAAAACAGCATGGTTTGTACACTGTGCAGTTGTTTTTGTGGTACAGGCAGAAAAACCTAAATAAATCTTACCTTGTCCTGAGATAGCAAACCTCTGATGAACCACCAACAGATCCAAAAATGTCTGGAATCATGTCCCCATTAAAGCTGTATGTGGAAAAGAAAAAGTGGCATTAGACCAATGCAAAAGCAGAAACTTTACAAGGGAAGCTTGTATTTGTACACTGAGAGGATGAGGACTACAGAACTTGAACAATGACACAATGACGATGTTTAAAATGATTACAATCCTCATCAGTGATTTGTGGTATTTAAGACCAAGATTATAGATATTATATAATATTACCACTAGGGCTGAGTTGAAAAATATTAATTTCTCAATTTTAATTGATTCTTATTTTGATGAACTAAATCTAACTAAATGACCTAAATTCGATTTCTAAATCTAAGATCCAATCTTTTAGTCTATGCTGTTTTCCATGGATGCGTGAACACAACTTAACTTAATATTTTTTGTAGCGCACCTCCCATCAAATTCTGATTCAAAATTCAAACAGTAAATAGCTTTTTGGCGATCTTTAATGTGGCATGACAGATCGCTGTAGAACTGATCATCTATTTCATTTTACTAAACATAGACATGAATGAACATCAGATGTTGAAAGATACAGTACAACTTACCGAAATATAACCGCTCAATCAATGTTTCAACCACAGAAAGACGTTAATAAGACAGCTTGTAAACCATGTCACATAACATTACATAAAAAAAGGCATTTAATGACCATAACGTGATAGTTAAATAGAAAAATTAACACTAGAGAGGAGCATTTTGCTACGTGCTCTATATTGCATATTCATTATATTTTTTCTTAACCTGTTCTTCAATATTTAATGTATGTTTGAATAAATCTTATTAAATAAAAAAAACAAGTTTTATGACAACAACAGTTGAAATGTCTAGGCTATATTTGAAAAAACGAATTGGAGTTTAAACTACATCATTAAAGCGGCAGTCCAGCGTTTTTCCTCTTTGTCGGCATCTCTGTTCGAAATCTGCAATTGCAGTCATTCGCGGAATTATCCACTTTACGTGAGTTGACGTTCAACACCCTCGACACGGCACAGCGCGGATGAACACAATGTTTGAGGAGACTGTGAGGCTGTCAGTCACCGCGCCGGTGTGGATACTGTCATTCAGAATCACAGATTATTCTAAGTATGACCAACATAAGAATTTTCACCGGAAAATGTCATCTGAACAAGTAAGAAACATACACTTTTGTTCTGGTTCTGACATTGCAGTAAATCGCGCTGATTAAATCTAACAATCGTGATCATATCACGCAAAACCGTGCAAATTATACTTTGTTCTCAACTTGTTAATGTTAACAACGTCAACATTGCGTGACTACATGTAATGTCCTTCCGATATTATCCTTGTTTTCACATGGTCCGGTTGCAGTCTCTTTTTTTCTGTAGCCACTCCGAAGTCTGAACGAAGTCTTTTGCATTTTACAGCGGGTGAATCTGTTGTCACTGGTGATTGTCGTTTGAACCTTTCTGGATCCGTCATCAAATTGATGTTTAATTATATCAAGTGCTGTGAGAAAAGGCTATAAATCTCCACCTCCAACATCCTCACACGCAATTTAGCTTATACTAGCCGATACTCTTCTTTATGTGTACAGATGTGACGTAATGACGCAAAGACATGCTTGAATCTCCCGCGGAAATCCACCAGTACCACTGGAATTAAAAACATTATTACAAGCTTACCGCTTTGATTCGAGCTAAGGCAAGCAGATAGTTTTGAACACTGGCTGGTTGTGTATTTTCTCAAATATGTATTTTGGATAATTTTTAACCCAAAAAAAGCTACGGACTGCAGCTTTAAGAAATTATTATTAAAACATAATTATTATAAAAACTGCCTTATTTAAACAATTTAAATTTACAAATCAGTTGTTAATTGTAATTGTAGGCCTAATTGTACCATATATGACAGGGTTCCCTGAATAGTCTACAGAACTAGTTGACTTTTTTTTTTTTTTTTTGAGAAATAATTATGTACTGTACCTGCTATATATCTAAAATAATTGGTTGAATCGAACTGAATCAAAATCACAATTGAATCAAATCATGACCTTGAGAATGGAATCATGAACTTTGTGTCAATGGCCAGCCCTAATTCCCAAACTATTCTTATAAAACACTTTTATAAACATATATTTATAATCACTTACTCCATGACAAGAGGCTGATCATTAAAGGTCCTGTTAATCTCTACCCTATCCTTCAGGTCTGTAAAAGAACAGAAAACATTTACAAAAACAGTACAAATCGCTGCTGTAGTACAGTTCTATGACCATCAATTTAGGCAAAAATATTTAATAAATAATAAATAAATGCTTTGTGAAAGCGCTTTCACAAAACATTTTTTTCTTTATGTATTCTTTTCAGATTTTACCCAAAGTTTGGTTATGTCCCCAGAAGATGAAGACAGTTGTCAGTGGGGAGTCCTTTAGGTGGCCAGTGAGAAGCACATCCATCTGAGAGTCTCCATCATAATCACCCGGGACCACACTAGTTATGCTGAAGTCACTGAAAGACCCAGAGAAACACATGAACACTTGCAATATCAAAACACCACACACCTAGCATGATACAGTGAGAATAAGGATCTCACACTTGAGGGGGGGGGGGGGGGGGGGGGGGGGGGGACATACATTTTATTCATCACAAATATGCAATTTGGCGGAGATGTTGTTATTCATATGGCCAAAAAATATGATTAAATTCTGATAGCTTGTTGTAATCGATTTGATTTTTTTACGTACATAAAATTAGTATATAAATATCAATTGTCACTACGTTTATACTTAAATGGTTAGTTTTATGAACAAAGCTCTGGAGTTTTAAGCAGCAAAATATATAGTGCAATGCAATATAATGATGATTGAGAGATTTACAAATAAGCATTCAAATGCATGTTGTATCATATTTAATGCATACATTATTAACATTATTTTTCAAAGAATTGCATATGGATAATCAAGTAAACAGTTATCAACATTTGTTAACAAACAAGTATTCATTACTTCAATTAGCTTATTGTATCTGCATTAAATTGCTCATTTAAAAAAAAAAAAATTTTTAGCCAACTGTGATTTTGTATATGTACATTTCTGAAATACATAACTTAAGACAGTTACCTCTGATAACAGAACACTCTAAATTGTAATATGTACTATGAACATTTTCTGTAAAGAAATGCTGCTTTGAAATGATGTGTATTGTGAAAAGCGCTATACAAATAAACGTGAATTGAATTGACTTAAACGTGAGTAGCTTTAGCCCAGTAAATATTCTCTTGTGATATTAATAACAATATAAAAGTTAATATTTTGCTAAAATGAATCAGTAAATATTTCACAGCAAAAAATACATCAGTACCACGAGCTAAAGCTAGACATTGGAACTATAAGTCAGAGGGAAGAAGGCATGTAGAAGATTGGGGTTTTGGCAACGTTTTGATCATGTTTAGAGGCATTACAAATGTATGCATCAATGTAATAGAGTTAGGCTTTATAGGGTTAGTGTGTGTCAGTATATATTCTCACCTAGAGATAACCTCTTTAGTCAGGTTGACTTTAGGTTTGTAATAAGGAGGTTTAAGATCAGCCAAGAAAATCAACAGTTCAGATCCTGAAAGAAATAAAAATTCCATAAAACAACACATTATCATGATGTTTATCACCAATAACACAAATAATTAAAAATACATTAAAGTACAGTACAAAGTACTCTACTTTAGTGGAGTATCCAGCCACACCCCCAGTCATTAGCAATAACACTGGTGAGTTAATTAACGTTATACACAAAACACCCGCTGACATATTATCAAAGCTCACACATAATATACAATAATCATCACCTTACATAAAACATACAAGTTAAACTTTGGGTAGTGTAATTTTAAGACCTTATTAATCTTAACGTCAGCTAGCAGAACTGTAACGTTACGTACTCTTCCTGATGATGAAAACGTCAGTCTGCTTATCAGAGTTGAAGTCACCGAAAGCCGCTACTGTACCATAATTCTCCAAGGCAAATAAATCCCTAGTAACGTCCTGCAATGCAAACGTGACATATTGTCCGACAAAACTTAATAATAACGTCAAAAAACAAGCCCATGACAGCAACATTTTGCTGTTAGCTTCGTTCATCACAAACTGGAACACGGCACGTCGTTCTACGGCAGCCAGCGGGGTGCATATGGGCTTTGCGACAGTGTGGGTCCCTTAACGGCAGTGTGAGTGTGATGTTTTTATTTTGCTGTCATCATGGCAAGCTTAGCGGATGTTGGTTGGAAGCTGCTGGAGTTCAAAGCCAGATCTAAGCGATCAGGTTTGGCTTTTTGAGATGTATGGTACTGGGCACGATTAAACAGTGCACATTTGTTCTCTCTCTGCATTTTGATCCATTGTCCGTGTTGCAGACGCTCATTAACATGAGTTGTAGTGTCTGTGTGGCAGAGAGCAAAGCTTAAAGGTCAGGCGAGAAGTGTAACTTACGCTGATCTAGGACTATATTTAGAGCCTAACTGCACTCTGGGCGTCATGCTTTGCATTTTTAACGTGTAGTACTTTAAAAGACTTGAGTCCCGGAATGACTAAGGTTTTGAAAAGGCTTTTTAACCCTCTTAATTCAGTGCTTGTTAGCATCTGCTTCAGACTGACAGTAAAACCCAAGTAACACTTGACAGTTTTCAGGATCCACTTGTGATTAAGATAGATAAATAAGTAAAATTACACATAGTTTCTTTCTGCTATTATTCTTTGTTTCTTGAAGGGATGTCACACAGGAAAAAAAGACAATTGCTCACCGTAAGGTTGTTCTAAACCTGTATGTAAAAGATCCAATAAATGTAACCAGTGACTGTCATTCTATCTAATATCAACTTTTGTGTTCCACAAATTCATACGGGTTTGGAATAGCATGGGCTAATATCAACGATATGTTGCGTGAACTATTCCTTTAAAATAGTCATGTCAATTTTAGTTGTACAGCTTTACAGAAATTTATGGTGTTAATGATTATAATATCTTAATATCGTCATGCCTTACAGTCGCATTAAGCAGAGTTGGGCGAAAATATAGTTTTGCAACGATTTAAACAATTAAACGACAGTTAAGATTTGTTATATAGTAGGCAGGCCTGTATATCGCTTTACGTATACTGTATGTGGGGTAAGTATAGTGAGTGACGTGTATATCCAATGCTATATAGAGCTGTGCAATATTATACTTTACATTTTGTGGTGATACAATCAATTAATCAGTTGGATACATTACAGATCACAAATTATTAGTCATAATTTTAGAAGTTGGCTTGGGATTGTAGTCTGTATAGTGTCATCGACATTTCCGCACATTTTAATTGTCTTCTCATCCTCTCACATCAGTCATACCAAATCATCTCACTTTCAGTTGTGTATAATGAGATTTGTTGCATGTCCATTTAATAACCGTGCCTGAAGATGTGTGATTCCTTGTAATTTGTCTTTTTTTCTCTAACCATGTCAATTATACTAATGTTGTAGTTTAACTAATAGAGGACTGGCGTAGAGTTCACCTAATGAAAAATGGCCAACGCTGCCAAAGAGGTTCTGAATGTCCATCGCAAACTCCGGAAATTTGGTAAGTTTGGGTGAAGGGCTTGATCCATGGAAAAACTGCGTTGCAGTTGATATAGTGTGAAGTATCTGGATAGAATATTATTAATAACTGTCTAATTTTGCCAAGAAACAAAATGAAAGCCAATACATTCCCATTAGCAGTATTGGTTCAGAAGTTCCTAATTGAAAATTGGTGCTTAATTTCTTTTTCTTTTTTATTTCAGCAAATAATAATTCTAGTGTTTCTCCTCTAATGTTTCTAGCTGTTTCAGTTCATTTAAAGGGGTTAGGCATAAATAAACCTTGGTAATATCATGGGGGAAATTTTGTGATTAATCAAGTCAGTAATGCAGTCCAGTTCCTCTCATCTCTTTCTGTCAATGTCTGATCAAATCTGTTAACAGAGGGTTCGTATGCTTCTTGAGGCAAGTTACTTTTATATCAATGTGGTGAAACTAAAATGAGGAGTATCTTTCATTTGCCCATTTGGATGTGCACTGCTTAGCTGGAGTTATCTTAAAAAGAGATGGCTTTGTCCCTGCTACTTAAAAGCTGATGGGAATTATGCTAATTTGCTAGGAAATGTGAATTTTCAGTACCTGAGGTATTGACCCTGGGTCGGTTCTATTAAAATGTAAATTGCTCCAAAGTTAAATGTGTCTGAAATAGTGCTCAAGTTGATGGGGTTCCCCTGAATTTCACTCCTCACAGAAAAAAACCCCTGAATTTACTGGTGTTGGGTTCCACTATTCAGAGTTTGTGCCAGCCTTCAATATTGCAATCATGCTGTGTGTGTTTGCAGTGACGTTCGATTTGATATATGCATCTGGTGAACAATAGCTTTAGTATTTTGCATTTTGCTTTGATTGTTTTCCTGGCATGCTTTGCTGCCTTTGCACCTCGGTAAATCTACATTTCGCTGCTCTTAGCATTGTAAATGGAACAGAAAACCATTTAGGTTAGAGACCAATTGAAGCACATTTTGATTTTGGTGAGTCAGCTCAACCTCAGCATACTAAATAGCCATAAGTGAGCCTGTAGCGAATCTATACAGTAGCATCATCAAGAAGCCATGCTGACTGTGTATGCTCATCACTTCCATCCAGGGATTCTTAAATTGCATCTAGAGATGAGATACACATCACAATATTTCAGATCTGTTCAGATTCAAGGGTTGTTGTAACATCAATGTCTGCTTTTTTGTGATCAGGCTCCATCTATGAACCCCTTAAGCTATCCATACTGCACCGGGATGATGAGCCCCTTTGGGAGAAACTTGACCGCTTCTATGGTGCAGGTGAGAATGTATGCCCTGTATGTAATCTGTTTTTCATATAGGCTTAAGAATTGAGGCCAATCTGAAAATGTTATGGTATGGAGGGCTCAGGATTGTAGGCAAACATCTCTTGAGCATTCTATTATGGTTTTAATGATGCATTTAACCTCATTATATTGTGTCATGGCTTCATCTAGCTGCACCACCTTTCTTTTTATTTTAATTAAAAGTACGCATTTATAAAGCAACTCATTTAAGGTGTCAAGTTGTGTACGAATTGTAAAGTTACTCCTGATTTTCCCTAATATAGTTGATCTGTGATTAAGTGCACCGATGTTTACTCCTATTCAAAAAATAATTTAATTATGGAAAGATGTTTCCTAATTTAATTGGAGGATTCAAAAAGTCTCCAAACCATTACATTTAATAATAATACCCAGCAAATGACTTGAGTACAAGCACTAAAAGATTAATTTGGAGCTGGTATAGTTTCTCATTGCTGTGCAGTTTGCTCTTAATCAATACTCATCTCTTTTCCTACCCACCCTCTATCTCTTTCTCTCTTCTCACCTAATCTTGCTTTCCATTTTAGTTTTTACCATGACAATACATAAATACTGCTGTGCAAGATGAATGGCACATGTCATATTAAAATACTTTTCTTAATAGATTTATTTATTTTTTTTTTTTATTTTTTTTTATAGTTTCTTAAAGGTGCTCTAAGCGATGTCAAGCGTTTTTTAGGCCAAAACATTTTTGGTCACATACAGCAACCATCTCCTCACTATCCACTTGCTGCCTGTCCTCTGAACACACTGTAAAAAAACGCGGTCTCTGCAGACACCCCAGGCTCCACAAACGGCAACAAAAACAAACTCCGGCAACCCGCTCCACAAAACATAACAAACTGTTCCAGCCAATTACCGACAAGAAGCACTCGGGGGTGGGGTTTGGGGGGTTAGTGCGCAGATGAGGAGGAGGGAGGGTCTAGCTAGCCTCCATTTTGTTTGACAATACTTTAAAAAAGTGACGTCACCCGACATCGCTTAGAGCACCTTTAAGAAAAATGAGTCTCGCTTTTGAGGTCATTTAGATTAGCTAGTGTATGTCTTATTTGCAGGGTTTCTGCGTGTCTTAAAAAGGTTTGAAAAAGGCTTAATTCACTCGTACACGAATTAAGGCCTTAATAGGAGCAGAAAATCTTGAATTAAAAAAGTTATGGCATTATGTTGCATGCATTGCAAAAAAATGTAATCTACCTCAGTATTTTTGTCCTGTTTTCCAATACAAATATCTAAACATCTTTGATACGTTTACTTGAGAAGCAAATGTAAGTCTTGAAAAGTTGAACAAAATTAAGTGAATTTGTGCTTAAACAAGATCAAATATCTGTCAATGAGTTACAAAAACTCCCCTTTGGCTTTGAATTAAGTTGATTTTTTTTCTGAGCCCATTGCCAGATATTATAAACTCACTTAATTTTGATCAACTTCACAGACTTCATATTTTGTGTCATTTTGTATACCCAGTAAATGTGTCTTGATTTAAGAATCTTTAGGCAGTTGCACTGGAAAACAAGACACAAAATACTGATGAAGAACATCACTTTTTTTGAAGTGTAATCAGAAAATACAGTAGGTAGTCAAGCTACTTTTTTGGTGTAAAATGAATTAAAAAGTAATGGATATCTTTTAGAAGTTGTACTTTCAAACTCTGAAGTGTTGCTAATACATCTCTTTGTGTTTCTCCCTAGATATTTACATTTAGAGAACATTTTTTTCTTTACTTGGTCTTAAAAAGTATTGAAAAAGTCTTACATTTACCTTCATAAAACCTGCAGAATCCCTGTATTTGTCGAACACTGAATTATCTCCAATTGTATTTATTGTTGGTTTGTTGATGATATTATAATGACATATATCATATATGCCAAATATTGCCAGCAGCCGCAAGTAGTTTTGCTTTCTCTGCGTACATAGTCAGGGGAACTCTGACCTAACTCCTAAAAGGAATTCAAAGTAGGACCTAAACATCACAGATTGACCTTATGGTTCAATGCACAGACTTCAGCTGCTTGGCTTAAAATATTGTGGGATATTTAAACATTTCAAGAACACCTTATGTCTTCTGTCTAGCACACCTGATTCAACTCCTCAGCTCATTAGTCGAGTGCTCGATGAACTTGTTTCATCCACTTCAAAACCGATGGAAAAACCTTGTTTCTTGAACACTGCATGTACAAATTCTATATTTTCAATCTCTTTCCTTCATCCAGACATTCAGCCTGTTCCTAAAGCTCATTTAAAATCCCCAGACAGACAACACTGAGATGAGAGCACTGCAGGGTGGGGGAGGGAGGAAGTGAGAGAGAACAAAGAGTAAAGAGTGACAGAGAGGATGCTTCTCATTTCAATGATCCTTTTGAGTCATGGTTGAAGCAGACAAACGTACAGCGTTAGCGCTGGGTAATCCTGTTTTGAAAGTGAATCCTCATGTCATTCCCTATAAGACGAATCCTACAATGATAAATGTGGTAACTTTCATAATTCAGATAGTAATAGTTCTGGCAGACTCTACCTCAGAGCTGAAATGCATCTCAGCTTACAATGATTGTCGTGTGTACTGTATATAAATGCAGCACATCATATGCAACATGCATGGTATGTTATTCTGAACTTTTCTCAGAAGGATATTACCATTTTTATCTCTGGTCTTTCTCGCTCTCTTAGTGGTTTTTCCTATTTATGTGGTAATGCATAATGCTTCAGTGCTTCTCATTTCCTCTTCTTCTCCTCTCCAGCCTGTTTGTTGTGAATGCAGTTCTGCTATCTTTCCTCTGCCTCCACAAGATTAAGGTTGGAGAAAACAAGCTTTAACTTTTAATGGGCAAAAGAGTCTTTCCCTCTCTTTCTTTCTTTGTCTTCTCCCTCTGTCTCTCTCTGTCTGTGTGGTTCAGTATCCACCCATTTTCTCCATCTTCTTCCACTTGCTCTGATGGACCCCCTCCCTTTCTTCTTAGTGTATAAAAATGTCTGCCTTGTGTAAATAGACTGATTGTATGTGCAGTGTTAGGAGTTGATTTAGAGGTGCATTATGCTGATGGATGATAAGAGAGAGATGATGCAGTCTTCCAAGAATTTGCATCTAGAGTGCTATGATGCGTTCCTTCCCTCACGTCAAAGATGCATGTGAATAATACGTCATTTGCCTTTTCCTTTTCTCAAAAGAAGTCACTCAATGCACAGGTGATGCCTCCACTTGCCACAGCGACTGTGAAATGACTGCAAATGAGATTTTCTTGATTGGTAATATAAGGTTTTACTGAAGCAAATGGCCAGTAATCGTAGGTTTCTCTGGATTAATTGATCTCTGACCCTTTCCTCCCTGAAACATTATGGAAGACTCTAACCTCAGTCTTCCTTTTAGTCCTGCCGGCATCAACCGCACTTAAAGTACAAGACCTAATCAGATAAATACATATTTATCGCCTTGTCTGGAATGCCGGATTCTTCTGATGCGAGTCAGAGCAATCCTGGCTGCAGTCTCTCTGAAGAGTATATTAATATTCTGACTAATTCCCCCCAGTGTCTCCTTATCCCCCAGCCCTGCTGGCACTGTCTCTTTGAATTGACCCAAACACTACATAACAAATGATGGCTCGGAAGGATTGTCCCCTTCATTTGTGCTGCCGTAATGTGCTGATGAAAAATGAAGTGCCCTCTTCAGCCTGATTATACATTAGTAAAGAGAAATCACAGTGGAGGGAGCGAAAGAGAGCTAGTTTAACAGTTGGGCACAGTGATGGACAAAGCTGTGTTGCCATTTCTGTACTATTTTTCTTCATAATATTATTGTTGAGTAATATGCGACAATATTTATTTACCTTGATTAATTATACATGCAGTGGTATTTTATGTCAGACAACAGGAATAAAAGTTGGTGTTCATCAAAGATGCGTAAACAGGCTTGGAAGGTACACTAGGTGTTTGTGAAGACACCTGCTGTTGCGGTGAGCTGTTGATAGTAACACCATAAGACTACATCTGTTTTTCTCTCATTTCTTCTAGTGAAGAGCACCATTCTGAATTATCAGAGCCCTACCACTGGTCTGTTTCCTGTGAAGACTTGTTCCACCTGTAAGGATGCTAAAGTCAGAGACTCCCTCTACTGCGCTGCCAGTGTCTGGGCACTGGCGTTGGCATACAGGTTAGATATTGATTGGCACTTTATGTGGAATTACCTTTTGGTAAAATCTGTGATCACATTGATCTACGTTGATCTTAGATTATGTTTCAATTGGTAAATGTAAATTAATGTGTTAAAGAGACTGGCTCTTTTCTAGTGCTCCCATTTACCACCATGCCTTACTCGCCACTCATGAATCAAAGACCATAAATCCATTATTAATGTGCTGGCTGTTGTTCAGAGTGCTATTATATAAAATATATATACAATCATGTGAAAAAGAAAGTGCACCCTTTTGAATTCTATTGTTTTACATATCAGGACATAAAAAATCATCTGGTCCACAAGTGTGACATATGTAGTGCATGATAGAGATTATTAAACCAACACTAAAGAACATTTTTTACCTTAAAATAATGTTTCCAAAATCGTATCAGTGGTTCATCAAGTCGTAACAGGGTGAAAGGCACTTCTGGATTGCTTTGCAGCCCTATATCTGCTATAACCACATTATGCAAGTTTGCCAGATCGGGTCGCGTTTCTGTAGTTCGAATGAGCCATAAGAAAACTACAAATTGACTTGCTTTACGTCAAGCATTACAATAGTCATTATTTAGTTTTTCTTTGTTTCTGATGTCTCAATACATCATACTTTCATGAAATCATGCAACACACTCTACCTTGTCTGTGGACATCGTTCATTCCAAAGCTGTTGCTAGATAAACAGCGAGCGTGCGTGGGACAGTAGGCATGTAAATTATTTACGACAGCGGTAATGGACAATTCCGCTTCCCACCTGTAGGGCGACCGAAGAGGAAAAGTTCTTTAGTGTTGCTTTAAAGGGATAGTTCACCCAAAAAATTAAAATGCTGTCATAATTTACATTTACCCCTATAGTTGCTATACAATGAAAGTCAACTGTTTGGTTACTAACATTATTCAAAATATCTTATTTTATGTTCCACATAACAAAAAAATATGCTGGTATGCAGTGGCGTGTATACCATCTGTGGCGTCTAAGCAGACAAAGATGAGTTTAACAGCCAGTGACAAAAGGCTTAACAAGCTGTTAGAAAATCTTAAAGAATATCTATTAGTTAGCAAGACAATCTGTATTGTAATATGTTTTTTTTTTCATACTGGTTTGTTGATTCACTCTTGGTGTGAACAGGCCTTATGGCTATGATTTGGCCTGAATAAGCAGTATTGTGGTAGAACTTGGTGGAATAGGCCTCTCTGAATGAAACAGTGAAAATGAATATCATTATTATAGGAAAAAAAGCTGTTTTCTTATACTAACGTTCAAATATTTGTGGTCAGTAAGGGTTTTTTATCAAAGAAATTCATACTTTTATTCAGCATTGAACATCGAGTTTTTACTTTATTTTTTTTATCAAATAAATGCAGCCTTGGTGAGTATAAGAGACTTCTTTCAAAAACATCTTTTAAAGGGTGGTGCAAGTGTATACTCCTCACATTTGACAAATTAGTGGCAGCTTTAATCACACTGAGTCAAGTATGTGTACCCACTGATCAGGTGCAAGTTGATCCACCTGCATTTGTTCCAGTGCTCATTAATGGACTACTGCTTCTACACTGCAGTTTTCTAAGCTCTGTTAAGACAGATTTAGATTGAACTTAATGTCCAGGGATGTACTGGATAGCTTAAAGGTTATAGGTTCAAACTCTGCAAGGGGGAATTCACAAACTATCACCTTTATTTCCTTGAACAAGATATTAGAGCTAAACCTCAGGTTCCTCTTGGGGGATTGTCTAAAGTCACTTTGAATCCAAGACACTCTGACCAAACACCCACCCTGCTCGTTCTTTAACTGGGATGTTGTAGAACATTTTTTGTTTGTTTGTTTGTTTCTAGCTAGTCCAGTGATTTGGATTTCTGTTCTGAATCATTTTCCTTCCTAAAAATGAACTTTCTCCCAAGTGGGCAGTATTTCCTTGTGTTTTGTCTTCCCTTCTTTCATTTAAATTTATCAGAAAGATCTGTCATCATTTATTCAGTCTCATGTCGTTCCAAACCTCTATTACTTTTTTCTGTTGAACACAAAATACAATACTTTGAAGAAAGCATATTGTGACAAGGACAAAGAAACTACATAAAAACACAATAAATTTAGTTTTTGTTCATGTGGGAGGTTTTGGTGCATGACCTTTTCTAGGCCGTGTCTGATTTTGCTTTGTATTGGTTTCCCTACGTAATAATTTAACCATCACTGGCTGGAACAACCAAACATTTGGTTATTGTTTTGTAGGCTTATTTTCCTAATTTGGGCATTTACTCTATCTCTAACAGCTATGGTTGTTCATTCATAGTAATAATTACCGGTTGAATTGAGAGTGCCTTTTTAAATTCCAACTCAATCCCTCAATAGATTTGAGGTAGCAAACATGCAGAATTGCATTTTTAGACACTTTATATTTGATATGTCCACTATTTATATTTCAACTGAATTTCATTGTAATATTTCTATGGCCCTATTTACACCTGGTATTAAGAAGCTTTTTTGTCAATCCCAAGTGGACGATTCATGTAAACGGGGTCAAATGTGAATGTGTCCACATACTGTCCGCCTACTGACCTAATCCGTAAACATCATGGGAAGCTCGCAAGCCAGACTGGAATTAAACTTTATTGCCTGAAGCCCTAAGTTTGGTCTAAAGTTGAAAACGCACCATGCACAATGGTCAGTGTGGAAATGATCAGAGCAGAAATGAAAGCTGTAGTTCTCTGTACGTTTTTCCGTCATCTCATTTTGCGTTCATATGTAAATTGCGCAAGCTTATTTTGTTCATAAAGCACATACATTTACCCGCCTTTAGACCCCCCCCCCCCTCGACGAAATAATGGACAGAAGTGGACAAAAGATATGAATTAAAATACCAGGTGTAAACGGGTTGTGTCTCCCTTGTCTTCTTCGACCAAAAATGCATCTTAATACCAGGTGTAACCAGGGCTTAATATTCAGTAGCAAGGGGATAAGTTACAGATATTTTAAACATATAGCATAATAAGCACACACACACGCACCTTCCCTCTTTCTAAAGCAGGTCACCAGCACTCTCGGGGCCCAGGTCAAGGTTAAAGGATTTATAGGAGGGCACCCAAGACCGAGACTTTCCGTTGAACTCCTAAGATGAAGTGTTTCTTTTCCTTCTCACTCCTCCTGGTGAGGGTTGTTCCTCTAGAGGACGAAAACGGGGATAAAAATAGAGAGCAGGCGTATATCAGAGGCAGACGTAGTCATCAGTCTTCACCTCTGCATATTAGCATTGTCAGAGGAGTTTAATTAAGATGATTCCAATCTGACAGCAAGGCCTGAACCCATTACTTACTCTCTATTTATCTCTGTAGGAGTATATGTGGGTGGTGTGCATGTGTGTGCTCTACATGAGCACTCTTGATATGTGTTGAAGGTTTGTCTCATTTGCATGTTTGCCTTTTTTATTACTGTGATAGTTTGAACACTTTGCCTTGCTGCAGATTCTCACTATTTGACACATGTTCAACATAATAAAGTGCTTTACAGGAACTCACGCAGAATGTTTCTTGCGCAGGCGAATCGACGATGACATGGGCCGCACTCATGAACTGGAGCACTCTGCCATCAAGTGCATGCGGGGGATTATGTACTGCTACATGCGGCAGTCTGATAAGGTGGGTTACAGCGTCACACCATAGGACAGAGCTGCATGCATGTCACTCATCAATTCTGCCTTTTTAAAAACTCAAACAGTCTGCTGAAGATCGCTTTATTCCCCTCTGGTGAGCAGTTTCATACTTTTAGACAACTTTACAGTTCTGTTGATCATTTTTGGTACTGTTCTTGTAAGGTTAGTGCCGTAACCTCATGCAGAAGCCTGCAGATCAAACGTCCTTGTGAAGTTCGGCAAGATTGCGTTGCCTATATTTAACACTTGTTCACATTGGTCGATTTGACTGACCTTGCCATGAATTTCCATATGTATATTCCCACTATACCACAGATTTACTTTCAGAGGAAATGTACACACATCCCACGTTCTTTTGGCTCACCACACTTGCAAGCAACACTGGGCTTTCTTTACTGTTCTGGGGTTACAGTAAATCTCAGAAAGAGCTTTGCACATAGTGTGAAGCTTTTTTTATGGACTCTACTCAGTGTTTCAGGGCTTAAAGGTAAGGATTTTTTTCTGTTGCCCAGTCAGTTCAGGAGTTCAGATTTTTACTTGCAATGCCAATATTTTAAGTGGCTCCACCATGAAATAATGATTTTATTTAGCACTGTACTTTTATATTTGCTTGAAATAATAATTATATTAGATTATTTCACCCAGAAATGAAAACTGTTGTTCCAGACTTTCGTTCACCTTCAAGACACAAATTAACATTTTTATTCAAACATAACATATTTTATTAAAAAGATTATCTCATTTGAATGTCCACACAACAAAAAAATCGATTAAAGTACATACATAGAGCACATCAAATATGGTACGTGGAAACTTAACCGTACTTGCTGGTTATGTGTCAAGCAGGTGCGTTTGATGTGCTAAATGTATGTGTTGAACAATGTTTATAAAAGAATAAATGAAAACGGTTCATTACATAAAGCGATCATATCTCTTCAGAAGACTTGGATTAAACTGCTCGACAACTCATATGGATTGTTTTTTTTTGTTACTTTTTGAAGTCTCAATTTTGGTGGAATGGACTTTGACTGAAATCTCTCTCAAGCTTCATTAACCCTTGTGCCTCATTAAAAAAAGTTACACATAGCTCCATAGAGGACAAAAATGTCCACATCAAAAAAACTGTCATAAAAATGTGAAGCTTGGGAACACAGACTTAAGTTTGGTATCATTTTAAAGAAGACCATTGGCCAATTATTGCTGAAGTAAAATATGAATGTCAATCCAAAAAAAAGTTATATATATTAAATATAAAATATATATTTTATAAAACAAGTTGAACTCAAAAACGGCTAGAAAATCAAAGCCATTGATATAAATAAATTGTGTTCCAAATTTGAGGTTGATATCTCAAAAAATGAGCTTTCAGTAAGATTTTGTTTGGGCGCAGTAACAGACTTTCCCCATTGGATGCCATGCAGCAAAACTCCACTGGTGCACATTTTAGATTTGCAGTTAAGTTTTTCCTCTCTCAATATTACAAACACACACATGCACACACATATATATATATTTTTTTATAACACACATACCAACCACACTCTGACATCCATACCAACACACCCACACAAATATCGTTGCATAATTTATCCAATTGGCGCTATAATATGCCGGAGCAGAAAACAGGAATAAAGCGAGAATTTGCTTTATAGACCAAACCTGAAAAAATGGCACCATCTGATAAAAAATTGTAAAAAATTTCAATGGGGCCATTTTTGTCCAAAAGGTGCTGAGAGGGAGTATTACAATTCCACCTAGTACCTAGTGCAAAAAAAGATTTTTTTAAGGAAATAGTAAAATTACAATAAAAATACACACCTGTTCCAAATTTTATGCAGTTAGCATTAACACAGGCAAAGTGATAAAAAAAAAAACAAAAAAAAAACTGAAAAGGCCAAAAATGTCCCTAAGGAGGCACAAGGGTTAAAAACATTTTAATTTGTGCTTTGAAGATGAATAAAAGTCTTATGGGTTTGGAATGGCTTGAGTGTCAGTAATTGATCATATAATTTTCGTTTTTGGATCCCTATAAGTCTTTTTTAAAAGCTGGAAATAAAATAGCTAACCTTGTCTTGTTTTACTAATTCCGCCTGTCTATCCCTCAACTCTCGCACTGGAACGTGGCAGCAATGTCTGTGACACGCCTCAATAAAGAGTTGATTTTTAAATACAGATGTGTGAACTCACTCCACAACTTGGATGACATTTGGGTATTATTTGGGTTTTCTCTGGGTTGCATTTGAGTGGCTGCCAGTTGGGCTTTTCTGTGGTTTTAAGAGTTGGATGTTGCTGCAATCAGGGTTTTGACAACGTTCCCATGGCGAGCTGCCTAGAGCGACTGTGGCCATTTGCAGAGTTGTTGTCTGATGGTGGAGTCCTGTCCTGTTTTGGTCCAGCTGATACTGTTTTTACCACCAGCTAAAAGCAAATGTTAAGTAATGCACATGCACATTTCTAACCTTTCATAAGTACTGGGAGACAGGCCCCCCATCAAAAACTGTATATGTGGATACACTTTTATGATACTGTTATGAATATGGATTTAAATTGCAGGTTGGAGTTCGTTCACAAGCAGCATGGCACAGTCGCTGACGATGGAAGACGTTTGCTAGTATTGTTTCATGCTGTATTTAAATATGACCTCATCCATCACTAGTTTTGTTTTCTGTTTTAGAAATGATTCTGTTACGGTGTGAGAAACCAGTGCAGGAGTGAACTGTTTGAATGAATCACATTTTTTGCAAACCCATTTGACTGATTAGATCAATAGTGATTATGCCAGTTCTGATTCTAAACAGCTCACTGAAAACACACAAGACTTCTGAAATATTATTAGGGATAATGATTCTCAGGTTGGTATATGGAAATCTCCACCATCAGACATAGATTTAACAGCAATATTTTACTGGAGCACAGTGGTATTTTACTGTGTCTTATGCCCCAGTAAAAAAGGGTCTAGTAGCGATGCCCCTGGTAATGGATATAGAAACTGGGAGAGAAGCTCCATCAAAAGGAAAACACTTCACAATGAAGTTGAATACATTAACATTATAGCCATGGCAATGGGGTATACTACTATATTAAAGTTTGGGGTCAGTAATATCCAGTATACATTTTTAAAGAAATAAATACTTTCAACAGGGATGCATTAAATTGATCAAAAGTGACAAGTCTTTTATAATGTTACAAAATATTTTTATTATGCTGTATTCTTTGATGAACTTAATATTCATCAAAAAATACTGAAAAAATTAAACACGTCTTTTTCACATATATTATTATATTAGAAATATATTAAAATAGAAAACAGTAATAGTAGTAGAAGTATTTTATGAGACTTGGTACGTGACACCTTTTTTTTTTTACCACTTTTTGGTAACATAAACTTTAGGTACATTAACCTAATCTGCAGATCATTGCAGTTTTTTACCGTTAATGAATTGGATGTATTTGAGTTTACCTTATTGGTGATGTGCTGATGCGCTGTTGGTTGAGAGGCTGTTTTTAACAGTAAGAGTCTCATTTCCCATGCAAAAAGAGCTCATGTTAAGTCTGTTTTTACAGTTGGCCATTGCTTTAAAGCAACTGTTCTCTCCCGGCGTAGACCTGAGCAATTATGCCTCTCTTGTGCCTTTGAAATTGTTCCATTTCATTTATTCCTGACCCCCAAGACCTGATTTGCAAGAAAGCTTTTCTGTGTCTTAATTATAATGCCTCGTTTATGCAGTTAATTACAGAGTGCAGTGCTCATTAACATCTGTCTATAGCATTCACAAAGTGCATTGGGTTTTTTAATAAACTCACAATGCGCTGCAACCGTTCATATAATCTGTTCCCCAGGTATATTCAACAGACGTGTTTACTGTGGCATGCTGCTGATATCACACTGGAAAAAAAAAGTCACAAACAGATGAAAACCAGCAACAAAGCATGAATGCTGGAATTGTAGTTAAGACGTGCATGTTTTCTCCTTTCCAGCGTTAAACTGCTTTAGATGTCTCTCACAAAGCAGCTTGTGCTTCCAGTCTTGATGAGTTTAATAAAGGTCAATCCAAAGTCACACATAATAAATCACTTTGATAGAGTCTCTGTTTTGCCAAGTAGCGTGTCATAGAATAATAGATGTTCCTGTAGCAACTGATGGTTACTCACTGCCCGGATGTGCTTTCAGTTTTTATTGGTTTAATTTTACAGGCAGTGATGACTAACAGATGTTTCAAATGCCATCCCTTGTCTCACAGGTGTCTTTATCGCTCTTCTGCCTCTATCCATGTTTGCTTTCGTGGATTTGGACCCATAAGCGAGGGTTTTCTGTTTGGCTGAATCTTACAGCTGTGTTTGGCCTGTTATACAGCTGTGTAACTGGTGTGAAAAGGAAATCATTGTGTGTATCTGGGACAGAAGAATGCCTCTCATGACCTGACAAGAGAGGAGAAGGGAGAAATAAAAAAAATGGGCCACTTATTTATATCACTTAAAATATGCTGTGGGGGCCCGTGTGTGATGCGGTCAGTGGGAAAGGTCGGCCCAGTTTCCTGTCCCTTCCGTAACTGTAGGATTATAATACGTGAATGACTGATAGAGAACTGCTTGAGATGGCTTTATTCATGTGGTTCATCTCAAGAATCTGCGGTCTATAGAATCACTGTGGTTTATAGAATCAAAGAATCACTGGCTTCTGCGCAAACGTGTATTCGCTTTTTTTTTGTATCCGTGTTAAGGACAAGGTGATCGGGATTTTGATTGCTATATTGTACCTGCTGACTTTTTGAGTTAGAACAGAGAATCCCACTGTGTCTCTTGGATTTTAGAAAAGATGATATTCTGCTAATGCATGTGTGGAAGATTTGAGAAAATCCTTGGGGCTGTGTTAGATTTATGGGGTGTGTCAGTGTGTGAAAATATATTGACATGATGGTCCAGTGTCACATCTATAGCAGTCAGCTGATATGGTTATTAATGTGTATGTTTTGTGTACATTTATTTGATACCAATGACCAGTATATTAAATAAAATGCTATACAAATACAGATATAGCAGATACAATTTATATATATATATATATATATATATATATATATATATATATATATATATATATATATGTAGATTATATCTGTGTATACCAATTAATATATCAATATTATATCAATCTTTGATTTTTTTTTTTTTTTTGGAAATAATCAATGTAATAATTTATAATGGAAATCCACCATGCTTTTTGCTTTTTTATTTGTTATTTTGCGGATTATGCCGCATTTTTGTGCTCATTAAATAATCATGCTTGTTTATATATATATTGCGACCTCATTCTTGACATCTTGGGGAAAAAACCCTGCGGCAGTCACATCTGCTGGGTAGCGGATTGGTTTTCTGTGGTGAGTCAGAGCAGACGTCTTGCCTATCGTCTGCATAATCTTCTTATTTATTTGAGTCTATGACTTGCATCTGTTCAGTGTACTATTTATTTATCAACTTCATCTCTTTCTGTTTGATCACCTTTAATTTCATGTGGTATGTTATTTCTTGTTGTCAATAACAGTCTGGTATTTAATAAGCAAATGTTAGAGCAAATAAATATCAGTGTCGGCAGCATGTGCCATAGTCTCATGTTTGGCCAAGCGTCTTGTTTTCTTTTAACAGATTTGATGTGTTGGGTATAATTTTTTTTCTTATGTCACATCAATATTGAAATAATTTTTGTTTTGTGAAAATGGATGACGATATGGATTTATAAACTACTTTTGGCCTGGTGCATCGGATCGTCTCCCATTTTATTTATTTTTGGGATTTAATGTTTTGTAACATTTTTGTATGCTATGTTGTAAAGGAATTATTTATGTGTTGCAAATTATGTGTTGAATATTTTGTTGATTTGTTGATATATTAATCCATGTTGTTTATTTTGCATATGCTTTTTGGGCGGTTTTTATTATTTATTTATTTTTTATTTTTTGGGGGGTGTTTTTCTGATGTGGACTTGGTTGTTTGGACTGGATTTGATTGTTATCTGGTGATTAAGTTGGGAAACGCTTGTAATGGGAAACACATGTGAAGAAGTCCCCACCTGGTGATCATTGTACTCACACTCTTTTAAAGATTTCTGGAGAAAGTATTGTATGATTCACTGATGAAGGCTTATTGCCGAAACATTTGAATAATCCAGATGTGCTTTGTTGCATAATACATTTTTTTTTATAATTTATAAAGGAAGACAAGCGAGTGCGGATCTTTTCTTTTTCAGTTTGAAAGCATTGATATTTGTACGGATCTGAAACCCCAAAAAAGTTTGAGCGCAGTGATTCTATCTTTTTTCATTTGGCCAAGCTTCTTAAAAATTAATAAAAAAAATTTCAATATTCTGTTTTTAAATATATATTTTGTGTATGTATGCTAGAATGTCACTATAGAACTTTAATGCATGCAGTCATGAACTACACATGATCTTCAGCTTGATCAGAGAATAATCAAATGATCATTGTAGATGATTTTATTGTAGAGTGAATGTAGAAAAACATGTTGTTTATTTGTCCTTTATACATACATTCGATTTTTTGACTGGTATACTAAAAAGAAAAGCCAGAACATAAAAATGTTTTATCAATTGAAAAAAAAAATATTGCAATGTCCTTTCACACTTCTATCCAATATGTTACTTCCTTCACTTTTCGTGATGTACAATAAACTTTATTATGCTGTCATGGTATGTATTGTTATTAAACCCATCCAAACCAATGACGCCACAAGTACCCTCAAATTGATGTATTCTTTCACAACAATTCCTTCTGAATTTTAATACCTGACATTTATCACTTTACTTGCACATTTCGGACATCAGCTTGTATGCAAAAATATTTACATAAATACATACTTTTAAAGTATGTTTTTTTTGTTGTTGTTTTTTTTGTTAAAGTATCATTGATGGCAGAGAGTGGATTATGTGTCCAGCAAAGTTGTATAACAAAAAGCTTAGAAAGAAATAGATGTAGATACTCATCCCGAATGAGCAGAACTGTGCTCCGGCAGCTTCTTAGCATCTATTTCAAGCCAAGCAGACATCTGGGAGCGCTACATCTTTCTTGTGGAGAGATGCATGCATGTATTCAAAGTTGCTCCCAAACACCCACACCATCTTAATTGTAATTTGCTGTTTAAAAATCGGATGTGCATTTACCAATATAATGCAATATTACAGCACAGGGATTTAGATGTGATAAAGGAGTGTTTTTATAGAGTGTGTTACAATTGTACCTTGACCTCCAGAAATACCAATACCCTCTCTCTTTTATTTTCTCACTCTCACTTACCTTAGCAAGCATTTGATGAATTATGAAACAGCCGATACTTTGTTCATATATCTTGCATCTTTCATGGACTTACTCTCCTTCTTTCCCCCTTTTCCCTTTGTCTTTTCTCTATCTCTTCCTCTAATATTCTCACAGGTGGAGAAATTTAAGCAGGACCCGAGTCCGTCCACGTGCCTGCACTCAATATTTAACGTGCACACTGGAGATGAGGTTTACCAGTATAAAGAGTACAGCCATCTACAGGTTATTTCCATCATACATACACACACAGTATTCATATCAATTGCTATAAAGAGTTATTTGCTATTAGCATGATATTGTCACTCCCAATTATGCATCTAAAATATAATTAAAACACAATTATAAGTATCATATCTAACGGTATTATTGAAAGTTTTGGAAAGAGCTCTTGTAACCTGCTCTTTCAATATTTCATGATATAATGTAGATTGTGTCGTCTCATTCTTTATCACTGCGTGTTTACTGCATTTATGCTGCTGCATTATCTGCTGATTGTATCATTGGTCAACAGCCCATAAACTTAATTCAACCTTTTCGATTAAACTAAATTCAGTTTTGTCGGGACAAGTAATAAAAGCTTGAGTTTTCAGAAAAAAAGTTTCTCCTTTTGCTCACTATTACCATTTACATTCATATAAAACTATATTATAAAACTGCTGTAACCATAACTATTTTTGAATATTTCTTTCCTTTTCATTTCAAACAGATTGATGCTGTGTCACTGTTTCTATTGTACCTGGTCGAAATGATTTGTTCTGGCCTTCAAATAATCTACAATACAGATGAGGTATTACTTGACTGCATGAACTACACTTAAAAATATAATACCAGTACCAGTTCAATTCATATCATTAGGTTCTATTATATCCGTTGGCGTTCTTATTATTCTTCCGTTTCTTCTACTTCCTCTTCCTCTTCCACTTCCACTTCTACTCTTGAGTCTTTACAGCCCATAGAAATGTATGGTAAAAAGTTGTGACAATTGGCACACAGATAGAGGACAGTCTGAAATGTCACTATAGCAAATTTGTCTCTATCCCAATCCCTCTTGTGTCACTATTGTCCAAATGTGCATTCATTTTGTTGCAAGGGCTAGAAACAATATTAACTTTTCCTCTGATTCCTTAACTGAAGACGATTCGATTGCATAACGTCATTTTCTTTAATGAAAAATTGTCCTAATTAGACAAAGTACCGCCAAAATGAACGTGAGGCTATATCTCCGCAACGGTTTAGTGTATTCTGACCAAACTTGGTGTGTGTTATGACAACCGTGACCTGAGGCTACCTGCACAGTTTCGGCGCAGTGCCACCTAGTGTTCAGGAGATGCGAAAGATGGCCATTTTTGCTTATAACTTCTGAACGGTTTGGCCAAAAATCACAAAACTGGTCTTGTTAGATTTGGTGCAGCAGGCCGAATTGAACAAAATCCAATTTTCCCATATCAGGAATTTTGTTGTAAAATGCTATATTTTACGAGCTCGTTGGTGTATCAATATAAAATTTGGTATTGTTCTTCGGCACCATGCCCTGACAGTACAGCGACTTGACCACCTTGTGGTAAAAAATTATAGTGAAATTTTCAAAAATGCTAATATCTTTTGATTAAATTAGCTGATTGTAATGACACTGGTCTTAATATATTCCTTGGGTTATGCCGAGGACATAGATACCAATTTTGGCATAGTTAGCCAAACTTCCTGTCCGCCATTCTGATTTTCTTTAAAAACGTACTTTTTCTAATTCCTCCTAGGTTCATCAAAATCGAATCGTATCATCTTAAGACTGTGCCGACAAAATGTAATGGATTTCGTGTCGATAGACATTTTTGTATACCGAATCATCAAATTTGATGACATGATGCCAGTACAATTTTGAGGCTGTATCTCTGCAATGCTTTGGCATATTGACACCAAACTTTGTATGTGTCATTGTCACCTCACTCAGACCACACCACATCAATTTGGTCACAGCGCCACCTATGTATTCTTTTTTTTTTGAAAAGTGATAAACCATTAAATCACATTGTTAGTGATTTGTATTTAATTTTTCAGGCATTTTGCCTAAAATCATCTTAAAGTCCATTTAGAAAAACCAAACTGGATTTACCCACCTGTCCAGCAAAAACAGAGCTAACGTTACCTGAATGTCGGATTGGAAGCCCTTCTGCCGGCGGAGTTTCTCACCACCTTTCAAAGGCTTTTCCAGTGTAAATTCGGGCATGCGTTCCTTCTCCTTTTCCCTCTTCTTTGTATTTTTGCATCTTTGTATCTTTGTATTATTATTATTATTATTATTATATCAAACTTAAAGAGTTAAAATTGTAACTTTCCTCTTCATGCTTCTCTCATTTATATGGTCAGAAATTATATGTTTATCTCTGTAAAGCTGCTTTGAAACAATCCATTGTTAAAAGCGCTATATAAATGAAGATGACTTGACTTGACTCTCCTCCACACCCCCCATGTACGCTCACTAACCCCACCCCCAGGCTGGAACACTGTTTGTTTTGTTTCGTGGAGCGGGTCGCCGCAGTTTGTTTTTGTTGCTGTTTGTGGAGTCTGGGCTGTCTACAGAGACCGCATTTTTTTACAGTGTGTTCAGGGGACAGGCAGCTAGCGGATAGTGAGGAGATGTCTGCTGTATGTGACAAAAAATGTTTTGGCCTAAAAAACGAGTGACATCGCTTAGAGGACCTTTAATATATCTTTACTTGCTCATTGTTGCAGTTGGTCTGATCCTTCCAGCCATGTTGGCATGACTTGTGTTCTTTGTGCTTTCCCCTGATAATTGCTGCTTACAGCTATATTTTCAATTTGATTCAGTTCAATTTATTTGCATAGCAGTCTTTACAATACATAATGTACTGTTACAAAGCAGTTTCACAAATAAACATGCCTTAAAGTGACAGTTAACCCCAAAATTTAAATTCTGTCAGTAATTACTCACCCTCATGTTGTTCCAACCCCGTAAGACTTTCGTTCATCTTCGGAACACAAATTAAGATATTTTTGATTAAATCTGAGAGCTGGATCACTCCTCCATGGGCTTCTAAAGGGATCGAAACTTGCCGGCCCAGAAAAGTTAAAGACATCGTTAAAATAGTCCAAGTGACTACAGTGGCTCTATCTTTAAGTTTATCAAGCAACGAGAATACTTTTTGCATCACTTGGACTATTTTAACGATGTCTTTAACTTTTCTGGGCCGGCAAGTTTCGATCCCTTAGAAGAAGAGTCTGAAATTTCGCATGAGATTTCACAATATGTTCAAGACACACGGATTTGTTGAATTGACAATAGACAATACATTGCTACTCTATTGACAATATACAATGTACCTTTTTGCCCGTGAAATTTTGCTGAAATTTCACTAATGTGACTGAACCTCTAAACTGCAAACCAAAGTCAAAACAAGGAAAAACTCACCAAAATATTTGACTTTCTAAATGTTTACAAAGGAATTACCATTACGATGGTACTGTCACAATATTTTCTGTCTATCCATAGTAAGTATTGTAGATGAGAATTAAAGGATTGGGGAGGTTTTTTAACCTCAATGGGACTGTCAGTTTCTTCCATGATGCCAGCTGTAGATTAGGCAGTGAAATATTTTACACCCGAAATCTTATCCCAGACCACTGGATCCTCTCTCTACCTGCCTGAGGACTTGCTCTTAGGGCATTCTGGCCTGGACTACATTGAGCAATTTGGCTGTAAGAAACATTCCTGCAGCAAGAAAGCTAAGTTGAGTTGAAATGGTTAAGGGCAAAGAGCAAAAATGCCAATTCCTGCATTTTACCAAGCTGAGAGATCACTTATGCAACTGCTCAAGCACTCTGTTTGGAAAACACTGTAGCACAAATATGAAACCATCTTTTAAAAGGCCTCTTCAAATCCTGCCAGCACTCACCCCTGACCCCTGGACTCGCACACCAGAGGAGACATTGAAGTGTGTTAGTGGTTGCTGTAAAATGTAATAGTGTAATCTCTCTCTTTTCTTTGGGCTGTGCGGACTTCATTAACAGCATCTTTTATTCCTGCTGTCCACACACTGGGGCATTTACTTAACACTTTGCTGCTGATAAAACAATGTCTGTTGAATAACTGCAATGTTTATTTATTCAGCCACATTGTCCTTATCTTCAGAAATATTGTTTCACTTAAATGTTTTGTCTTTAAGCAATTATAGTGTACGACTATTTTGTGTACATGACAGGCAGTATCACCTTTTTAGCTGAGCCTTCCACCCTATCCTTAACAAATTGTCACAGTAGCTTTTATTTAGCTATTTGCAAAAGAGGCCTAATTGACGTCTCTAAACAGTGCCTACTCGGGTATGTAATGCAATTTAAAAAACACAGTCTTGAAATCAGCAGCCCATTACATTCCATTATTAATGAACAGCAGAACAAATCGGGGAGAAATTGCCAGTGTAATATTTTTCCTACTCATCTTTGGCAGAGCTTTTTTCTTATTTAATGTAAGCTTTGCCTCATCAGTGGGCCCTAGTTCTGGTTTGGCTTAGTTGTTAGATTTGAGTTGACTGGTTGTAAGGGAATTCATGATAAGTATACACTTATTTTATATAATTCATTGCAATTTTTTCAACCGTTACCATGGTAGATACAGATTCTAAATACAGATGAACCCTAATTTGTGTGAGATCTTCTAGCAAAAAAACATGAAAGTAAAACCTATTGATTTAATAAAATACAAATAGACCAGGATGGGCAGCAGAGTTAGGCTAAATTAAGTTCTCAGGACTTGCTACATGTTGGTTTGTAGATTCTTGATAAACTTTGTTTGAATGTTTGATTTTCACAAATACAAAAACAACTCAAATTTGTGTGAAAAGTGAGAAAATGTAATGAAAATATTTACTTGTCTTGCTGCTATTCTGTTGGAATCTTGGAATCTTAAGTCGTTTGACGTTTAAACAGCTAATACTAGCTACTAAATGTCCATTTTATGAGCTGTTTGTGTGTATGTCTTTAAAAACTTGAACCTCTTACAAAACTCAGAATGTATATTTGGCATATGAGTGAATACAAAATGTCATTGTTTAAATATGTTATTAGAAAGATTGTCACTGACATGCAGACCAAGGGCTGCCTCAACATTTACTGTGATTAACTCAAATGCCTTATCCAACAAACTCAAACGACAATGACTGATCCACCTTGATTCTCAGAAAAGTTACACTCTTGCTCTGCTCTCGCTCTCTGTGGCTGAGAGAAGGAAGAAGAGAGAATTTAGTGCCTCCCCAGGCCAGCGGTATTCATTAAGATACCATAAAGCTCGTCACATTAAGCATTTTAGTCCAGGCCCAAAATAAAAGTGCTCAAGTCATCCCTCTCTCCTCCTTTTTCCCTCTGCATTTTGCCTTTCGCCTACCTTCCTCAGTGCCCCATTTTAACGTGCTTTAGGGACCCTCAGTTCTCTACATGTTAAATTAAAAGCGCTGTCATCCCAGCCTCCCCGGGTGTTTGAGCATTTCCTCATTTATGTACCGTAAAGACATCATTCTTTCTCTCATTTTGTTTTTCCTATGGCCTCATTCCATAATGGGGATAGGAAGTGTTGAGGGGCTTATGACATTACCAATGCCACCCATGGAAGTGATGGATTACTTTAGCTGCTCTATTCAGTGGATCATTATTCAAATTAAATCTATGTATAATCAGAATATTAGATGGGTAACATGAAGGTGATGTATTGACAAAAAAACATGGCCTAGAAAAGCTCTGAGAGCAGGCTTACTTCTCAAAGTGAATCTACTTTTGTTGATGTGTTCTGATGCCTGGAATGGCAAGCAAAGGCGATGGAGATCTTGGTGTGACACATTTCTCTGACATGTTTGCATTTGTAGGTATCGTTCATCCAGAATCTGGTGTTTTGTGTGGAGAGGGCGTATCGTGTGCCAGACTTTGGCATGTGGGAACGAGGAAACAAATATAACAATGGAAGCACAGAGCTGCACTCCAGGTGAGTTTTTTTCACTCCCTTTCTGCTTCCTTTTAATAACTTTGTCATTAAATGAAACTGCTATAAGATAAATTGCAGGTAAGGATTCACTATATATTGGTACACCATTAGTTATCAGGAGACATTACACTTGTAATTTTATTCACTATTGGGCAATATTGGATATTCAACTACACTACTTATCTGGGTCTGTAAGATTATTTAAGTCTCTTATGCTCAACAAGGCTGCATTTATTTGATCAAAATTACAGCAAAACAGTAATATAGTGAAATAGTATTAATATTTAAAGTAACTGTTTTATTTTAAAATGTAATTCCTGTGACGGCAAAACTGAATTTTCAGCAGTCGTTACTCCAGTCTTCAATGTCACATGATCCTTCTGAAATCGTTCGGATTTGGTGCTCAAAAAACATTTCCTTTCATTATCAATTTTGAAAACATGCAAAGAAATGCTTTTATTGGAAATGGAAATCTTTTATAACAATCTTTAAAAGTATTTACTGTCACTTTACTGTCAATCTGTGTTGACATTAATCTTGAAAAATGCAAATAACACTGCTCTAAATAGGTACTTAACTGTTCATACTGCACATTATAATTGTATTAAAACCTGTATTGATTCACTGGGTACTAAGGCCGTGTGTCCACCAAAGCGTTTTTAGCCTGCTGAAAACGCTAGACGCTCTGCTGAAAACGCCTAGCTGTGGGCGCATGAGAGCATTTTTGCAGCACAGCGTTTTTTCCGTTGAGACGTTTCGTCGCTATGATACAGAATATTCGCAGCACAGTTTACTTGTAACTGATTGCGTAGATAATTTGTTTCATACTAAAAAAATATTTTTCACCATTTTGTTCGGTTTGATCTGCTGGTTGATGTCGTTGTACAGAAAGAATGTTGTGAACTTGTGACAGTTGGTCGGTGTGTTACTAGTCCCACCCCTCCTCCACTGTGATTGGACGGCTGGGTAAAAAGTGATAGTGATGAGCGCTGCGTTTTACCCAAAGTTGATCATTTTTCAACTCTCGGCGATCAGTAAAAAAACGCCAAGCTCTCAGCGCTCATGGCGTTCTAAAAACGCGGCGCTCTCATTGAAAACAATTAAAAACATACGCCAGGCGCGTGGAAAAACGCTTTGGTGGACACACGACCTAAGGCAGCATTCCTCATGCTCAGTATGGAATAAAACAAACGTTTGTTTACTGCTCGCATTAATGAATCCCAGCACCTGGAACGATGTGAACGTTTCAGTTCATGTTGGGGAGGTATTAGATTGGAGCATGTCTACGATGGCCCTCCAGTAAAGGTGGAACTTCATTTTGCCTCCTCTGGGTGAGTCCATGAGTGACTGGGGTGAGTCCATGAGTGACTGAACTCTAACTGAGAGGACTCACATAGAGAACCTCCTATCTGCCCTTTGCAGACGTGATTCTTAGTGGTCTGCAGGCAGTATAGACTGGATTTGCCCAGACAATATGCTATAGAAGAGCAAGTCAATCGGCAGTGACTCCCAACACATCACTTTGCCTCTCTTTCATAACCAGGCTCAATAATGATTCTTTCCATCACTGGTTCCTTATCTTGCTGTCACAGCATCCCCACCAAGGGCCAATTAGAGTATTGACTTTTGCTCTTTGCACTGTTAACTGAATGAAAAATCGTGAAATATTTTATAACGATCAATTTATGATTCATCAGTCTTCAAATTATATATTTTAGAAAGCTGTCGATCAAGTAGGTAAAAGCATGTGTAACTTGTTTTATTATGCTTTTTGCTCACTTATTTAGAAAAAGAATAAAGAAAAAAGCTTTGCAGTTTTACCTCAAACAACTTATGACAAGTATAGTACAATTAAACTAGAAGTATACAAAGGCTAGTGTTGGTGCAGTCAAGACATTTATAATGTTACAAAATATTTCTGTTTCAAATAAATGCTGTTCTTTTGAACTTTCTATTGATCAAAGAATCCTGAAAAAAAAATTAAGCAGCACAACTGTTTTCAACATTGATAACAGTAAGAAATCTTTCTTGAGTATCAAATCAGCAAATTAGAATGATTTACAAAAGGATCATGTGACAGAGAGAACTGGAGTAATGATGCTGAAAATTCAGCGTTGACATCACAGGAATAAATTACATATATTAAAATATATTAAAATATAAAAACAGTTATTTTAAATTGTCATAATATTTCATAATATTACTATTTTGTATTTGTATTAATATTGTATTTTTGATCAAATAAATGCAGCTTTGTTGAGCATCACGTCTATACAGACTCTCCCATGCACTCTGAATATTATAAATGTGAATGTTAATTATTGCAAGCTGAAACAAATATTTCTTGCAAGCAATTAATGAGTTTGTACTTCTAACAAAATAATTTGTTGTGGATGGAGCTCAGAATGAGATGTGTGATAAGTGTTTTATATCAATGTACTCTAGACCAGCACAAAAGAAATAGATGTTGCTTTACTGTTTTCAGTGGCAATGTTGTTAGATTCTATTGAAACTGTGCCAGATTTTGAGGAAAGTCACAGAACTCCAGAGGGCTGTAATTCATGACCATTCAAGAGGCTCGATTAAAAGTTTCTTTTGAATTTATCTCAGAAACTTTCAATTTGATTAGAATGGAAATAAAGGGCATTTCACCCAGTCACAAAGAAGAGTTCCAGTTATGTTTCCACTTAAGCCTGGTACGGCATGGCACGATTACAAACCTTTCTCGGCCCGGTATTCTCAGCGCAGTATTCTCACCTTGCCGAACCGTGCTGGTAGAATGCGTGTAGTGAGGTCGACACTCAGGATTGGTCACTTGTCTGTTGCCTGGCTACCAGTTTCTCTTCGCTATTTGAGCGACGTAAACACAAAATAATCATAAAATTAAAAGAAATATCTGATCATTCAACATAATGCAGTCACCGTTAACATCTCATACCATCAGTAAACCATTGTGTTACCAAGGCAAAGACTGGCGCATTTCTATTACATTCCAAAGAGCGGCTGTTATCAGCCCCACAGTGGAACCCATATCCGTACTGGCTGTTCCTGATCGGCACAGAATGGAACGGTTTAGTAAAGAGAACAGTTTGGCCCGACGGTGGAAAAGCGGCTATTGTCCGATTTTACCAATATATCTGGGACTGAGCCCATTTGCTTTCTATTCAAGCAGAAAATCAATAATGCCTCAACCTTGATTGTAATCATAGCTGATGGTTTGGTTGGGGTGGGGCAACACGGACCAGAGCTGGATTCTACCATGTTCTTTTCAATTTAGAATTACCCCCCAATGCCTTTCAGTTTGCTCGGTTTCTGCATTTTCGCTATTGATTTTTCCTCACAGAGAGCAATTGGGCGTTATTTTTATTTATTTATTGCTCAGCACCCCTAGCTCTAATCGTGTACTCTAATCGTATTCTTCACAAGAGTGAGCGGCTGAAGAAGCAAAAATGACAGAAATTATTAGCTTTGTTTAACCTCAAAGGAGTCTTTCATGGATGAAAACAGCTTTGGAAATAGGCACCTGGAACAGAACTGTATTTAATGAGAGCTTAGTTTTCTGTTTGGGAAAAGTTCTCAAATAGCAAGTGCAATATTCATTTGTCTTAAAATGGAGGTGCTCAATGTTACTGTGAATCTGATCTATTCTCTTCTAGCTCATTGGGACTAGCCAAAGCAGCTCTGGAAGCCATCAATGGATTCAACCTGTTTGGAAATCAGGTATTGCCTATGTCTTTTGGCTGCTTGATGGGATAGTTCACACAAAAATCTAAATTCTGTCATCATTTTCTCCCCTAATGTCATTTTAAACTGTATAATTGTCTTTCTTCTGTGGAACACAACAGGAGGTATTTTGCAGATTGTCTAAACTGATCTTTTTCAACAAAATGGTTTGGTGACCAGTGGCTGTCAAACTACAGAAACTATAATAAAGTCTACAGAATTACATAATTTAAATTGTTTGATGAACTGCCTCTTTAAACAAGGAATAATGAATACTTTTTGAGGAACTGTTTAATGTCCATAAAAGCATGTTAGTGGTTAAAAACAGCTGAAGGACGCAATGTACTAACAGCTCTCTTCATCTTTATAATAATACATGTGTCTGCTCCTGCATAGGGATGTAATTCCTTGCATAAAATGTGTCCAAAGCAAAGGGAGAATCGAAAAAAACAAAGTGATCAAGATTATTGGGTCAGATTGTATTTGAGCTATCTGTTTTGTCAGATTTCCAACTGTAATGGATGGCGAATACTTCTTCCTTCTATCTGATTTTGGTTCTCTTTTCTTTTTGGAGTGGTCATTAGTGGGATTAATTTGTTTTGGTGTTGAGGGAAAATCAAGATGGCAGTGGGCCACATCCATTATATTTGGTAATGGACCGGAAAAGTGATAGCATCCTCAAAGTGCATCCCCCCCCCTTCCTTCCATCACCCCCATCCACATATGAAGGCTCTTCGGATTTGATTATTAAGTCATTGGTAACCTTGGTTGTTTCTTAGTTGTTTAACAGAAGGACATACCAGATTTAGAAATATGGTGTAGTTATTTGGACACTTTAGTTTTGTTGTGTTTTGACCTTTTCCCAAGTTTGCCTTTTTCTGCCTAATGTGGCTTTCTGTGTTCTGTCATTAGCAGGAAACATGTTGTAGTATGAAATGACTTTATGGAAGTGACTGCTGTAGACAGTGTTGTTTTGAATTAATGGAGGACTCAAATGGCTCAGGCTGGCTTTGCCATGTGTCTCTCAGTTGGATGGAAGGCGTGCTGTGTCATCACATGGGTTATGTTATTAATGATGGCTCTCACGCTCCATTTCCTCAACTAACTCTCTGTGTGGACTGCAGAGTTGGCGCTTTCATGTGTTTCTTTGGAACAGGAGCTGTCAGAGCAGGATAAAAGCAGGTAGATCTTAAACCCCATATGTTAAGCTACATATTGCTCAGGTTTCTGATTTTAATTAAAGCACCATGATTTTGAAACCATTTTACAAATTCTCTTGGGTTAGATTTAAGGATGGGCTGGATGGTCAACTTGTCAACTAGTCATCCAACTACCAACTTCGTATTGAGGGGTGACTATATATGCATATATAAAAATATATATCTAACATGATGCTGACAACATTCTGTCTTAAGAATGATAAATGTCACATAGCAAATTTCAGCATGCTAAAAACTACACCAATAAGTTATTGTTGTTTTTTTAATTCACCCACATTGATTTTTATTCAAAATAAAAAAGTCAGTCATCAGTTAATCACCCTCAAGTTTTTACAAACCAATGCAGACTTTTGTTCATCTTTGGGTTTGGAACACAAATGAGCATTTTTAATATTGTCAAAAAATTGCACACGATGAAAATGATAGTTTTGTGCAATAAAATGTTACAAATATGTATCTAGGTATATATAGACATACATCCACACTTAGGGTGTATTCACACCTGTCTTGTTTGGTTCGATTGAATCGAACTCTCAATCGAACTCTGGTGCGGACCAAACAACCGAACCGAGACCCAGCTGAAGAGGTGGTCTCTGTACGGTTCCAAACGAACTCTGGTACGGTTCGAATTTCTGTCCAATGAATGAATGACCTTAAGCACACATGTGGTTTTGCTTACAAATTTTGGTTCAAGTGAAAAAAGAGCAGTGTGGAAGCAAACCGTACCAAAAAAAAAAAAAAAGTTTATTTGGTCCGGACCAAAGCAAGTGAACTATCGGACTTTCCTGGTGTGAATACACCCTTAGATTTACATTATTTAGTGCTAAATGTTCAAGGTTAGCTAAAATCAGCTCTTATCTCACTCAGTAGATGATGGCATGTTCTGCTGGAGTCTACATATCACTGGCACGCCTCCCATTCTCAGACTCTTCACAGTCATTTACATTACAATTCCTCTCAGCATATAAATTGTTGGTTCAGAAGCTTGTATGAGCATTTTGTTTCTTTGTTAGCTTCTCTAGATGAGCTAAATGGGCCACAAAATGGTGCTTGTTGTATAATCGGTCTAGGCACGTAGAAGAAGCAAAATTGCTCTCAGTTTAAATGGAGTGGTGTGAGAGGAATACAGAAAAAACAGAGAATAAATAGTTTGTTCTGATTGGATGGCCCTTGATGACTAAGAAGCTGCTATAAGACTAAGAAGACTGCTATATATATATATATATATATATATATATATATATATATATATATATATATATATATATATAACTCTCAGCATGGACTGCAGAGCGGGCTCTGTGTGTGTGTGTGTGTGTATTCTTGTATTTTTAAAAGTGTGTGCTACTCACTGTCTAGGCTGGTGTAGACTATGCCTTCCAGCAGAGTTTATATTGTGAATCTCATTTGGTGATAGTGAGGTTGGTGGTTTCATGGTTTTTCAGGCACTGATGTGAGACTGTTGCTGTGACACACCTCAACCCAAAGTAATCTCTGAAATCTGATGGTATATTTGGTAAATGCTGTATATGAGCAGAATGATTATGTGGTTTTATGGAGAGGAGGACTGGTTTGAATTTAGGAGACCCCTTGCAGGACTGACATGGACCTTTACATTTCCAATATGGCATTTTTAAGCAAATCTTGATTTGTGTCTGTAGTGTTTGTAGTCCTTATTATCACCTGTAACCGACACTGCTGAATTCCACCCATTAAGAGAAGGTCATTATAATGTTTGATTTGTGATGTTTGTTTTCCTTCTGCCCTGCAGGGATGCTCCTGGTCAGTCATTTTTGTGGATCTGGATGCTCATAACAGGAATAGACAGACTCTGTGCTCTCTCTTGCCGAGGGAGTCTCGTTCCCATGTGAGTTCTCTTGCCTACTCTGCATATACAAACTACTGATCCATTATTGAAGGGGTCGTATCATACTTTTTTAAAGGATTTTTTTTCTTTCGTTGGTCTAGGTTTCTTGCATGAAAAACATTTGTGATTTAGTTTTTCATAATCATTCTCCACCTTAGAATTGTACTGCTGTGCATGTAAATGTCAATGTAAACAGCCTCTTTGTATATGAAATGAGTAACAGAGTTCAAAAGCCATTTCTTTGGCTGAGACCTATTTTTGGGGGTGCTTGACAGAAACTATAGTAAATCACTTAACGATTTTAGTCTTAAAAATGAAAATGTTTTCTGATGTCTTTTAAAATTAGATATGACATATCGCACTATACTGACAAAGCTAAAAATTGTCAAATTAAACATTTCTGTTTCTTTTTGCTCTCAGTAAGCCTCCAGTTAGCAAGCTAACAATTTAGCATACTAGCTTAGCGCAGCACTAAATGGTTTAGAAAAGCTCTTTGCCTTGCTGGAATGTGCTGCACCATTGATCTGACATTAAGGAAGGTAGATATGATTCTGCAGGTGGATGGGATGTGTCTTCTGAAGCCAGGAGGATTGAAGGAGAGGGTATTTTGATGGAGTGAGGTGTGCGTTAATGCATTTGCTTTTCTGACTTTAGAAATCCAAGTATTTTTAAAACTTAGTTTTGATAAATGTTTATTTTATACTGAAACTAGTACATGTACTCTTTTAATTCAAATTGTCAAGAAAAATGTAATGTAATATGACCCCTGTAATAGCATCTTTAGAGAAAGCTGCATCCATCAACTCAAAGATTGTCCTTTCCCTCCTATGCTATATTCATTAAATGGAGAACAAAGTGATATCTGTCAAAGAACAGGTAAATTAGCATAATTAAGGAAAATTAAGACATAAGAAATATTCTTCCCTTGTAAGTTGAGTGAGGTTGTTCTATTCTGTGGCTTGAAGTGTATAGGATTATGTATCGCATGTATTAAAGCTTCTTCATGAATCTGAATAATGCGTTATTAAAACTGCAGAGGCTAATGTAGAAAAATAGCCCATTCTCAGGACGAGAGTGGTCACTTAACCCTGGGTTGCCACGATATTTCATGATGGAAGGCAAATTCAATAGAGGAGTAGTGAGTCGCTCAATGTCTGTTTCTAATGCAAGTGCTCTTGTCATCTAGAACACTGATTCGGCCCTCCTGCCCTGCATCAGCTACCCAGCGTTCGCCGTGGATGATGATGCTCTATATTCCCAGACTCTGGACAAGATAGTCCGTAAACTGAAGGGCAAGTATGGCTTCAAGCGCTTCTTACGGGACGGCTACAGAACGACCAATGAAGACAAGAACCGCAGGCACTACAAACCTGCTGAGATGAAGGTGAGTGTGGTTAGTACATCAGCTTAAAAATGAAAAAGAAATGAAGGAAAGGAAAGGGAAAATGAAAAGAGTCATTTTCCCCATATTTGGGATGAGTTATGACTAGCCTCAGGTTTAGACCTTTTTTTGAGAAACGCAGATTTTGCTATAAAGGTTAGCGAGAGATCTAATAAATGGCACTCAGGCATTTTTATACGCATCTTTTAATCTGGTGCAGATTTATTTATTTATTCATCTCTCAGGAGAATACGAGGGCTGTGGGTAAATCCCATTTGATTGGGTTGAACTGTGAGGCTATTAAGTCCAGAATTAGCTGGAAACACACTGCGCCTGAATCTGAAATCTGAAAGGGGGAGATTTAACCCGCAGCTATCATCACATCAGCTGCCAGAGCTGACCTCCCACAAGTAGAAGGAAATGAGAAGTAAAAGAAGAAAAGGACTCTTAGTCTGGCCAAATGCTCCATCAATACAGTACATTAATCTGATTACTTAATTCACCCAAACAAGAAAGTACCATGGTATTCTCATGTGTTGTAGGCTGTGAAACTATGGCTGCACCAAGCTATTCCTTTATGTACACTATCATTCAAATGTTTGGGGTCAGTAAGTTATTTATTTGTTTGTTTGTTTATTTTACATTAAATTAATACTTTCATTATTATTTCAAATAAATGCTTTTCATTTGAACTTTTTTCATGAAGGTTTTCACAAAAATATTGAGGACAACCATTTTCAACATTTATAAATTACAGGAATGAATTACATTTTAAATAAAAAATTAACAATGCCAATTCCAGAAAAGTTCAATAAAATCAAGAATCTGGGTGTTAATTCTCTTAAACTTTTATTTAACTGACACAATTACAAAGAGAAATGTTTTCACTGGCCAAATTAATTGTATTTTATAAATATAAACGCATTTTGATTTTGATGGCTGCAACACACTCCAAAAAAGTTGGGACAAAGACAAAATAAAAGTGAAAAGATTACAGAATATCCAAGTTAAACTGTTTTGAAACAGTCCACAATTTGCAGGTGAATTTGTAATAGGTGAGGGTATCATGTTTGGGTATAGATGGATGGATATATAAGATGGATCATGGCTCACCACTTTGTGGAATTCTCAGTCCCAAAGACAAAAGGGACCATCCATCAGCGGGCGATGCAAAAGCAAATATCTGTCATGGTACGGTGGTGCATAATTGCAAACGGCATGGGTGACTTGCATATGTGAAGGTATCAATGACGTGGAGGTGTATATTGGGATTGTACACAGATATATATGTGACCCTGGACCACAAATCCTGGACCAGTCACAAGGGTACATTTTTTGAAATTGAGATTGATGCATCATCTGAAAGCAGAATAGATAAGCTTTTTTAGGATAGGACAATATTTGGCCGAGATACAACTATTTGAAAATCTGGAATCTGAGGGTGCAAAAAAATCTAAACATTGAGAAAATCGCCTTTAAAGTTGTCCATTTATGTTTGCGATTTTGCTGCATCCACTCACAAAAATATTTTTTCAATATATTTACGGTAGGAAATTTACAAAATATCGTCATGGAACATGGAACATTACTTAATATCCTAATGATTTTTGTCACAAATATATCCTTTTGTTTCTAGACACTCTACACTGTAGAAGGGATGTGCTTGACTAACATCCCTGTTGTCCAGCTCTGTCTCTTATTGAAATTATATGACACATCATGAAGAGGAGAATCAGACAATGATGACCACAGACTGTTGAGCAACTGCCTTGTATCAGGCGAGATTGAGCAAAAATTTCACTTGTTGCAGCCATCAATTACAGTTAAGTTGGTCAGTGAAAACATTGAAAATCTTTCCTTTGTACTTTTGTCATTAAAAAAAAAGGATTAACAAAATGCAGATGTAAAAAATATTAGTTTCACAATATTACAGTTTTTACTGATACATTAATAAAACATTAAAGCTTGGTGAGCATAAGAGACTTCTTAAAAAAATATATAATATTACCGGCCCTAAACTTTTGAACAGTGGTGTACTTTTGAGTTGAACTGTCGAAGAAATCGATGTGATAGTATATGATTAAGCTAATCATTCAGTACCATGGTATTACGATCTACCCACTTGTATCACACACACAAAAAAAACTGCTTAAACAAGATGGTTTGCTGAAGAGGTCTCAAAACCTCTCAAAAACCAGCCAATAGACAGGCCTGATATACGCTTGTTTGGATGTTGTTTTTTAAAAACAGTACTGGTATCCCATGTTCCCTGCACAGTATTTTTGTTAGTGTAATAGTCCTTTTCTTATAGAGGAATGTAATTCTATTTTATGTTTTTATTATGTTTTAAGATGCATTAAATCATTGTGCTATGAATTATTATGTTCTTGATATCTTTGTTATCAGCCTGTCATGTTCAGACAAATACAAACTCTTCTGACTGGTTGGAGTTTCCATTCTGTTGAACCCATAACTAAGTTATGATGACAGAGGATTTCAAGCCTGAATATCTCATAGTGACTGAATTTCCTCTGGTAAATGATATAGTCTCACTAAGTAATTGTAGTAAGTGAAGCCAAAGACCCCTGAGACTCCTTCCGTTTACTGTGAGTAGGCCTCAATGTCTTCTCTTTCCCACCCAGGAGACATTTATTTAATATGTCTGCCCCGCATCTCTCTCTCTCTCTCTCTGTCTCTCTCTCTTGCTCTCTCTCATGTCCTCTAGTGTTAAGAAACCACGTATAGTCTTGAAAAATGGTCCTTTAAATCAAATGATTTTAAACTGTTAGTTAGAAAGTAGATTAATTTAGTTATTTTCTCTCAGTTTTAGAAAATGTCTATACAAGTAACCCGATGTTTGTCCTGAAACAGCTTTTACGCGATATGCCAATGATGCGAGACCAGTCCAATTAACAGCCTTTATTTCATTACATCCTAATCTCTCACTCTTATCTCCTAATACCACAGCAATTGTCTTGCGAGATTGCTAGCGGAGATAGAGAAGTCTTAATTACATTTGGGAAAGGTTGAGAGACATTTTGTTCCTTGTCAGCCATCAAAGTGTGCTTTAGATTTTGTACCTCTTAAGCAGCTCACAAGATTTCTTTTTCTAAAGACAGATCATTCGAATTGAGGTTGTCATATAATTGGCAGCGATGAAAAGAGGATCACGGAATTGTATTACGAACGTTTCATGTCATGAATAGTGAGAATATTGTGAATGCATGAGCTTTAAGTTTTAATTGCAGCCTGAAAAAGTGGGTTGCTAAATGTGGAATGATTGAGCGGAATAAAACAACATCAGAATGCTCCTTGGGCACAAATATGCCCACACAAAATTGTTTGTTAATCCCTATTTATTTGGTTTGATATTGATGATACAAATGTTTTTGATGGATTACTCCCTTAGTAAACTCAATCTGCCCACACATGTGCACATGAAGCCCGCATTTTTAATTCCTGTTTGAGAGGAAAGGCTTTCATTTTAACACAGCATCTGTAGGCACTTAAATGTTGACTTATACTTCTAAATGAATTTGATTAAACAAGCTGCAGTCACATCATTTGAATTAATTATTGCATTTTTACACTCACAAACCATCTCTACATCTGAGTTGATTTTAATTTCAAACCCAAGTGATTCATGGTTCTGCTCTTGGGAAACAGAGACATGGCACTATGGCTTTTTAATGGAGTTTCTGCTTGACTGCTATACTTTACTTCAACATAATTGTTTTCTGTTTTCCTGAACTATCGTAACTGGAAAACAGAGGTTGTCTCAATGTTTTGAAGGGCTTCTATATTATATATCTGCATTTTGCTGCAGGTAACATATTGCAGTCAAAGTCAGTCAAATTACGGGTTGTGTGGCACTCCAAATGTACTATTCATTTAATCATGTGGGATTTTTTTTATTTTTGTTTGCTCATTTTATTTTTACAATTTTATTGCATATTGCACACAGGCAGATTGAGGAATTCATGTACATATTTACCATGTACAGGTTTGAACAGTAATCATGTTCTTGAATAATTACATGATTTGTTTAAGTAATGACTCCTCATGCATCTGGTGTCTTATTCTCTGCCCTGTGATGTTTTTCAGCTCTTTGATGGGATTGAGTGCGAGTTTCCCATTTTTTTCATCTATATGATGATTGACGGTAAGATTCATGGATAATAAATTGTAGGCTCGGTAGGCTCTATAATAATTTATTGTATTGTATTGTATTGTGCATATAATAGCATGGTTTTCATGGTTTAACTGAAAAAAATCCTGTTAAATTTACAGTAAAAACAACCCCTGCTTTTGTACTAATCACCATAATAACACAGATGGTACCACAGAAAGCCACATGATAAATCACATTTCATTGTAAGTTGCCTGTCCATAAAACATGGCCATTACACGTGTATAAACGACCTACAGGGTCATTCGCACAAAGACAAAACATCATCACATGACAAAAACAGCACACATGACACAAAAAAAATGCAATAAACTTTCAAGAGACTGTAACGCAAAACTCCCTAATGTACATTACTGACAACAGAAAGAAGAAACAAAAAAATGGTAATGTCCTTTTACTGTTTTTCACCATAAATATGGTAGTTCATAGTTTTTCTTTGCAAAAGCCATAAATTGGCCAGTATTTTACATTGCAATTATGTATAATGCGATGTTAAACTATTACTTACAGTTAATCAATTAAAAGGTTTTTACTGTCGCTTTTTCTGTAAGTTTTGCAAATGTTTTTAGTGTTGCATGTAAATGCTGAGCTTGCTGAAATCAGAGCCACCTGTATAATTGACCCGTTACCTGGAGGATGGGGATGGAGTGTTTTGTAATTTCTCTTTTGTTGACCTTTTGTTCAGGTGTGTTTAGAGGAAATCCTGCTCAAGTCAAAGAGTACGAGGAACTGCTACAGGCTGTCATCTTCCAGTCTTTTGAGGGTAACTTCTGGACACACACACATGCATACGCGCATCTTTTAGGACAAACTGCCAAAGCATGTCACGTTGTGATGGACTCTGCTTGGCTGCCACTGTCCTCCAGCCGCTGCCAATGAGTGTTATTTTCCCATTACTCTTTATTAGAGTGGTCCTTTCGCATTCATCTCTCCCTCGCTGCGTGATTTCCTTAGACGCGTCTCAGTCAAGTGCACAACAGAGGAGATGCTCATTATTTAAACAGACCAGAACACCGTCGATTCCCCACAGGCAGACAAAAAAACAACTCTCATGCTGTCTGACAGTTCTTCAGATTAGCCCTCTTCAGAAGTATAACCACAATAAGCAACTGAACTATTTCAGCTCTTTTCGTTTGCTTACAATGGGCCTCACCAAAATAGATGAGAGCTTGGCTTAGTCGACTAAATTATGCTTGACAGAGAAAAGGTGAATTTACAGCTAGGCTGGATTGTGCTGACAGCTTTTTTTCTGCATGGATTTATCTTGTCATCTTTTTTTACATATTTATTAAGTAAATAGTCATTAGCAATATCTAAATAACAGAACTGACATCCAATATGAATAGTAGTAACATTAGTAATTTTTCTGAGCAAAATCACGTAAGCAAGTTGTACTGCTGTTGCACTGAATATGTGTTTTACATTCCATGCAAATTGGCCATTTAGTGCTTTTATTTCTTCTCTGACAAACAAAAAAAAAAGTTCCAAAAGTTCCATACCTGTTACATTTATACTACTGTTCAAAAGGTTTGTGGTTTAAAATAACAGTTTTCTATGTGAATATATATTAAAATGTAATTAGGGGCCAAGCACCGAAGGTGCGGAGGCACCTATTGTATCTGTTCAGATACTTATTATTATTCTGCTTCTTCTTCCGACTGGGAGTCTATCGCAGCCCATAGAAACGCTTGCGGGAAAGTTATGAAATTTGTCACACAGATAGAGGACAGTCTGAAAAGTCACCATAGCAAATTCAAGTTTGTCCGATTTGCACCAAAATTGCACCAGATCATCTCCAGGCAGTGCTGCCAAAAAGTTATGGAATTCAAGTTTATTCGCGTAACCGCTTTTAAAATACCGCGCAAATTAATTTTACGTAGCGCTTGCGAAAACAGACGTAAGGCTGTATCTCCGCAACGCTTAATCGAATTCAGACCAAACTTGGTACATGTCATCACAAGCATGAACTGAGGCTACCTGCTGCGTTTCGGCACAACGCCACCTACTGATTCGGAGATATGAAAAATGGCTATTTTTGCTCATAACTTCTGAACGGTTTGTCCAAAAATCATAAAAGTGGTCTCGTTGAAATAAGGGCCTCATGCCAAGTCGACTGATATCCAATTTTCCCAGATTGGCCATTTTGGCTGTCGGCCATTTTGAATTATGTGCTAAAATGCTGTATTTTTTGAACGCATGAACGAATTGTTACGAAACTCGGTATGGGTCATCAGTACGATGCCCTGAAGGAGCCTGAGAAGTTTCGAAACAGCTCCACCTTGTGGTAAAATAAAAATGTCAAATGCTTATAACTCTGGCTGTGGTTGACTTATTTTCACATATCATTAGACTCCTGAATCCTTACAGATTCCAACGATACCAGACTTGCCAGGTTTCGGCATATGGTTTGTGTAGCGTTGTGATTTAGCACTTAAAAAACATTTGCCAATATCTTCGAAACCGCTAGTCCGATCGAGATGAAACCACCGTCAGAAGTACGGAAACATAGGTCGCTGGCTATTTGTCAATGCCCAAATGTCAAAATATTGATAGTAAGGGGTAATAAAATTCAATCAAAGTCACGTGTCAGTCATTTTTGACGTGTTTTTTCAAATAAATGTCTATAACTTCGAAGCGAATTGAGATATTTTCACCAAAATTGACACACAGATGTATGGGATCACTCTGAGGACACATAAAAAAATGGTGGGACTGAGCCTCTTGGTGGCGCTATAATAGAACAAAACATGAAATTCCCATTGACTTTAATACAGTATTGTGATGTAAAATGCTATACTTAACAAATGCATAGGTGTTACATTACGAAACTCAGAATGTGCCATCAGCACCATCCCCTGAAGGTAATCAAAAGGTTTCAAGACAGCGCCACCTTTTGGTCAAAAGTTATTATTTAATGTCCAAAAATGCTAATAACTTTTGAATGAATTTTCCGATTGTAATGACTCCTTCCCAGATTGGCCATTTTGGCTGTCGGCTATTTTGAATTATGTGCTAAAATGCTGTATTTTTTGAACGCATGAACGAATTGTTACGAAACTCGGTATGGGTCATCAGTACGATGCCCTGAAGGAGCCTGAGAAGTTTCGAAACAGCTCCACCTTGTGGTAAAATAAAAATGTCAAATGCTTATAACTCTGGCTGTGGTTGACTTATTTTCACATATCATTAGACTCCTGAATCCTTACAGATTCCAACGATACCAGACTTGCCAGGTTTCGGCATATGGTTTGTGTAGCGTTGTGATTTAGCACTTAAAAAACATTTGCCAATATCTTCGAAACCGCTAGTCCGATCGAGATGAAACCACCGTCAGAAGTACGGAAACATAGGTCGCTGGCTATTTGTCAATGCCCAAATGTCAAAATATTGATAGTAAGGGGTAATAAAATTCAATCAAAGTCACGTGTCAGTCATTTTTGACGTGTTTTTTCAAATAAATGTCTATAACTTCGAAGCGAATTGAGATATTTTCACCAAAATTGACACACAGATGTATGGGATCACTCTGAGGACACATAAAAAAATGGTGGGACTGAGCCTCTTGGTGGCGCTATAATAGAACAAAACATGAAATTCCCATTGACTTTAATACAGTATTGTGATGTAAAATGCTATACTTAACAAATGCATAGGTGTTACATTACGAAACTCAGAATGTGCCATCAGCACCATCCCCTGAAGGTAATCAAAAGGTTTCAAGACAGCGCCACCTTTTGGTCAAAAGTTATTATTTAATGTCCAAAAATGCTAATAACTTTTGAATGAATTTTCCGATTGTAATGACACTGGTCTTAATAGATTCCTTGGGTCACTCCAAGAACACAGATAACAAGATTAACTTATTTGGACGAACTTCCTGTCCGCCATCTTGATTTCCATTCAATACCTACTTTTTCAAACTTCTCCTAGACCGTTGGTCCGATTTTCACCAAAATCGAATCGTGTCATCTCCAGACCGTGCCGAATAAAATTTATGGATTTCGTGACGATAGACAAAACCGTTTTCGTATACCACAGCATCAAAGTTGAGGCATGCTGCCAAAATTACTATTCAGGCTTTATCTATGCAATGCTTTCAAATTTTGACACCAAACTTTGTATGTGTCATTGTCACCTCACTCTGATCACATCAGTTTTGTAACTGCGCCGCCTATTGGTCAAAAGTGATAATCCATTAAATCATATTTTTAGTTACTGTATGTGATTTTTCTTAGCCATTTTGCCTAAATTCATCTTAAAATGTCTTTAACTGCTCCTTGCTGTAGTTGGTCTGAAACTCCCAGCCATGTTGGCATGTCTTGTCGGCTGCTTTTGCGCTTGGCCCCGGTAATGGCTGCTTGCAGCTATATTTTATTCCTGTGATGGCAAAGCTGAATTTTCAGCATCATTACTCCAGTCTTTAGTGTCACATGATCCTTCAGAAATCATTCTAATATACTGATTTGCTCCTCGAGAAACAATTCGTATTATTATCAATGTTGAAAACAGTTGTACTGCTTCATATCTATGTGGAAATGTTTCTTTTCAAGATCCTTTGATGAATAGAAAGTTTAAAGAACAGCATTTATTTGAATGTAAATGTCCTTACTGTCATTTTTGATCAATTAAATCCATCATTGCTGAATAAATATTATTATGTATGCATTATTTTAGCACAGTTGGGATGCTGTATTGACCAGTCAGCATCCAACTGCACACCACAGAACTGTCTCATATATGTTCAGAAGACACCTGGGACTCTTTGAATTTTGTCTAATTTGATTCTCCGCAGGGCACATTGTTATTCCCAAGTATTACTACGTGCCAGCAGACTTTGTAGAGGCTGAACAGAAGAAACATGGCAGCCAGAAGCGCTTCCCCAGCAACTCGGGGCGTGATGGGATGCTGTTCCTCTGGGGACAGGCCCTCTATAACATCGCTAAGCTGCTGGGTGAGTTTCAGATCCATCCAGAGCCCAGGGGTCAGGGCTACTTCACACAACACAGACACGCACTAAGAGAGTTTACATAGATATTCTTTTATTTATTCATGCAGTGACTTTATGCCATTTGCTCATATTCCTCAAAAGGAAAGAGAGCCGAAACCACTGGGATCCCTCTGAAAGCCGTTGACAAAATGGTTTATGAACCAAACTAAATAATGAGACCATATTAATAGAGGTCAACAAATGTTTTTTTTATGAATCACAGTGGGATCATCATTGTGAGAAATTTTTTAGCATTATTTATTAAACTTCATGTTCTTTCTGTGACTTGTGCACTATTTTTCAAGTCTTCTGAAGCCATTTTTGTGAGAAATAGACAGAAAATGGAAGTCATTAATCTTCTTCTCAGCCTTAGCTCTTGACTGATCGTGCCACATCAAGTTGGATTTTCTGCAAATAAATTCTAAGTCCAATAACAATCCCTATTACCTATTAACATGATTTTCCCCACAAAATAATGTATTTTCAGCAATGTTATTACCATGCTGCGCACCCAGAGTGATTCATATTGTAAGCAATGATTCATGTGTATGCGTTGCAGTAAAATCCAGACCAGCAGAGATATTAGTAATCTATGCTAAGGGCTTGTTATTAAATCGAAAACCTTGTCTGGGTTAAAAATGCAGAGATTTGTTTTAAAGCTTATGTGAACTGAAAAACAGTAATTGGTTCCCGTTCTGTGTTTGCTGTTCAGTGGATGGTTTGATCAGCCCAAAGGACATCGACCCCATCCATCGCTATGTGCCCCGAGAGGATCAGAGGAACGTCAGCATGCGATACTCCAATCAGGTGAGCTGCATCCCGTCTCTCTTCAGCCAACTACTCGAATACTAAAATCTATCCTGTAACCACACATATGAATTGCCTGTGTATTTAATCTCTCTCAGAGCCTCATGCATAATTTGTTTTAGGCTGTTCTTCACATCTCCGTATCAGTCCCCTACAGGTGACTTGTTTTGCTGCATTTCCAAGCAGATCTGTTAGTGCTGAGACAGATCACACTGTTCTTGATAAGAGAAACCTACGGACACCTGCTGTTTCATAGCTAGAACAGTACTCCCTCATCTGTCTCTATAAACCGTCTACAGTATCGGTTTTTAATACAGCATCTGCTCATTCCAGTTTTGCTCAGGGTTTGTGTCGGAGCCCTGACAAAAAGTGGAACAGGTTGAAAAATGCACATGTAAAAAAAACAAACAAACATTTTCATCAATGTAGCCTATCTAGTAAAAAGCACATTAAAACTTTATTAACACACAACCCTGCTGGGAAACCTGTTGATAATTATATTAAGTATACACTACCATTCAAAAGTTTGGCACCCGTAAGATTTTTTTCTCTGAATAAACTTTTCTAGGTTTTTAATAAACCTGGTTTCCATTTCAAATAAATACTGTTCTGTTTCTATCCTTTCCATTAAAGAGTCCTGAAGAAAAGGGTTTAAACAAAAAATTTTAGCAGCACAACTCTTTTCAACATTGATGATAATAAATTTTATTTGAGCAGCATATTAGAATGATTTCTGTGGGATCATGTGACACAGAAGACTGGATGAACGATGCTGAAAATTCAGCTTTGAAATTTACAGGAATAAATGACAACTCAAAAAAATATTAAAATAGAAAACTGTGTTTTTAAATTGTAATAATATTTCACACTATTGTTGTCTTTTACTCTTTACTGTATTTTTGGTGAAATAAATGCAGCCTTGGTGAGCATAACTTTTTCAAAAACATAAAAAAAAATCTTACCAACCCTAAACTTTTGAACAGTGGTGTATGAATTTATTTAAGATTTTTTGTTTTTGTTTGTTTGTTTGTGAATCTGTGGTGTCAGCCCTGGTCTGTAAATGCTTCACTGGTTTTGCTTCATGACTGTTAGATTAGAATTTTCATGTGATGTCTGTGGCTGTTGGGAAGCAGCTGTCTTGTTACAAAGAAGGGGTGTTTATCATAGTTTTTATACATAACATAGCGCTAGCTACTGAATGCAGACTTCATATAAGTATATGAGGAACCAGGGAGCTATCAGAAATGTCACTTCCTGTCAAAAACGTCTGACAGTTCTATTGTGGTGAGAATGGTGACTCAGGCGTGCAATAAAATCTAACAAAGAGGTTGAGATTAGTGATGAGCGAGCTTCATTAGCATGTATGCAATTTTGTTTCTTATTTACATACCTGAAGTATTTATTATATATATATATATATATATATATATATATATATATATATATATATATATATATACACACTCACCTAAAGGATTATTAGGAACACCTGTTCAATTTCTCATTAATGCAATTATCTAATCAACCAATCACCTGGCAGTTGCTTCAATGCATTTAGGGGTGTGGTCCTGGTCAAGACAATCTCCTGAACTCCAAACTGAATGTCAGAATGGGAAAGAAAGGTGATTTAGCAATTTTGAGCGTGGCATGGTTGTTGGTGCCAGACGGGCCGGTCTGAGTATTTCACAATCTGCTCAGTTACTGGGATTTACACGCACAACCATTTCTAGGGTTTACAAAGAATGGTGTGAAAAGGGAAAAACATCCAGTATGCGGCAGTCCTGTGGGCGGAAATGCCTTGTTGATGCTAGAGGTCAGAGGAGAATGGGCCGACTGATTCAAGCTGATAGAAGAGCAAGTTTGACTGAAATAACCACTCGTTACAACCGAGGTATGCAGCAAAGCATTTGTGAAGCCACAACACGCACAGCCTTGAGGCGGATGGGCTACAACAGCAGAAGACCCCACCGGATACCACTCATCTCCACTACAAATACGAAAAAGAGGCTACAATTTGCAAGAGCTCACCAAAATTGGACAGTTGAAGACTGGAAAAATGTTGCCTGGTCTGATGAGTCTCGATTTCTGTTGAGACATTCAGATGGTAGAGTCAGAATTTGGCGTAAACCGAATGAGAACATGGATCCATCATGCCTTGTTACCACTGTGCAGGCTGGTGGTGGTGGTGTAATGGTGTAGGGGATGTTTTCTTGGCACACTTTAGGCCCCTTAGTGCCAATTGGGCATCGTTTAAATGCCACGGCCTACCTGAGCATTGTTTCTGACCATGTCCATCCCTTTATGGCCACCATGTACCCATCCTCTGATGGCTACTTCCTGCGGGATAATGCACCATGTCACAAAGCTCGAATCATTTCAAATTGGTTTCTTGAACATGACAATGAGGATGTGCCCTGGATGTGCATCCCACAAATCTCCATCAACTGCAAGATGCTATCCGATCAATATGGGCCAACATTTCTAAAGAATGCTTTCAGCACCTTGTTGAATCAATGCCACGTAGAATTAAGGCAGTTCTGAAGGCGAAAGGGGGTCAAACACAGTATTAGTATGGTGTTCCTAATAATCCTTTAGGTGAGTGTGTATATATATATATACACCACCAGGCGACCGTACGCATACTACGTAAGTCGACTTAAGCCACAAGAGTAGCTTTTGACACATGTATGACGTAGGATGTAGGAGTATAGTAAGCTTAGATCCCTCTCGCGGTTTAAACAAATAGGGCAAATAGGGCTGTGCAACAAACTGAAGCTCCTCTTCTATTATATAGAAATGTTTTGCTCTTTCCTCTGAGCTTCCGTGTTCGGCATTACATTGTGCGTCGGGTCGGGTTAGTCTTCCACCGTAAATCGATGCCTACGTCCTTTTGTCGGAAGCTAGTGATTATAGTTTATAAAGTTTTAAATATGAATATTTTTCTTACACAAACGCATCGCTTCGCTTCAGAAGGCCTTTATTAACCCCCCGGAGCCATGTGGAGCGCTTTTATGATGGATTGATGCACTTTTATGGACTTCAAAACAGAAACAGCCATTCACTGCAATTATAAAGCTTGGAAAAGTCAGGACATTTTTTAATATAACTCCGATTGTATTCGTCTGAAAGAAGAATCTCATATACACCTAGGATGACTTGAGGGTGAGTAAATCATGGGCTAAATAAAATTTTTGGGTGATCTATCCCTTTAATTGTATATTGCCAGGAAAATCCCCCCGAATAACCTCAGTCCTAGTTGAGATGCACTTCCAAGCCAACACTAGTCAAATTACAGTTACAAGTTTGTTTAATCAGAGGCGGTGTTTTATTCATGAGTGTTGCACCGCTGCATGGGATAGTGGGAGGAGCCATACTGCTTTGAAGAAGGGCACTGCATATTGCACAGTAATGCGTAATGTGCTTGTCTCTTTGCTTTTGCATCAAAGGCTACACTGGCTAAGGGGCACGTTGCCGTGACTGCTGTTTATGTGATGTGTGCATTTGCAGCAGGGTATGTTTGTGGATTGGATGTAGTCATATGAAGTGTCAGTTTATGTTTGTCTTTGTATTACGGCCTGTCTTTGAGCACTTTTATGCCATAATTATGTGAGTACTCATGAACTAAATGATTGAATATGATTGCCAGTTTGTGTTTATGCATAAGTTGTTCTCAGCCTACACTTTTCCTCCTAACATCTCCCATACTTTGTCCCCAATATGAAGGCAGATCTTCATTCTGAACCATGTCCTTGCTCAGAGATTAGACAGGCTTTTTTTCCTGATTGATGGATGTACCCTCTTTCAACAAAGCACAGATGGAGCTCAGTTTAAATTTAGAAACGATTGTTCAGCAGAGCAGCCAAGGTGCAGGAAGCAGCCTCGTCTTTTTGCCTTTTAAACACAGAGAACAGCTTTTGAAATGCTTCCCTCGCTCACATACACAAGCTCAGGGAAAGAGGCCTACTTACCTTTGAAGGCGCTGTATTTTTCTGATTCATATTTAATTTGTGCATTAAGACACATGTATTCCAGCTCAGTCCCATTGTTTTGTTGGCTGTTCTCAACAACTGTGTCTTTTAATGTGAAAACACAGGATATTACTGCGGTATGTTTTATTGGAAGTGATTGTTTGGGGTTTGAGTTTAGGACTATGGGGATTGGACGCAACTCGTTCCACATAAAATCTCCTGTCTGCGTGTCTTTTTTATATGAGTCACTTCATAAACACCCCGAGGGAATTCCAGAACACACCACAAACAAACACTACAAATGGTGAAGACATATCAGTGGCCATACGGCATGGACATACGCAGATGTTCAAGGTTGTCTGTCTATCCATCCATCGATCCAGTCTGTCTGTCGCTGAAACTGTAGAGCACAGCACTAACAATGCCAAGGTCATGGGTTCAAAGCAAGGGCTGACAAAATGTGGATCTTGAATACAATGTCAGTCACTTTGAATAAAAGCATCTTGTGAATGTATCTAGTATTCGTTTGTTCTTGCGTGCGTGCGTGTGTGTTTTAAGTCCTGAAAATATTGATGGAAAATTTCCAATGGCCATCACTACACTTGCATACGCACCCACATGAACACATAGCTCTAAAGCACCTCAATTGTCCACCTTCATGCTGAGAGACACAAACAAAACACTTCACAGTGCAGGAGAGAACGATGATGGGTTGAAAACATTAAAGAGAGTGCAAAAGAAGGGCTGTACATTTGGGCAGGCAACATTCTCTAATTCTGTGCTGACGGCCATGTGGAAACATATTTGTTGTTGGAGCTTGAAAGTCTTTTCTCAAACGTCTTCGGAGTGGTGACAGATGTGTTGTATGTTTATCACAGACAGCCAGCAGACGTGATGAATGTGGCAAGATATCATTTATGTGTCACTCACTCAGTTAGTATAACTCCACACTTTTTAGTACGAGAATCCAAATCCAGTGTCACTCTGATGCTGTAATGTTTGGAGTATATTTCACTGGAAATATATTTTGGCATACACCTTTCCATGTCATCTCCTACTAATGGTGATCAAGCATTCTTCCAGCCTGATGCATGTATGCATTCAGCAGCCAACTAGTCAAGACAAACAAAATTACGCTGTTATTAGGCTGTGAAATCTAAAAACACTAAGGCTTTTTAAGAGTAAAGTCCAGAAGCTTGCCTCTGTTAAGTTTTGTCCAACCCCCGCTTAATGGTTTGGTAAAGAAAAAGTTCAGACTTCTTAATAATCATAGATGAGTTCAATTGCGATAAACAGTAATGCTATCTTTCAGGATGTGAAACCAACATTATATTAAGGTTAAGGTTAGGGTTTAGTATTTGCTTCAATGTTATAGGCAATCAGCACTTTGTTTGACATGACAAATGAAATCATTCGAATCGGATGCAGTTGAAGGCCTGTTTACACCAAGATGAATATTATGTGTGAAATGTAGGTGTGATAAGCATTTTCATTTTAATGTTAAAGGGTTAGTTCACCCAAAAATGAAAATGATCCCATAATTTACTCAACCTGAAGCCATCCTTGGTATATATGACTTTCTTCTTTCAGCCAAACACAATCAGAATCATATAAAAAAAATATCCTGGCTCTTCCAAGCTTTATAATGGGAGTGAATGGGAACTGAGATTTTGAAGTTCAAAAAAGTGCATCCATCATAAAAGTATTCCATACGGCTCCAGGGGGTTTAATAAAGGCCCATAAAGCTTGGAAGAGCCCGGATATGTTTTAATATAACTCCGATTATGTTTAGCTGAAAGAAGAAAGTCATATATACCTTTTAATAATTTTCATTTTTGGGTGAACCCTTTAATGCATCTTTTCAGACCAACACAAACATTTGCATGTCATTTTCTTATGGAGAGGTTTTCTAATCTCTTTTTCATCACACTGTGAATAAAATTGGCCAACCAATACGTTTCGTGCTTTTGGTCACGTGCACAGAGCCTCATTAGTAGTTTCTCCCTATTTAATCCCCTTCTGTTTGCTGTCCTGTGCCGGTTCATTATCATACATTGTGAGATACTAGTACCCTGTCTTAGTAAATAGTCTTGTATAGTTTTTGATCTTGTATCTGCTGTCTGTTTATAGTCTAGTTTTTGTCAAGTGTAGTCTAGTTTAGTATTCTCTTATTCGTCTTGCCTTTGTTCCCCCCCCCCCCCCCCCCCCCCCCCCTTGTGGGTTTTGTTTTCCCCTGTTTTCTGTTATCAATAAACATTGTGTGATTGCTTACCGCCTGCGCTTGGGTTCATCTGCTATCCTCATGACAGAGCCATTGTTGTAACATAAAACTGTGACTTTGGTGTGCTTGTATAACCCTCCCCAGCCGGGTACGCTCGTATAATACTATCAAAGGAGCCCTGGTATCCCAGCAGTAGTAAAGTGTAATGTCTAGTCCTTCCCCTGAAGAATTGATAGATAGCTACAAGAATACTACAAGAATAATTTGTTATATAGCGCGGTGCCTCCAATTAATAAACATATATTCTCATGTGTTTGAGAATAGGAAAAAAAAAAACAGGTTGACACCATAGGAAGGTTATAATAGTAACTCGCGATTGAGCGCCAAACTGATGCGAATATGCTCTATTGTTTGGGGAGGAGCCAGCCTCAAAGCCTTAAAGGTTGTATCAGTGATTTCAGGCCCAAAAATAAATGATCACATTAATTAAATTTTTCCTAACGATCCGCTAGCTGCCCGCCCCAGCGTTTCTGATTGGTGCCGCGATTTCGACGGATTAGAAATGGGCTTGAATTAGCTCTTTGCCAGACTAACTTGCAGAGCAAATCTAAATTCGCCGGAAGTTGTCTGGGTTTTCCCAGGCTAGGGGATCACCGGAGAGAGAGAGAGAAAAAAAAAGATCGGAGAAGGAGACAAGAGTGCGTGATCAAATTTTTCCTAACGATCCGCTAGCTGCCCGCCCCATAAGCAGGCTGTCAAAAAAACGCGTCTCTGTAGGCAGCCTAGGCTCTGAGATCTGCACACAAAAAAAAATGGGTACAACCACCACTCAAAACCAAAATAAACAGTGTTCCAACCAATCACCGACAGGGTTTTGCTCCAACTTCGCGTCCAGCTGTGCCAACCCAACCGCACAAGAGCAAAACCTCACAACACCCGCCCCTGTCGGTGATTGGATTTCGGAGCCTAGGCTGCCTACAGAGACGCGTTTTTTTGACGGTCTGCTTATAGGGCGGGCAGTTAGCGGATCCTTAGGAAAAAATTTGATGAATGTGATCATTCATTTTTGGGCCTGAAATCACTGATACAACCTTTAAGTGACCCAAAACTCAGTACTTCAGTGACTTAAAATAGTCAGACCCCAAAAAAAAGTTTCCTCAAATACAAGCGAATTACTCTTATTAATATCAATTTATACTTATTTGAACATATATGACTCTTAAATGTACTCCTTTGAAACAAAATAATAAAATGTCCTTAAATATAATCAAATGACTCTTGAATTGACTCAGTAGTAATCAAATGACTCTTAAATTGACACAGCTTTAATCAAATGACTCTTGAATTGACTCAGTTGAAATCAAATGACTCCTACATTGACTCAGTTGTGATCAAATGACTCTTAAATTGACTCAGTCGAAATCAAATTACTCTTAAATTGACTCGTTTCCCTAAACCGAGTCTTTGATAATCAGTTCCCTCATTACAAATCTTGTTCACATGTATCAAAAACAGATATGAAACGCCTCATTAATAAACGTGAGAACCCGCAAACGTAGTCTCCAAACCAGTGCATTTGAAATTGCCATTAACCGTTGGTGCACTTTTCCTCCAAACGATTTGATATTCAACATATCTCAGTCCAACTGTACTCACTCATCTGCATGCACACGTGTAATGTGCGAGGGCAGTCCAAACCCGAATAATTGTATTTGAACCGAAACAAAAATCAGAATTGAACAATCTCAAATCTCAGTTCGGACAGCGCAGAGAGGGATTAGTTTCTGTCCAAATTAATGCTCATCCAAAAAATTATCACGCACTCTTGTCTCCTTCTCCGATCTTTTTTTTTCTCTCTCTCTCTCTCCGGTGATCCCCTAGCCTGGGAAAACCCAGACAACTTCCGGCAAATTTAGATTTGCTCTGCAAGTTAGTCTGGCAAAGAGCTAATTCAAGCCCATTTCTAATCCGTCGAAATCGCGGGCACCAATCAGAAACGCTGGGGCGGCCGCTGGCTTTACACGATGACGACAGCACAGCGACAATGAAGCAGATTTTGTACATTTACAAAGATGGATGCCGCCGTGGAACTAGGGTTGTGGCGGTTATAATTGAACACCGCCATTAAAACTCTATAACCGCCAAAACCATGTTATTAAAATATTTTTTTCACAAACATTTTTTATCATAGAGAATGTTTAAATACTAATATCAGCTTACGAGGGAAACAGAGGCGAAGTTAGTGGTGCTTCGGAGGCCGAGTGCTGGAGATGATTCGGGAGAGGTGTGTGCCCCTTTACCGATCAGAGCGCGCTGACACGGAGTAAAGCCGACGCGTCTGCACGAGCCCGAAGGTGCGCGCGGCAAAAATGACGCGTTCGGTGCGCAAGACCAACCCCATTTCGCTTGGCTGTGTGCACGCCTTTTTTTGTAACAGCGCGCGCGGTGCCGCGTCCGAGGATGACCGACTTCAAGCCGAATCTGCCCGAGCATGTACGTCCCACTCTCACCGCACCGGCACCCAGTTTGCGCATCTAAATTGCAAAGTTTTTTTTGTTAAGGTTTTGTTTACTGTGTGTGATTTATTTAATGGAAAGCACATTCACTTCTAGTTGTCTTGCTGTTAATTTTAAATAAACGTAGAGCAAGTAGCTAATCAGTGTCTGCTCGTTTATTCAAACTAAGTTGTTCCATAACAGACGTACGTCGCTCTGCATACGTCATCTCCTCATCAATTGCGCCCAGAGGCATTTGAGCTATGTCCGTTGGTGACGCCCCATTGGAAATGATTGGTCTATGAAGCTTTGCCAGACCATAACTCAGTTACAACTGAGAATGGTCTGGTTTTAACCAGGCTAGTTTGCCTCAGCTGTGTTGTAGTTTGCTTCCCATTAAAACAGGGGCGATAAGTGCTCGGTGAACAGGGCAAATAACAGCTTTGGGTTAAATGACATTGGCACAGCTATTTTGTGGAGGCAGTGCAGTGAGTCATCACAAGGGTTGATCAACAGAGACTATACATGCTAATTCTGCCCTGCGTGAGGGCTGCAGAGGAGGAGTATATTTTGTTCAGGTAGATAGAAGCAGGTTCAAGCTGCCCTTGGTGGATGGGAAGTGAATGTCTGGGTATGTTATTAATCTGTGACAGGTCCAGAAGGATTCAAAAAAGTGAAAAGGTGCAGTATAACTTCACTAGTTTGCATTGCGCCAAGAACAACAGTGAAACAACTTGTATATAAACATTAGGATTAAATCATCACCATTAGTGGCACCAAACAAAATTACAAAACAATCAATTGCAAAACCATAAACATAAACATTTACACATTAGCCAGATGCTTTTGTCTGAAGCGACTGAAGGCTGGGCATCATACACTTTCCGACTGAGGATCACACATGGCAGACAATCAAGTCATCCCGAATGCAACAAACTCCTTGCTAGGATACGCATTATAAATAAAAACAATGTGTCTTATAAAATTGGTTTAAAATGTAAAATATGTTTGATATTCTCTGACTGTGCTCATCATACACTACACAATTTTCAGTCAAATCAGGCTGTGTCTGACTTTTGGCAACTGACTCGTACAGACTGAAAACTGGGGCAAAAATCTATGCTAAATGTAGTAGTCCGGACTTAACAATGCATTTGGGGCATAAGTTTTATCTGATTCTCTGGGAACACGATGAATAACTTTCTTCTATTCCTATTGTTTCTGTTGTTGATCACCACAGAATTTATTTTGACTCAAATTTCAGCTTCAGTAAATAATATAAAATACATCACAATAATAGTCTAAGGGGCAGATACTGTACATTTGTACATTCCAAGTCTGTCAGTGCATTTCTTTGTTTTGTTTGTATAACGTGAGGTATGAAATATGTGCCAGCACACCCTATTATGCTGGAATAGAAGAAAGTACTTTAGCAGGGAAAAACAACATATTTCACCTTTGATATGCACATCTTTTCTCACAGCAGTGTAGTTATGGCTTTGTAGTGATGGCAGTTGGTGGTGTACAAATTCCTGCAAGTCAAGTCTACTATTGTTACTAGTGGGAGCCCCCCTGTACTCGTGAGACTCGTGAAGTATCTCTCTCTGTACTGAAGCAGCAGACAATAAACTATGAACAACTCAATAGGACTAACAGTGATAAGAAATGCTCTTTATTTATGTCTCTGTTATCAATCAGTCAAATGACCTCTATTCATAATGTGGCTTCAAGAGCCACATGGCAAGTCAAATAGTCAACATTTACCTCTAATGACAAATCTGTCAGACTCTGTTACTTTAGGAACATTAATATATTGAAGACCAAAACAAATGTCACACAAAAAATGAGGAATGAGGAAAGGCTCTTGCAACTTACAGTATAGCATAATTATGCTGTATCTGCAGAAAAGCATAAATTAGTCCTCAAAACACCTATTAAGCATTGTACCGTGATGGTATCAGATGGGAATATTGTGGGACTCTGATGTATACAAATCTATGTAAGATTACCATATTTATATTCATATGTATTTACTAGCATTCCAACTTCAAATAATACTATAGTCAATAATATGCTATAGTCAATACGGTATAGTATAGTTGTGAGGTTGGTAAGCAATTTTAATGTGTGATGGCATCTTTTGAACATTTGCCGCTTTCACTAATTCAACAGTCATACATTGACGGGCTTAGACTCTAATAGTATGTTAAGACTGACTGCGGTGTATGCCGCTCCTGCGTGCTGAAGAAAATTTCATATCTGATGCAAAGAGCACTTGAAAAACCTCCCCTTCGGCAGCTAAGTGATGTTTTCACAGATTCTGGAGCTGCTAGAATTGAGATGGGATCACTAATGGCAAAACTCCACAGCTTGTGAGTTTATCACAAAGGTGTAAAAGTACAGACTAATGAAATGCTTTAACTGTTGCCTAAAATGCAATATACTGTTGCCTCAAATGCAATATACTGCAATACAGAGTTCACGTATCATGTTATGAGAATGCTTTCTGATTCTGCAGACAGTAGCAGCAAACCACAACACTACATTCTACACCAGCGTTGGTCATGTGACAGTATACAGTATCCTCTATTTCGACAACCTAAAATAAGCCATTTTCCTGAATCTATTCTTATGGTAAATTATTGCAAATGTTTTAGAGCTATAAAGATTGTATTATATCTCAATTCAAACTAAATGGAACTTTAAAGATTCTAATCAGAAGGCCTGAAATAAGCCCCTTTTCTGTGAATTCATTTATGTGATAAATCAATGCAAACCCAAAGGACTGTCTTAGAGATATGATGTGGATAAAGGAGATCTGGCAGATCCACAATAGCATTGTAGTTTTTTCTGCCAAAACAAAAACATTAACCAATGTAAACTGCTGCTCTTTAGGATGCCTAATGTACCTTTAAGGATCAAAATTCAAAGAAGTCTCTTTGTTGATGCAGTGAGATAGTTCTCAATGTTAAACACTGCAGCTGGTAAGTTTGGGAGCTGTTTGCATTTTAGGTTACACATTTCAGTTGATAAAGCACCCCATAAAGCTAAGAGATGGAGATAGAAAAATTAATCCAAAGTCATGAGACCATATTGAAATTCTGGGATTACATTATTTATTTAAAACTGCAAATAAACAAAGAGTTTTAAGATTTTGAAAAATATTTAATAAAACAATGAAAAATGTCAAATTTAAGCATTGGCCTCAGATTTTTGGACCCCTATGTAAAAAAAAGAAAAAACCTCTTTCCAAAGTAGAATGTAAAAAGTGCTTAATTTTTCAACTCCATTCTCCATCTTATAATAGAGTGAGGGGCTCCCTATGCAACAGCGCACGTCTGGCCACAATCACCTTAAAGAAATTGAAAAGGTTGGGGATTGGACTTTGGAGAGGGTGGGAGTGTAATAGTGAACAAAGGCTTGCTGTGAATTCGACACACATCACCCCTCTCTAGAAGGACCACAAATATATTAGATCTAGTCTGCAATCCTTATGACAAGAAGAAAAAAAAAATCAATTTATATTAAAGCGAGGCAGGTGAAAGCCTCAGGAGTCTGGTGCTTGTCAGCAGTGTTGTATGTGATGTAATTCCCATAAAGACGCAGTGTGTGGAGTGAGAGGAGATAAGAAGGCTGATTACTAATACCTGTAGAGCTGCTCCAAAGGAAAGTCTGTGCAGAGCGGTTTCAGAAACAGGTTAGGACTGTGTTTTTAAGCCTCTGATAAAACACACAGTCACAAAAGTAATATGAAATAAAATGACACCGACCTAACATTGACACTTTTTTATAATTCATTTCACAGGCTCCCTATCTAAAAATCATTAAACATCAATAAAGCACACCAAAAGACATTAGGTTTAGATGCACTTCTGTGTCTCACTGTATCAAGTGACACAATAATTCAGTATCTCAATATTTTACTTTATTAAAATGGACTGACAGGTTCTGATGTGGGTACTGATCTGGAATGGATCTGGGGGTCTGTTATTGGTTTGGGTCGTAAGACCTGTTCACACCAACACAAATGTTCAGCACAGAAATGCAGCCCGATTTTGAAGATGGTCTGAATGAAAATCCACTCTCTAACAGTAGGTGACACTTATGGAAATCAGTTACACAAGGGCACAACTTTCCTTTTTTTGTGTGTGTGTGTTTTTGCCTTTATTGAGATAAAAAGTAGATAACTTACAGTAAGTAAAGTGAGAGACAGAGGGTGGCGGGACTGGGAAACCGCGCTTCACATCAGAGCGTTGCCCACAAGGCTATTGGCTCGGACAAATGGCACAGCTTTCCATTTCTAACACCTTCTTGTTCACAAAAACAGCCAGATTTTTTTTATTATTATGTTGTTCAAAAAACACAAAAAACAACAATGCAGAGAAAGAGAGTCGTGTCCAGATTCTTGCCCTGCTATTTGCTTAACCAAATTCTCTGTTCGTAAGTGTAGCCTTTTTGAAAATTCAGGGCTGTAGAGAAAATACACACTGGTAAAATGGTTTTATATTTGTATTATTTTTTTTTTCCTAAAATGAAAATGTTTGTTTAAAAGTTTTGTCAATGTAAGCTTTGTAACAAGTGTGTTAAGTTTGGTAAAAAATATGTGGAAATTGTATGTGCTGTGTGTCGCCATTGTGTAAAGCCCGCCCCAACGTTTCTGATTGGTGCCGCGATTTCGACGGATTAGAAATGGGCTTGAATTAGCTCTTTGCCAGACTAACTTGCAGAGCAAATCTAAATTTGCCGGAAGTTGTCTGGGTTTTTGCCAGGCTAGAGGCAAACAGCCTCACAAATATACATTTTCCTTAATACATTTAGACTAATAAATCTGTCTATCCCAACTTTTGACACATTTAGCGCATTTGAAGGTGTATTATTTACATATTAGCTGGCTAAAAATATGGCTTTGGGAGTTGTAGCTCCAGGGGTTGGGAAACGCTGTAAATTTTTGCAAGAGAAGTGCCTGCAAACCTCGGTTATCATTTGTTTTACCGTAGCACCAAGCAGAATCGCAGAAATAACGATTGTTTTAAAACAGGGAAGCCTGCATGTTGCGATCTCGGGAAAAAAAAAGACAAATTAGCCATTAAGATGCTCTTGCAGTTTTGGAGTTGTGGCTGTGGAAGGTTCAAATGGATTCTGGGTGTCCTCTGTGTGTAGGCAGAGGGCTTTATCCACTGATTGATATGACCCAACCTAAACCTTCAGCAATCAGCAGCTCATTATCTCAGCGAAATTACTACATCATCCAGCCCAAACGTCTGTAATGAGCTAGCATGAAGAATCAGGGCTCTGATCCACCATCATCTCCCTCATCTTTGTCTGCAGTCTCTCTTTCTCTCCCTCTCGATGAAGCTTGTTTTTCCCCTATTCCCTCTAGCCACACAGTCATCGGTTATACTCTAGGTGCTCTGACTTTCTCACTCTTAAGGTCTTTCTCTCTTTTCTTCATTTTTAGTAAAGTCACTAACTCCTGAACTCACAGACCATGGATTTTACACTCTGTGCCCTTGCCTTTAAGTCTTCTCCATAGAGGCCCAAAGTTTTCCAATACGTCTTCTTTGTTTGTTTCCTGCAGGGTCCCATTGTGAACGATGTGGTCATTCATGTGGCCCTGATAGCAGAAAGTCAAAGGTAAATACATTTCTCATGTCTCTCTCTCTCTCTCTCTCTCTCTCTCTCTCTCTCTCTCTCTCTCTCTCTCTGGTCTAATTGATGCCTTCACATTAATTATTGGGCTATTCTGTAGCCTTCATCTATCAGCACTCTCATTTAAAGCTTTTCTGGGAAGAGGAAGTGGTAAAAGAGGTCATGTGGCGAGCCAGACCCACTCTGCAGTTCATTTAACATTGTTCACCCCAGCACTTAACCCACCTTTCCCCTTCTTCACACTGCAAACCTTAATCAGGATTACTTGTCCAACTCAACCATCATACCTTAATTTAAAGCATCAAATTCCACTTAACACCTCACCTTCCCTGCAAAGGTGAAATAATGTTGTTAAAATATTATAGTGTATGCTGGTTCTGGTTGCTTGTAAACATACAATTTCGTTGAACCCCTCAGCATGAGAAGTACCTGCAGAGCACTCATTTATGTATTCACAGTGTCATGCAAGATTGTTTCCCCTTGGCCCTTATGGATACTCTGTCTACATCAATGCTTGATTGGAAATCCTACATAACCGCTTTACGATGCATATTAACTATGCAAATATGACTATAAATATCTTTTAAATTGCCACATCATTTTACTGATGATAAAATGGTCAAATTGACCCTTTTCACATTTCCGGGAATAGTGAACTGAACGGAAATAGTGGTCAACAGAAACTACAACAAATAAAATGGTTGCATTCTCATTTACTCGAATAGCAAAAGAAAAAAAAAATCAAAATAACGTGACTGACTTTACAAAAGAGGAAAAAAATATAGAGTGGTTATGTTTGTCAGAAGAGAGAAAGATGTCAAATTTGCAATCAGTCCTTCAGCATTTGTATTAGAACCATCCACACAGAAGCAATGACTAGTTTTATATAACACTTATTTAATTTATTTAACACTTAGCTTTAGAATTTTACATTACATACTGTATACACTCACCTAAAGGATTATTAGGAACACCATACTAATACTGTGTTTGACCCCCTTTCGCCTTCAGAACTGCCTTAAAGGGACACTCCACCCATTTGCATTAAGCTTTCCATTGTTAGAAACCTAGTCATACTATTGAATGGTCGTGCAACACTCTCTCATTTTCCCCTGAGACGAGAGAAATCCGCTATTTACCTTTTTCACTTCCTCCTACAATGACGCAAAAATCGTCATTTTACGTCATTGTAGGAGGAAGTGTAAGAGGGGGGGATTTATGTAAAGACTACAAGCACTAGATCCCACCCTTTCAAACCCGCCCATAGGTTGGACCTAATGCGCTAACAGAGCTATCACAGATCAGTGGGTGGGACTTCACTTGTAGATACTGAAATCAATATCAGCCATCTTGTTTATAAGCTAAGCTAACAAGCGCTGTGGAGATAGGAAGTTATGACAATGACGGAAGAAACTAAACACGATATGGAAGAAACTAAACATGATATGGAAGTAGAGGATTTTGAAATTCTGCTGCTCGAATCCGCTGTTCGTGGCTATCTTTACGAGCCGCAATATAGTGAAGAGCAGCTGAGGCTGCTGGAGGAACAGGAGGCGGCTGCCTGTCGCGGACGAGGAGCCCGGACTGGCTCGAGCTGGGCGGACTGCTGGTGCCTGTGCTCTCGCTGTGCGCTACGGACACAGATAGAGTCCGTCTGCTGCAGAGAATTTTAACGATGGCAATTTCTCCTGGACGAAATCTCTGAATCAGACGAGCACACGGACGTTTGTGTTGTGATGTGAACCATCCTAGGATCGCACCGCATATGTTCTGACTGAACATCCAGGTATCATGCAATAATTCACCATATAGAAAGAAATACAAACGAGGAGTAATTCGCTAATGAGTTTGCCAATGTAACGGGGTTCGTTGTTGTGGGAAGAAGGAGGCGGGAACCGGCGAACATATAAACATTTTAATAGTAAAATAAACAAATACAAAACAAAAGTATAAGCCAGCTGGCCACACACAACAGAAACAAAACATAAAATCAGGCCTGTTCCTTTTGTGCTTCCGCTCCTCCGTGAGAGATATGAGACCGCTGCGTCTCACAGGTGTCATTCATTATCACTCGCGCCGTCCTCTCACGTCCCTCGTCCTGCTCGCCACAGCCAACTAACTAGACATTTTGTGTGAAATGAATTTTAAACTCTTTTGGCAGCAAGCCTTGTGGACGGAAGAGTGATTTCTCTGATGTTTGCGCGCTGTTCTGGATTAGTGGGAGTGGCTTGCGGAGCTGTGCAATGTGGTGCATTGTGGGAGTTGTTGTCTTACATACAAATGCGCCCTAAAGTTATTTTCTGTCTTTTCTCGGTCAAGAGGGCATCAAATTCAAAATTTCTTTTACATTTCGACTACATATATAACCCACTTTCAATAAAGATTAATGTTGAAATTGGTGGAGTGACCCTTTAATTCTGCGTGGCATTGATTCAACAAGGTGCTGAAAGCATTCTTTAGAAATGTTGGCCCATATTGATCGGATAGCATCTTGCAGTTGATGGAGATTTGTGGGATGCACATCCAAAGCTCCCGTTCCACCACATCCCAAAGATGCTCTATTGGGTTGAGATCTGGTGACTGTGGGGGCCATTTTAGTACAGTGACCTTATTGTCATGTTCAAGAAACCAATTTGAAATGATTCGAGCTTTGTGACATGGTGCATTATCCTGCTGAAAGTAGCCATCAGAGGATGGGTACATGGTGGCCATAAAGGGATGGACATGGTCAGAAACAATGCTCAGGTAGGCCGTGGCATTTAAACGATGCCCAATTGGCACTAAGGGGCCTAAAGTGTGCCAAGAAAACATCCCACACACCATTACACCACCACCACCAGCCTGCACAGTGGTAACAAGGCATGATGGATCCATGTTCTCATTCTGTTTACGCCAAACTCTGACTCTATCATCTGAATGTCTCAACAGAAATCGAGGCTCATCAGACCAAGCAACATTTTTCCAGTCTTCAACTGTCCAATTTTGGTGAGCTCTTGCAAATTGTAGCCTCTTTTTCCTATTTGTAGTGGAGAGGAGTGGTACCCGGTGCAGAGCATGTGAGTGGAGTGGAGCGGGAGCGAGCGGGCGGATATTGGACAGAGTGCAGAGCGGCATTTTTAAAAGGACGGAGCGTCGCCTTATTTCCCGCTCCAATTTCGCTCCGCTCACACCACGAGTCTGACTCCACGTCTTTTCCCCGCCTGGCTAAAGAAGCTCGCATTGTGTTCAGGATCCCAAGCGGGTCTGCGAGCGCAGAGAGGGTTTTCTTTTCTCCGCAACCACCGCATGAGTCTGAAGTCTCAGACATTGTCCAAACTTGTGTTCTTGAAGGTAAACTCAAAAGAACTGTAGATAAGGAAAGCAATTCATTTTCTTTCTTTTTTGTTTAAGTTTGACAACATAAGCCAATTTAAATTGTAATCCACGTGCAATCTGCGCAAGAGTTCAGTTACACGAATTTTGGCCTAATAGTTCATTTAGCCTACTTTTAAAACTTTGATGTAGGCTAGCCTACAGTAGGCCTATAGCCTGTATATTTTTATTTATATTATTAGGCCCATTGATTCGTTTAATTTTGCAGCAATTTTTTTGTACAGTTGATATAAGCCAATTTTAATTTAATCGTGCGCGCTGTGCAAAAGTTTAGTTATCAAAATTTTGGCCTAATAGTTAATTTACTTTTAAAACGTTTATGTAGGCCTTTATTTTTTTTGTATTTTTATTTATATAATTTTTATTTATATTATTAGGCCCATTTATTCGTTTAATTTTACAGCAGTTTGTGTGTACAATGGATAGGCTATAAGCCTATTTAAATTTAAATCGTGCACGTTGCGCAAAAATTCAGTTATTAAAATTCTGGCCTAATAGTTAATTTACTTTAAAAACTTTTATGTATAATTTTGTTTATATCATTTTTATTCATATTATTAGGTCAATTTATTCGTTTAATTTTACAGGACTTTTTGTATAGGCTGTATTCCTTCTTACATAGGCTAGGCTAATTTATAATTTGAAATAAAACATTTCTATTTGGAAAATGTGGTTGTTGCTCTTTAGTTCTTTGGGAGGTAAGCTGTGGTCTAAGCTAAAAGTGAAGTACATGCAGATTTTTTTCCTTTTTTGGAGCGAGCGGGGGGCGATTTGAGTGGAGCGCGAAGCAAACTGCGTTGAGCGCTGAGCGATAATGAGCGGAGCGGCCTGATGTGGCTTTGAGCGGCGGAGCAGAGGGGTGAACAGTTCCGTGAGCGAGGAGCTGAGATTCTCACCGCTCCACTCCGCTCCACTCCGCTCATATGCTCTGACCCGGTGGGGTCTTCTGCTGTTGTAGCCCATCCGCCTCAAGGTTGTGCGTGTTGTGGCTTCACAAATGCTTTGCTGCATACCTCGGTTGTAACGAGTGGTTATTTCAGTCAAAGTTGCTCTTCTATCAGCTTGAATCCGTCGGCCCATTCCCCTTTGACCTCTAGCATCAACCAGGCATTTTCGCCCACAGGACTGCCGCATACTGGATGTTTTTCCCTTTTCTCACTATTCTTTGTAAACCCTAGAAATGGTTGTGCATGAAAATCCCAGTAACTGAGCAGATTGTGAAATACTCAGACCGGCCCGTCTGGCACCAACAACCATGCCACGCTCAAAATTGCTTAAATCACCTTTCTTTCCCATTCTGACATTCAGTTTGGAGTTCAGGAGATTGTCTTGACCAGGACCACACCCCTAAATGCATTGAAGCAACTGCCATGTGATTGGTTGATTAGATAATTGCATTAATGAGAAATTGAACAGGTGTTCCTAATAATCATTTAGGTGAGTGTATAAAAAAGAAAAATAGTAAAAGAAAAACGTAAATCTTGCCAATTAATACCCGTGGAAACATGTTATCACAGTCTGTGGTCAATTAAACATTCTTTATTTACTATTTTTCACTAGCTTACTATTAAATTAGCCTACCATTAACTCATAGCTAGCCTAGTGTAGCATGCAGGATACACATTTTTTTGAGATGCAAAATAGAGTGATCCAGGGATGACGTCAAAACCCGGACGAATAATCTGCCAGTGGTTCCTATGAGACTTTCCTATGGGTTTATATAATGTGATTTGTCCATTTATGAGTAAAATAAGGTCTGTGGTAAACATAACTTGATGATATTTTGTTGTTTCTACGGCGTAAATTAAACACACCCATATAGAAAACGGAAATTTTGAAGCTGTTTAAAACATGTTTTTAATAAGTAATTAGGATAAGAATAATTGAGTGTGAGTGTGTGCAGTTTACTTTGTAGAAGTACCCAAGTATTATCAAGTTATGTTTTCCACACACCTTATTTACTCATAAATAGAAAACCCCTTTTATAAAAACCCATAGGAAAATTTCGAGGGAACCACTGGCGAATTAGTCCTCCGTGTTTTCACATTATCCCTGCAGCGCTCTATGCTAGTTTTTTAATCATAAAAAAAAAAAGAATCATGTTCATTATGGTAGTTATGATGTTACATTTATTAGTATTATTTTCCAGTTGAAGGGTAAGGGTTGGGGTTCATATTACAATGTTAGGCCACATTAAAGACAAATTGGATGTAATCATTTTTAATAGTTAATAGTAAAAAATGTTTTTATATTTTCTTGAACTAGAACCAGATATCGCTATAATGTGATTCGTTTTTGAACAGGGGAATAGAATGTGGCACAACAATTGCAACAATAGAATTGCAATGGAATGATTATTTTTAAACACATGGGAGCACACAGGTGGTGATATCAAGAAAATTAGCCAGAGAAAAATAAATGATAACCTCTGTTGGCTTCTATAAGCTTGTCATTGTTTTTCCAATTCCTTTGATTCCACTAATGTTGCCGAAATTACACACCTTATCTTTAGTTGTGTTTAATGTTTGATTGTCTCTGTCTTGCTTGTGTCTTTCAGATTGCAGGTCTTCCTCAACACCTATGGCATTCAAACTCAGACCCCGCAGCAGGTGGAGCCCATTCAGATCTGGCCTCAGAAAGAGCTGGTGAAGGTATCCCGTTTCAATCAATCAAACTGACCACCAAACAAATCTTCCAGACTGATCCATTTCTGTGGCTGTCGCTCCATTAGACCATTGGCCAGTTTATCAAGTGGTTTGGATTGACTGGCACATCCCTCTTGTCAGTTAGTGAATTATTTTTGCTTTCTCTTTAAGATTTACACCATGGTTCGAACCTCACTCGTGCACTATTGATGGAATTAGTTTGACAAAAGACTCTGAAAATAGTCTTTAATGTTTTCTCAAATGACCTTTGTAAACGTACTAGCAAAAGAGTGACAATATATCAATTGAAAGCAGCGTTCATTTTTCTGACCAACCTGGTCTAAACTGGTCATCGGATTATTAGATTATTATCTTTTGCTAAATGTTTTTTTGTGCTCATTCTGTCTGTAATCGACAGAGCATGGAGCAATATGTGCGAGAGTGTTTACGTGTTTGTTCTTCTGTCTGTGGGTGTGTGTGTGGGTGGTAAAGTTTTGTCACCAGAACGTGCAATTTACTGCAGTTTGGTTTAAAAGCTGTTTGAAATCAGACACCCAACAGTATCTGCTTCCCTTGACACTGTTCTATCTGTGGTCGGTTTTGTGTGTGTGTGTGTGTGTGTGTGTGTGTGCACTCAAGTGTGCATTAGAGGGAGCGATAGTTTGTTGAGTATGCCTCTGTAAGGATGCTTGGAGCTCTTTGGAAAGAGCAGCCTACTTTAGATCAGCTGCAGAACCTTCGTTGCTGTCACCTTTCATGGTAAAAGACACAATATACACATTTGAATTCCTTAAATAATTTTTTTATTTTTTAATTATTAATTTCCAATACTGTGCAAAAGTGTTCAGCTACCATTACTCCAGTCTTCCATATCACACGATCCTTCAGAAATCATTCTAATATTTTCTGATGTTCTGTTTAGCTATTATTATCAATGTTGAAAATATATTTTAAATGATTCTTTGATGCATAGAATGTTTTGAACGGTAGTGTAGTTAATATTGAATAAATCTGTTAATTCTGCATTCAATCAATTCTATTAATCCATAAATAAGTAAATCGAGCAGCATTTATGGTCAACTTTTTGAGCAGCATGACTCGAAACAAAATATGTCCAAAATCTGAATAAATTATACACGGAAATCTAGCAACACTTCCATACTGGAACACTCCAGTCCTGCTATAATCAATAAATCTTTCTTACTGTGCAAGCCATTCAGAGTTGTGGGATCTGGGGAACTCTCCCATTATAATAATTGAAGCTGTCTATACATCCTTATTTACTCTGTCTTTACCTTGTTGATTATATTGTTGATAATAATCTCTCACTTGCAATGCATATCGGCTATTACTCAGACTACATGGTAAGTGGTGCAACATGCAAATCTAAAATCTTTCTAAATTACTGTCTATGGATTTACTTTGGTTCTAAAGCTTCGTATTGAGTGTCAGGTGATGATTCTCCAGCCCTCGTTGTTGTGTGCGACAACAAAGATTGAAAATACATCCGTGGATGAGACTGCTTATGCAAACTTGCTTAGTTGTCTTTACCAATAACCTGTAAACTACTTGAAATGAATCAAATCTGCCATTGTATTCATGCAGAAATGTCTGTGATTGGTTACAATACTAATTTTTTTGCAAAATTACATTGTAAATGGAACATTTTGACACAGTGAGAGTTTATCAAAAAGCTCTCACCACAATTACTTAAATTGCAGCTGTAATTGTTTTTACATTTTTATTTGATCAGTTGTGCAGCCCTAATGTACAGCCTTATCTTTAACAAAAACCTCTGCCTGATATTCTTAAATAATCATGTCAAATACAAGCGCAGATAAGAGAGCAGTTCATAGGTTGACGTGCTGTTACTAATTCAAGCGGCAAGGCTGCAGAAAGTGATACGAGCGTGAACGTCTTAATTGTAGAATCCTGCGTATTAAAGAGGTTTGTTTCAACAACATGAGCACAGTGGCTTCACTGCCCCTCTTGATGTGCTACAGGCTTAGCATGCGTGACATTTGCAGGTTTCGTGTCAGGCAAGTTGAGCTTCTGATTAGAGGCAGAGCGCTCTCGATTCGGTTGTGTCTTCCCCTCATTGCTATTCTGCACACAAATTTTCCAAGGTACAGAGATCCACAACGAGAGAAAAAGAGTTCTGGAGCATAAATCTCTCTCGAAAATGTTTTGACTACTGGATTTCATCTAAATTAGCATCTATTTTCCTGTTTCGGTTGGATGTGAGCTGGATTCTCCTCGGCAGGGGCTTATTGTTCTGGTATTTTTTTTTCTTTTCGTCGTGTTGTGCAGTACACTTTTGTATTGGAGTGTTATTCTGAGAATGTCAGACTGCAGGAGGTCAGAGAGAAATAGAGCTCCATCTATTGTCGTAAAGGTGTCGGCACACTCTTTGTACTCTCTGCACTGGAATATGATTACTGAGGCAAGCGTCACTATATGCAGGGAGGGGGGTTTGTTCTCAGACTGTTAGGTTGCTAAGCTTCAGGAGAAGTGTACTATTACTTTTCTGAGCAATCAGTCTTGTGATTTTTCCTTGGCAGACAATAAATCCCATAGATTTAGATTGAAGGGCAAACCTGAGCAGTGACGAGGCCATAGATCTTGAAGTGGGTGGACATTGGTGAAATAGGGTGGCATAGGGTGGCAGGGAGGCAGGAATACAATTCTGTGGCATGAATAAATCATGCGAATTACTGCTGTACTGTTCCGTGTTTTGCCCTGACATTGTATTTGTTGCCATTTTAAGTTGTGTGTCGTGACTGCAGCTCTGCCTTTAAACATGTGGTTGATGAGTGTCACTGGCAAAGTGGTTTATGTGTTGGATGGAAAAAATCACTGCACATTGACTCAAATACCTCTGTTTAATCTCCTTGCACTGTTTTGTGCTGCTGAGACTCTTTACCGATAGTTCAACTTGCAGGTAATTGTTACTGGGAGAGGACTAATCCGGCTAAAATTGAGACTGAATCACACAATGTGGACCAATTACACTGTTTAAAAATGTTGGGGTTTGTTTGTTTGTTTGATTGTTTGTTTGAAATAAATCAATACTTTTATTCAGCAAGGACACAAAAAAATGATCAGAAGTGACAAAAAATTGAATATTTAATTCTAGATTATATTACAATTTTATAATCATATAATATTTAATACATATTTAAAATTCTATTTCAAATAAATGTTGTTCTTCAAACGTTCTCTTCATTATAGAATCCTGAAAAAACATTCAACTTTTCATTCTTTATTAAGCAGCATCCCCATTTTCAACTAATAGACGGAACGCATTGACGACACTCCCCCCCTCAACCGAACTGAGTGGCAAAAGAGCTGCTGCGTGGCTGGAGTTAATAGGGGAAACTGCGAAAACGCGAGTAAAACAAGCTATTATCAGTTTAAACTAAAAGTTGGACTCGATATAGTGTTCCTTACAACTTATCAAAGATCCAGTGATCCATGGATATTGACATGCAGCAAGGAATCGTGTTTCCTGACATTTATGTGCCTGATTTCGACGCTGGGGAAATAAATTAACAAAATTTGCCTGTAAACGTTTTATATATAAATACAATATAGATAGGTCTAAATCCGAGTGATCAGTTACATTAATGTTATACTGTATATCATCATCGTCCAGCCCTAAAACTTGTATAGTTTTTTTGTCAGTGTTTATTTAAAAACATCCAATTATGCAGAATATAGTCTGTTCTGTAGCTTTTTGCAGTCTGTAAAAATATACAGTACCTCAGATTTCTGGTCAAATCTAGTTGTACAGTCAATCGCAAAGCTCTTTCCCGTTTTAGATGTGTTTTGTGTGTTTTTCACGGCATTCACGCTCAAAACAAATGCTGCCGCTCAGTCTTTTTGCCACTTTCACCACATTCACTCCCGCCGACGGTGACGTCATGCGCATACCCTCTATAATGCATGTCTCATGAGCAAAATAAATTACTTAAAAAGAAATGTAAGAAATGACCCCAATTCTTTGAATGGTAGCATATCTGTCTGGATCTGTTGACTTTGTGATGCTAAAAATAGTGTACATTTAGAGGTGGAACATTTTTTTTCTAGCTATATATGCAAAATGGGATGAGTCTTATTAGACTTGTGCACAGTAGCATCATGGTGAGCTTTTGATAAAGCACAGTTTAGCATTTTCTTCAGAAAATGCATTAATCTGGTTATTCCTACAATTTTGCGCAGCAAAGTGTAATGATTGAAAAATCTAGGCTAGAAAGCGAAAGGAACCAAGGAACCATGAACTTTACACCACTTAACACCAGGTTGCTCCAAGGGAACAGAGACTCTGTACTGCAAGTTGAGATATATAAAAGTATCAGCTAAATTAGTGATACAGAAGAGAGCAGCTTTCTTGAGGTCACAAGGAAGTGTTGTGAAAATGTTATGCTCTAATAATGGCTTAATTGCTAAGATGTCTGTCTTAATTATTGTCACTAAGATCTTGTGAAAAATATCACAGCAGTACACTGAAACCAACTTAAAACTGCAAGGTAAACTATCTGGTCTGGCTCATTCTGATTCTTCTTTGTCACACTATCCCCCGGTCTCATAGACAAGGCTAAAGCTAGTCCCAGACTAAAATGCATGTTTGAGCTGTTTTAACTGAAAGAAACTTGCACGAACACTTGCAACAACAAACTTGACCTTTTCTCCAGGGAAATAACCAGGCTTTCAAAATCAGCCACTGAACAAAACATGCATGTTATGAATTAAACTGCATGGTGCCTGTACTATAATGGCTCAGATAACACCTTTAGACACATAATGGACACACACAGGCATTCTAGTCCTTAATGAGTGTGATGTACATACATATTTATGTGTGTCTGTCTCTATTTTTCAAGGCATACCGCTTCCTTGCCATTAATAAGAAGCTTGGTTTGAGTGGGAGACCGGAGAGGCCCGTTGGCTGCATTGGCACTTGCAAGGTAAACAATGTTCTCTGTGCTGTAGCAAACTCTCCTGACAGGAAATGCAAACATTTCCTCATTTACTTCAGCTCCTGCTCATTACAGTACTTTGTGATTTATCCTTATAATAACTCAGAAGCTCAGAGTAACACAGTGCCTATGATAATTAAATATTATTCCAACTCTCCTTTAAAGGAATAGTTCACTGTCATTATGTACTCAGCCTCATGCCGTTACACACTTGTATGGTGTATCTCTAAAAGACAAAACTATTGTTTTCATGAATCTTTATAAAGATCTTTTCCATACTGCAGCAGTTCATATTGACCACATCTGCTAATCTCCAAAAATGACAAAATACCCACCAAAAACATTTTAAAAGTCATCTATATGATTGATATGAAAGACTGAAATTTAAGTTGGTATTGACTGATAATCTTGCTCCAGTGAGGTGTTCTTTTCAGGGAACCAGATAATACGGTTGACTTTTTGTACTGAACGAATCATTCACGTATCTGACTGATTTGTTCACAAATGATCTGGTTGTAACAGTTTGCAGTTCTTGAATTAACATATTACTATGATAGAAGAAGATTAATGACTTAAATTTCAGTCTGTTTTTCTCAAAAAGCCATTGTAGGGCTTAAAGGGATAGTTCACCCAAAAATAAAAATTAGCCCATGATTTACTCACCCTCAAGTCATCCTAGGTTTATATGACATTCTTCTTTCAGACAAATACAATCGGAGTTATATTAAAATGTCCTGGCTCTTCCAAGCTTTATAATGGCAGTGAATGGCTGTTCATAAAAGTCCATAAAAGTGCATCAATCCATGATAAAATTGCTCCACACGCACTGGGTGGTTAATGAAGGCCTTCTGAAGCAAAGCGATGCGTTCGTGTAAGTAAAATATTCATATTTAACATGTTACAAAGTAAAATTCTAGTTTCCTGCCAAACGGCCATACACAATCTACTTGCGCCCTAATGCGCAACTTATGCAACTTGTGACCGCAGAAATAGCGTAGTGCGTCATGGGGTAGCGTAAATATCAGCAGTACGTCGCATTACTCGTATAAGTTGCGCTTAGACTTAAGTCTAAGCTTTCCTGTAGCTCAAACAGTAGAGTGCTGGTGCTTGCAACGCCAAGGTCATGGGTTCGATTCCCCGTTAAAGCAAGAACTGATAAGAATGTAAATGTGTACCATGAAATGCAATGTAAGTCGCTTTGAATAAATGCATACATGTAAAATGTAAGTCGAATCTGTATGTTCCTTTGGCCGGAAGCTAGTTATTTTAATTGATAAAGTTTTAAATATGAATATTTTTCTTACACAAACGCATTATGCACTTTTATGGACTTCAAAACAGAAACTACCATTATAAAGCTTGGAAGAGTCAGGACATTTTTTTATACAAATCTGATTGTATTCGTCTGAAAGAAGATATACACCTAGGATGACTAAATCATGGGCTAATCCCTTAAAGAAGACTTGGAAAATGGCACTCGATTTATATATGGAGTACTTTTATGGGTCTTTTGTTGTCATTTTTTATCCCTAACAGCCACTTGTCATAAAGATTCTTCAAAATATCTAATTTTTTGTTCCACAAATCAAATGAATCAAATCAAGTCAAATGAATTTGTAACAGCATGAGTGTAAATGCACACAAACCCTTTAACTGCACACAAACCTAAATTATGTCAAGAGGTGTAGAAGTCTATTGTTCGGTTCCAAAACTGCTGAGCCTCACTGCCTGCAGGCAGTTTAAGCATGATGACATTTTGGGGAAGATAAAAATAGGAACTCCAGAGTAATGATCTTCTGTATTTGATGGAGAATTGATTATGTTTAGTATGACAGTGGTGGGCTATATGCAGTAACTCACTTCTCACATAAATACAGTGAAAATTAAAGGGATCTTTATGTGTATGTCTGTTCAGAAATGATGATGTTTTATTTGCTGTCTGAGGTAAAGTATATGTCTAGATCTAACAGTCATCCATATAGTTGCAGGTAACGCAATGGGTAATTTCTCTCCCCCTCAGATTTATCGAATACTTGGAAAGACTGTGGTCTGCTATCCAATTGTCTTCGATCTTAGTGACTTCTACTTGTCCCAGGATGTCATGCTTTTGATAGATGATATTAAGGTGAGATATCACACCTCACTGGTTCCTCAGATGATGTTAGAAGAGGGTTCACTTTGTGTTTCATATTTTGTCTATCTTTCTATACAAAGAAAGAATCAAATTTAGGGCAGAAAATGGGCAATGGACAGAAACGTCCCCTATAAATCATCAGTGTCCACCCTCAGAGTTACAGTGTGGTTCTCCTGCTGTCTGCGTTGTGCTTGTATGTTTATGCTGCAATGTGATTGCCAAAGTTCCAGCGATCTCTTGTAATGCGGTTGTATTTACATGCGTTTTACAGAATGCCTTGCAGTTTATTAAGCAGTACTGGAAGATGTCAGGCCGGCCTCTCTTCCTGGTCCTTATCAGAGAGGACAACATTAAGTAAGAGGCTTTCCAATCAGCCAAAACCCTGTTTTGTTTATGAGTGGTACAGTAATGTCATCTCTTTCTTGCCAGGGGGAGTCGCTTCAACCCCATCCTGGACATGCTGGCATCTTTTAAGAAAGGAAACATTGGAGGTGTCAAAGTTCATGTGGACAGACTTCAGGTGCTGCTTTTTTATAAGAAATGATTTAATATGTAATGCGTCTAATTGACTTCCAAAACCAGCCTTTTTCCACATCTTACAAAGACATGGGAATGTATTATTAAAGTAATATTAATGCATATTTCTCTCACTGAAGGGTTTCATATTGTTAAATAAAAGTTAATATTCTGAGAAATCTGAGTGCAGATATGTCACTATAGTGGGAAGACTTGTCGTTTCACCAGAAGTTGGAGTTATAAAATTTTGATTCAAAATGATGAGATCAAATGGTCTATCAGGGGTTTTCAAAGTGTGAGGCGGGCAGGGGTAGCCTGGTTCTACCAGACTCTCGTACATTTCATTTGTACAGAGAGTCTGGCACCGCTCCATTGACAATCGTTAACTTCCTTGTAGGCGGGTACTCTATTGAAGTCTAAAACTATTGGATCTGCCCAGAGTCACTCTGGATCTGCCACCAATCGCTAACGTTTGCTCGTGATGTATGTATGCCGTGGGGAGAAGGGCCACACCATCATGGCCAAAACAAAACTAAGCAAAGATTGTTCTTGCTCCGGCTTTAACGTCTTGATATTCGGCAGCGTTGCTACAACGGACCGAATGGCTTCGCTCGCAACTTTCTCCGCTGCCATTACTGAACTACAACTCAAAATAACGCACGACGTCATCGTTCTCAGCCACTCCCTCTGTTCGCTGATTGGCCCTACAAAAAATTGATCGGAGAAAAGCAAAGTCTACAGTAGAATCCCAGACGTAGTACTGAAGGAAAATTAAATTGAGCGGAAGTGCGTAGGAGGGCGTAGCCAGGCTAGCGCAGGGGAGGCACGAGTGCTGAACTCAGTTCACTTTCTCCGCTTATTATTGCGCTTGAAAGGTCAAATACACACATTTATGTGGCAAAATGCCCATTTTGGTGAGCATTCACGTAACATTGTCAGTTAAACAGTTCAGCGAAATTATCATTATATTGGATCTATCCGTAAGGTCTTAAAGTGACAGCAGCCTCATATAGGCCTACCTGCTACAACAAAAGAAAAAGAAAATCATTCACTGCTCTTGACTAAATATCTTTCATAGCTTTATTAAGAATCTGTGTGTAATTCATTCAGTGCAATTCGTGCTATGTGGTTTAACTGAAGGACGCCATCATGCATGTTATGTTGTGTTATGTCTTTGACTTTGAAAACCCCTGTTCTAATGTAACATTTCTTTGTGGAAACTTTATAGACCCTGATATCAGGCGCTGTGGTGGAGCAATTGGATTTCCTACGTGTCAATGAAGCTGAGTAAGATTTAACCTTCATTTGCACCATTTATTTTCCTCTTCACCTTTGTTCAATATGGTACACTTATTGAAGCAATGGAAGGAAATTGTCTTCACAGTTTCTAAGGCATGCAGCAGATTCATAATCCATTTCTTTTTTCCATAATACATTCCTCTGGGTAGGATCCCAGAGTTTAAGAGCTTCGAGGAGCTGGAGTTGCCCAAGCATTCGAAGGTGAAGCGTCAAACCAGCACGCCGAACGCCTCTGACCTGGAGCAGCAGCCTGAGATCAACGTCGAGGAATGGTTCCATAAGTCCACATCTGAGATTCTACAGAAATTCAATGTGAGCCTAACTATCCTGCCTGGGTGTGATTATTAGTTTAATATAGGTGCTCTTATATAACGCATATTCTGTTATCAGGACTGTGACTGTCTGGCCAGTCAAGCCCAGCTGGCCAGTATTCTCCTCAAAAAAGAAGGCCCAGACTTCTTTGATAAAAACGGTATGTGGTTTAGTCACCCAAATAGTACATAATTCATGAGATATTTATTATTAGTTCAGTAAAATATGTCTCTACCTCTGAAATGTCAGGTATTTTTACTAAAGTTTTAATGATTAAGTGTAAGGCCAGAGTATTTCAGTGCTATTGAAATGGTGAGCTTTTTAAAAAGCCACAGGACACGTCTTACTGCATGGCTGCTTTTAAAGCTCATCTGAATGAAATGTCCACAGCTGTAATCCATTTACTGCCTTCATGGATAAGCAAGTGGGTTGGCAATGCTTGCTCACACCCTTGTCGTGGTCTTAATTCCCGTAGCTACAGTTTATCTCATAGCTCAAGACTGTTCACACTCTTAAACGGACCTATTGAACAAACGCAGAGCGATTAAATACATGCTTATATGTGATTTTATGTTGCAAGCCGGAGCTTCCACGTGTGTTTGGGCCTAAATGCTCCAGGGATGTTGTCTTACAGACTACACTAAGGCTGAAAATATATATTTTTTATGGTTAACATGCCATTCCTAACCCTCTGTATGTCCAGAGAATCTCAAGGATGACTTGGAGAGAATCTACAGAAGAGCTGGGAGTAGGAAGCTTTGGTAAGTTTTTCCTCTTTTCACTGCACTCACCGGAAGCATTTAGAGTTTCACTTATTTTCTCATTATAGTTGGGTAAAATGATCAACTCTTGATATATTTATGGCTATTTTTTTTTTTTTACCTGTTATGTGTATTAGTCTAATGTTACGTGCAACTATGTGCATACGTATATATTTTTAAACACGCAAACCTCATGTAGGCTGGCGGTGCGTAGTGCTGCGGCCGTTATCCAGAAGTTTCCCGGTTCTATAGCTCCTCATATAACCACTATATTGGTCCATGGCAAGCAGGTAATTGGGCGGTGGGGTAAACGACCTCTGCATGTGTGGTGTAACTGTTGAATCCGTGCTGAAGGATGTGTTAACTCATGAGCACGCAGCACTCATCATTTGTTGTTGTTTTTCTTTACATCCGCTTAGTCAAGCTGTTATTATCATGCACAGAGAAACCATGCAGCTCATTAGTTGTTTTTTTCTTTCTTTTTTAATTGTTATTTATAATTGCGCCTATGGTAATGTTTTTTTTTTTGAAGTTGAGCTTTTTTATATCCTTCATAACACAAATTGATGCCTCTTAGCTGGGGTTATCACTGTAACAGTGTCTCATTTGCAATTTGTTTGTGAGCTAAACTCCATTATGTCTTTGGCAGTATAACCTGGAAAAGGAATCCATCAGCTAAACATGAAATTGGTGAAAATAGGTTCTCATAGCTCAAATGATGCTAAAGTCATGTATTCAATTTCCAGGGAACACACCTACTGATAAAACGTATACACTGAATACACTGTAAGTTACTTTGGAGAAAAGCGCCTACCAAATAAATGTATGAATAAATGGAAATGTGAATTACGAAAGTGTAGGAAGTGTAACTTCAATCCAGGAGCAACAACAGCATAGTTTAAATGCCCAATGCCACTTTGTCACTTTGAGATGCTGAGCTCTCCTGATCATTTTCGTCCCAGAGGGCCCGGCTTTAAATATTAATGATTTAAATGCTACAGGGGGTCAAAATCTTGGAATATAACATCATCTCATTTATTCAAATGAGCATCATGCTGCATTAGAATTAGACTTCAAACTATTTCAAGTTTAAAGAAGTTTGGCGGGGTTCACACAGTTCTTGTAACAAGTCTTTTTGGTGATATATGTGAAATGAATCACTGTTGAGCTCCAATCGGTAGGATTAAAAAAAAAAGTATTTTAAAGAAGTCTCTTATGCTCACCAAGACTGCATTTTATTTGATCAAAGAAACAGTAAAAATGTGATGCTTTCTTCCAGATCCTTTAATCAATAGGACGTAACAGCATTTATTTGAAATAGAAATCTTATGTGACATTGTAAATGTCATTTCTGTCACTTTTGATTTTATTTTGAATTTAATGTATCCTTTCTGAATAAAAGTATTGATTTATTTAAAAAATCTTTCTGACCCCAAACTTTTGAACAGTAGTGTATACATTTTAGTAATAAACTATGTTTTATAATAGACTGTAGTCCAATTCAATTTCTGTTTGGCTCTGTTATGAGCCTGAGTCATTTTAATGTTTAATCACTGATTCCATTCTGTCCTGTGTATTATTGTATTATTATAATTTCTGTTTGGCTCCATTGAATGAGTGAGTATATCTCTGTTGTGTTGTGTTCATCAGGTCCATTGTGCGCCTTGCTGCCAGTCTCTTAACTAAACTAGTGGACAGCCTTGCACCGAGCATTACTAGTGTTTTAGTGCATGGCAAGCAGGTAAGTGAAAAACAGGAACAGGGGCCTAAATAATTGATAAGATATGAACGAACAAGTCAAAAATGTAATGAAGTCAAACATTTTAATGTTCACTGATTATAAGAAGGTTAAAATTAGCTTAGTATTTTTTTTTTCTCTTCACATCAGTTGTATGCCGAAGTCATGATGGACTCCTCTTCCTATTACACAACAGAATAATAGCTAATTGCATCAGTCATCACTGGCAAAGCTAACCTGCTTTCATTTTAAGCTTAACTATTCCTTTTGCAGCAAAAATTGCTTTTACCCAGAACGCCTGCAACCATTCCATTGTTCGTGCATTACATTTACCCTCAGTGTATATTTACCTTTTATTTGCTTTGTGTTGAGACAAACATTACTTGTGGTGTGGAGTGTTTGTTTAATGAACTGCCATAGTTTCCCAACATAGTCGTGTTTAGCCCCTGGTGGTTGTGAAATGATTCATCAGAGTTGCACACTAGCAGAGAATCTGCATATAAATTGCATCCTAGGGGCCTAATGTTGTGGGTAAGATAAATGGGTACGTTTTGGTTTGAAAATGGGTCATTCTTTGCATACAAGAGCAGTCTGAGCTGACCTGCATGTAGAATCATAGTCTTAGCCTTATTTAATTTAAAGAACCCGAGCCTTTTTCTATGTGCTCCCTATTTAATGTGGATTTGGGTAAATTGCCATAGCAGAGCAATATTGATGTCTGCTGGGAACTATAAGGAGATAGCCAGCACATACTTAAGCCAGATTCAAAATATAATTTTTTTATTGCGTAGATAACAAAATATTACCAAAGACCAAGTGGCTTCTGCTAACAAATCACACTAGACTGATTTTTTTTCTTCTAACATTTGAGAACCACAAAGTACCCAAGTAGATTTTATCTTTTAAAAGCCAACAAACTTGTTTTTGTTAAATGTATGCTATCTTTTGATATCTAATACAGTGGTATTCATAAATATGAGAGATGCCCAAGCCAGTGCCCGCAGGCCAAAGGTGGCACCTGATGACCTTTGATTTGGCCCGCCATGGGATCATAAGGAAAAATAGGAAAAAACATTGAAATTATAGATATAATTTATATATATAAAAAAAAAATGGTTTATCATTTGTTTGGTTTAACATTTATTTTATTTTATTATATATATATATATATATATATATATATATATATATATATATATATATATATATATATATATATATATATATATATATATATTATATAATATATATATATATATATATATATATATATATATATATATATATATATATAATATATATAAAATGTGTCTGTGTGTTTATAAAATATAGTTGGATATAAAGCAACATTTACTTTCAGCCCACAGCCTTCAATCAAGATTTTTGCCCTTCATAGTAAAAAGTTTGCATACCTCTGATATATATATATGTGTGACCGCTGTAATAATGTTGTCATTTTTATGCAGATCTGCAGTGTTTAATAGAACATCTTGTATAGACCTACACCCCACATTCATTCATATTATGTGGAAGCTTTTCTTGAAAAGGATAGATGTACTGGAATGTTGTGATTTTGTGATTTATACAAAACACTCTTTTGACAATTCATTAAAAAAAAAAAAAAAAAAAATTCCTTTGACTTTAAATCCTCGCTTGTCTGGCTTATGCTTCTCTGAGCAATTTCTGAACTTTGTATTTTGACCACTTCCTGCGTTGTTTTTGACTCTTCACGGTGACTCGCTTGGTTTAGTCTTCAGTTGTCACTTTGGATAAAAGCGTCTGCTAAATGACTAAATGTAAATGTCATAACTACACTGTATTTTGTGAATTGGTGGCTAATTTGTATTATTTCTTATAATCTCATTTGTACATTTTAATGCTTACGCCTCACTGATGGTTAGATATAGGGGTGGACCTTTCATGCTTACCCTCTTTAAAAAAATCGAACATTTCCATACACATCACATTGTACAAATTTAAACGAAATCACCACCTGGTAAAATAGTTATTTTTTCTTATGATATCTGGTTGGATTTATACATTTTAAAAAGAGAGAATACTGGTTTGAGTCATTGCAGTACATTTAAAACCCCTTCAAAGAAATAGAAATGACCAAAATGCTTATCTGACAAATCATCCATCGTGATACAGACTGACGGGAGTTCTGATTTACCAGGTGACTCTGGGACTGTTTGGGCATGAGGAGATTGTGATCTCTAACCCACTGTCTCCGGGGGTCATAAAGGACATCATATACAGCAAGTGCAGCCCTCACGGCGAGCGAGAGGCCGTGCTGCAGCAAGAGCTGGTCATCCACATTGGCTGGATCATCTCCAACACCCCAGAGCTGTTCAGTGGCATGCTGAAGATCCGTGTGGGGTATGCTGTCTCCTCTCTTTTCAGATAATGAGCTTCACAACATGAGCCTAAATAAAAGAAATAAATAATGAATATATTGCATTAGGTTCTGCACATTATTGACACGGGGTTTCCTTAATAAACTTTCTTGTCGTGGCCATGTTTCAATCAGGTGGATTGTTCAAGCAATGAAACATGAGTTGAAGATTCGTGCTGGGGACATGCCACCTCAGGACATCTACCAGATGTCCCCTAGTGATGTCAAACAGCTCCTGCTGGATGTCCTCCAGCCTCAACAGAATGGCAGGTGCCGGATGCCCACCATCTGTGTGTTTCTGTAGATTCCTGCCAAACGTGAATGATTTTCCGTGTCCATTCGCAACAGTAGTATACAGTTTATCGTCATTTATATATTCCTAGTTTTTAATTGGGCAACTAACGATAATTTTTAAATAAGAACCTGATATTCTGATAATGAACACCATCATCCAAAACTTGGGATCAGTAATATTATTTATTTTTTGAAAGAATTTAATACTTTTTTTCTGCAAGGACGCATTAAATTACGCAATAAGTTACTAAAGATTTCTATTTCAAATAAATTCTGTTCTTTGTATTCAAGAATTTGTTCTCAAGTAATCACATTCATAATATATGAATGTCTCTGCATTTATAATATATAAGAAATGTTTCATGAACACCAAATCAGAATATTAAATGATTTCTGAAGGATCATGTGACACTGAAAACTGGAGTAATGGCTGCTGAAAATGTAGCTTTACTATCACAGAAATAAATGACATTTTGAAATATATTAAAACAGCAAAGTTATTTTAGGTTGTAATGATAGTTCACACTATTATTGTTTTCAGTGTATTTTTAAACAAATAAATGCAGCCTAAGCATTAAGGGACTTCTTTCAAAAGCATTAATATCTTATCGAGGCCTGAATTTTGAATGGATAATTGATGTATTATCTCCCAAATGAATCTAGCTGCAGTTAGCATTCAGGGATTTGTCCATTTTATGATGGACATTTGGATGATTTGTTTTGGTCTTCCATGTTTCTATAGATCGTGGCTTCATAGACGTCAGATAGATGGCTCCCTCAACCGCACCCCTCTCGGCTTCTATGACCGCGTTTGGCAAATCCTAGAGAGAACACGTAATGGCATCATGGTTGGAGGAAAAAGTCTCCCTCAGGTTACTCCTCCAAAACCTTTGATCATTTTTTTTGTAAATATACTGCATAGTATTGCAGTAGAACTGTAGTTCTGGAGAAATAATGTCCCTGTATTGCATCATTAAAGGACCGTTTTAAATGTGTTCACAATATCTGCGTTTGGAGATAACCATCTTTCACTCTTTTGCAGCAACCTACTCTGTCAGATATGACCATGTATGAAATGAATTTTTCTCTGTTGGTGGAGGACACATTAAAGAACATCGTTTTGGCTGAGTACAGGCAGATAATTGTGGAGGTTAGGCACAATTTGTCCCTTCTGCAGCCCTAACTTATTTTGAATTTGTACTCTAACGTATTATTCACCTTATCTGCTGTTTGACTCCATGTTTGTGTCTTTGATGACCTGCATGATGACCATGCAGCTGTTGATGGTGGTGTCAATTTTGCTGGAAAGAAACCCAGAGCTGGAGTTTCAGGAGCCGGTGGATTTGGACCAGTTGGTTAAGGATGCCTTTGCTGACTTTCAGAAGGACCTCAGCAGACTGGAGGGCTCTGGGAAACGGGTGAGCGCAGATTTAACATGTGAAATCTTTCAAGTTCAAGAAGTCTTTTATGCAAGGCTGCATTCATTTGATCAAAAATACAGTTAAAACAATGATATTGGGAATTATTATTGTCAAATATTATTACAGATGAACAGTTTTCTATTTTAATACATTTTAAAATGTAATTTATTCCTGTGATGCAAAGCTGAGTTTTCAGCATCATTACTCACATGATTGTCACATGATCATGTGAGTAATGTGACATGATCATGTGAGTAATGTGACATGATCATGTGAGTAATGTGACTTCATTGTCACATGATCCTTCAGAAATCAATCTAACATGATTTGCTGCTCAAGAAACAGTTGTGCTGCTGTATATTTTTGTAGAAACCATGATGTATTTTTTTCAGGATAATTTGATTAAAAGAAATCTTCTATTTATACATTATACATATCTTTAATGTCACTCTTGATATATTTAATGCATGCTTGCAGAATAAAAGTATTGATTTCTTCCTAAATAAAAAAAAAAGAAATCTTAAGAAATCTTAACAATCTTTTTAAAACTTAAAAAAGACTTTACAGTAAAACAAACAATATATTGACTAAATACTCTTTTAATAATGTCTGTTCAGTGCTTTTGCCTGCCACAGTTATGTAATTGTCTTTGAATTATATTATATCATAAATGCAATTAATGAATCAATCAGTATATCATGTAATGAATAGATTGAGAGCCCTGATGTAATGTACTTTAAAGCGCAGCAGCCAGTATGAATTTGAATAGCAGGTAGACTTGCATTAGCATTTTGTGGTGATGTTACTAAGATAAATAAAATCCACAGGATAACATGGAGGCCTTCTACAACACACCAGCCCTGGGGAAACAAGGCACGTCCAGTTACCTGACCAAGGCAGTAATGATCCAGCTGCTGCAGGGAGAGGTGAAGCCCAGTAAAGATGACCCGTGTTCTGTCAGCTAAAGCACTTAGACTGCCATACACACCCAGTCTCGCTAATATGGGATTGTTTAATGTTTTTGTCTGGAATATATGATATAGCATATACATTTAAATAAATCATTTCAGAACCTTAAAAAAAAAAAGTTTGCATTGTTCGCCTCCCAAAGCTTATTGTATAAGAACCATCTTTTTTCCCAGAACCAAGATTTTTTTCATCAGGTCCTTTATCAATACCAGCACACAACTTGGCTTTGTCAAGAGAACCACATGCCTCATTGCAAACTATTAAGTTAGGATCAAAATACCATCACATTGTACACTAAGGTTCTGAACTAACTGCATGTCATTATTTCAGGATGTGGTTTGAATAGTGACGTAGATGTTGTTGGTTGTGAACTTACAAGTGAAGATAGAAGCTGTTTTGCAACTGTTTTTGTTAAATAATGTAGTATATTCTGAAATAATGTATACATGTATAGTATACAAATGTATTTGAACTTAATGTAGTTTGTTTTTCATTTTGAACATGTTGTCAGTTAACTTCAGAGCGTATGACTGCTACTTGATGTATCATGGCACTTGCTTTTATGTATGTTTGAATACTAATATAAAAATCGTTTGAGTGTGCTGGTTTCCTCATTATAAGAACAGTATTTTCAGTCCTTTACTACTGAAGAAAAATATATATTAAAAAATAAACTGGCCATGTTTTAACTTAATTGCAATTTTCAGTCCTTTTCTCTCTTGTCAGCTGCATTGAAAACCTCAAATATTTGACAGTAACATCAAAGATGCTTGTGTCACAGTTATTAGGGTTCATCTCAGAAGAAAAGCCCAGCAGAAATCTTTTTTTATCCGAATGAGTGGGTGTTTGGACCAAGATCCTTGTTTATCATGCTGACCGCTGCCATCAGCCTCCGCTTAGTGTATGTCAGAGTAATCGGAGGTCTCGGCAGTTCTCCTGAGAAATGAGTCCCAAACTTGCAATATATTGAACACGGAGACCATACAGAGAGACTAAAGAATCTGTATCTGCCCCTGAGGCCAAATACAAGCTTTGAATGGATGGAAACAAGATTACACACTGGAGATTGGTGCTGAACAAAGCTACATTATTGGTTATTAAGCCAAAATCTATCATAGAGCTGCAGGTGGCTTGTTTTTGCGGATTTGGTCAGTCCATTTAAAAAAATGTCTCCATCTATTTGAAGGTTGACACTTTTGAAAAATGTAATACACTTCCTTTAGTCTTGCTGCATTTTTTCTGATTTGTGTTAATAATCCATGCACCATTACACCCAATGGTACCTGTCCAAATGAATGTACACTTTAGCATGGCTATTTCATAAATCAAGCTATCCTCTTGAGAAAAGCAATAAAACTGTTTTAAAACCGTCATAAAAGTTAACAGGCCCCTAAAGTCGCAGTGTGTGTGTGTGTGCACTGTGCAGCTGAAGTGCTTATTGGGCGGTCTGACAGGTCTTTTCTTTGTTCTTAGTCTGTATGAGGGTCACCTTTAGGTAGGTGACATGAGTGAAAAGGACTTGGTAATAATGCTTAATCTTTGCATCACATTGACATCCCTTGTGCAAGCATTAAATACTCTTAAGTATCTACAGATTGTTTATTAAGGGCTCGATACGGCAATTTGTACAAATTTTACGAGGTGGCTATTCGTACGAATTTATACAACCTCACTCGTACGAATTTGTACGATTTTTGACCACTGACCCCGCCCCTAAACCTAACCGTCACTGGGGTTTAGACGAATCGTACGAGTTCATCCGAATCAGCCACATTTTACTCACTCGTACGAATTAATACGAGTTGGTCGTGAGATAGTGTTCACACAACGCGATTTTGCTTTGAAAAAGTTTGTCTAGCCCGTGTAGTAAACCAATGGAAAAGTAGCGCGTTGGAATAGAAAAATGTATTCTGTGTGAACGGCCCCTAAAAGCTGTGCTGCTTAATATTTTCTTGGAAAAAGGGTGATTTTTTTTATTTTATTTAGTTTTTTTGTATTTTTTGATTATAGAAAGCTCGAAAGAACAAGCCTTTTTAAAAATAAAACTGTCACTTTTGATTTAAGGGATAGTTCGCCCCGCAAAAAATGTAAATTTTGTCATCACTCATCCTCAAGTTGTTCCAAACCTATATGAGTTTCTTTCTTCTGCTGAACACAAAAGAAGATATTTTGATGAATGTTAGTAACCAGGCAGTTGACGGTAGCCATTGACTTCCATAGTTTTCCCCCTAGGCTACTATGGAAGTCAGTGGCCCGTCAAATATCTGCTTACCAACATTCTTCAAAATATTTTCTTTTTAGTTCAACAAAAGAAAGAAACTCATACAGGTTTGAAACAACTTGAGGGTAAATGAAATGACAATTTTCATTTTTTGATAACCTATACCTTTAATTTGTCCTTTATGAATAAAAGTGATAAACTTTTGAACATAGTAAGTTTTATTTTACAGTTAATTGTCAACAGTATTATATACTGTATTAAACACAGCTATACAGCATAGTTCAAAACATAATAATAATGAATAATTTCTGAATATTGAGACTCAGTTTTTATTCACCTTTTCTCATGGTTTCTCAATAGAATTCATAAAAGTATAGAATAGAATAGAGTAGTTATAATATGGGCTCATTGTAACACAGTGTTACAACGTTCCCCACCTTCACAACTGGGATTTAAACCCGGCTAGTGTCTTCTGCTGGTTAGATCAGCATTAAAGAACTATCTGTTAAGTAACAGATATAAGATTAAAATAATATCAGATTCATCTATTTTTAAATAAACACAAAAAAACAGAGATGAAAAATGAACATAAGACATTTACTTTTGCTATTTTTACATAAATGTTCAGTGATATCTTCCAAAGATTTCAGAATTTTGGTGCATTTTTTCTCTATATAGTGTTGATTCTAAGTTTTGTCAAGCTAGCATGTGTGGAAGTGTTTAAAACAAGTGTGTTACATCTAGCCCTGCGTTAGGTTGTGCCCCGCTTACCCCTACTTCATTCTGTAACTTTTACCAGATGAATCTTCATTATAAAAAGCGAATCTATGTCTCGTCTTTCATTTGAACAAAAAATCAATTTTGCATTTGCTGTGGAAAACACTAGTATTACAAATGCACTATGCAATTTAAGCCTGGCCACCCAGAGTCCTGCTGTAGTCCCACTCCCAAACCCTTCTTCTCATGTGTTTTTCTATACTCAGGAGATGGTCTTTATATGGATTGTTTTATAAACCATTTCCCATTCTTCCTGGCTATTGTCTATTTAGATTTTCGAGAGCTCTGGCAAAAGGAAGGGGAAGGCATTTCAGAGAAACTAAGGATTTCCAAGTTGACAAAACTGCTCAGAATCTGACATTCTTTGTTAATCTCAAACCGTATCAGTCTTAATCACTGTCTTGTGAGAAAATGCATGATGTATGGAAATAGGAAAAGAATCAGATTATAACAAATACAGAAACTACAACTCAGTGCTCAGCTGACAAGACAGTAGCTCAGCAGCTTTTGAAATGTGTTTTTCCCCTGAAACTAGGTACTTTTTCAAACATTATTGCACAAGTGGCTAACGTTACTGCCTACACAAGAGTTCAGAAGCTTTAAGCTTATGAACAATTCTGCTGCGGCTGGGTGCAAGACTTAGAAACCCCCAAACCTTTAACGTTAAACTGTGAGAGTTCAGTCATACCTGATGTTTCAGGCCTCATTCATATGTGGAAATAAATCTGATATGAATCAGACACGTGCATTTGCACCTGCCGTGCAACGGTGCTCTAAGCAATTTCACGTGGTTTTTAGGCCAAAACATTTTTTGTCACATACAGCAGACATCTCCTCACTATCCGCTAGCTGCCTGTCCCCTGAACACACTGTAAAAAAATGCGGTCTCTGTAGACAGCCCAGACTCCACAAACAGCAACAAAAACAAACTGCGGCGACCCGCTCCACGAAACAAAACAAACAGTGTTCCAGCCTGAGGGTGGGGTTAGTGAGCGTACATGGGGGGTGTGGAGGAGAGAAGCATGAAGAGGAAAGTTACAATTTTTTAACTCTTTAAGTGTGATATGGCCGACACACGACCAAAGAGACGACGTTCTGATGAACAGATTGCAAAAATACAAAGAAGAGGGAAAAGGAGAAGGAACGCATGCCCGAATTTACACTGGAAAAGCCTTTGAAAGGTGGTGAGAAACTCCGCCGGCAGAAGGGCTTCCAATCCGACATTCAGGTAACGTTAGCTCTGTTTTTGCTGGACAGGTGGGTAAATCCAGTTTGGTTTTTCTAAATGGACTTTCATGTTCGCCTAACAAACACAAGGATATAATTAGCTAGAACAATGCAGTCAGCGCTAACTTTGGTGAATACAAAATATAGGTTTCTAGCAGCTAGCTATTGATCTCTATTGTAAATAATCAAGTAAACTCACAGTAGGGCGACAGTTTGTGTGAATGATTGTTTTCACCAACTATTTATTATGAAATTGAATGTTCATTCATAGCCTATTGACAACTTTGACTAAATTTGAAGCTAACGTTATCTTGCTATTATTGCGTCCTGGTATGGGAGCTAAAGTTATAACCTCAGGTGGCGAAGCGTTTCATCGTGTTTTTCTGGTAATGTGTGTAAGGTATCTGGGGTTGTTTTGGGGAATATGTATTCAATAATTAATCATTCATAATTAATAATTATTCATACGGGTTTGAACCAGATACTTATAACTTACATGTTAAATCGCCCAACGAGGGAGATAATCTGTTACCTGCATCTGCATTCATATCTATACATCAGATTTTAACCACAAGGGATTATGATCAATCACCGAGGTACAGATATTTTACAGACAGGTTAAAATTAGCTCAATTGTCAGAATAATATTTGTGGTTAATCCACAATATCATCCTACTTTATAGGATTTCAGGAAAAGCAATTCTGTGGCCACAAGAATGGGGTTTCCTGCCCTATAAGCAAATACTCTGTAAAGTATCTTTAATTTGTAAGCCTGTAGCTAAAGATCTTTGACACTTAAAGGGACTTGAAAATGAGCATACAATCAGAATCAATTAATGAATTTAGTGAATTTAATAAGGAAAACTACGTATACGGTTGCTAAGCTTTCCAAGGAATACATGTATTTACAAACACAATACAACGACAATGAACAAAACACTAAAAGGATCTGAGAGTGAAAGAAACAGGGAGAGAGAGATGGAGAGAGACTGGAGGTATCAGTGGCAAATTACAGACGTTAAGACCATTGAGAGACACCACGGAAAAACACAATCTTACTGCCCTGAAGACTCGATAAACGAATACCTGCATTTGGTTCTTATGTGGCTGACCACGGCTGCGTGAATGAGCTGCGTGTCTTGTGTGTTCCGTTGGAGCGTCACGTGGTTGCGGCTCGTCCGAGGAGCGCGCACGTGTGGCGTTGGAGCGTCACGTGGTTGCAGCTCGTCCGAGGAGCGCGCACGTGTGGCGTTGGAGCGTCACGTGGTTGCAGCTCGTCCGAGGAGCGCGCACGTGTGGCGTTGGAGCGTCACGTGGTTGCAGCTCGTCCGAGGAGCGCGCACGTGTGGCGTTGGAGCGTCACGTGGTTGCAGCTCGTCCGAGGAGCGCGCACGTGTGGCGTTGGAGCGTCACGTGGTGTGCGGGTGTGTCCAGAGAGCGCGCAATTTCAAGGCTTAAAATGTCTTTGACGTAAAGTTACCACAGGAATAATTCAGACTAAGTTCATTTCCCTTCGTGGAAGTAAACAGAGTCGAATACAGAAAACAAAACTCAACAAAACAAAACAAAGAACAGAAAAGATCCCCGGGGCGGGGATCACGAGAGAGAGAGTTACATGGTGAATCCACGGAGGTGAGGTACGAGAGAGAGAGAGAGAGAGAGAGAGAGAGAGAGAGTGGGGCACGCCGATATTTATCACCTTGGAGAAATCCAGCCTCTTCCTGTCGGCTTGGCCAATCGGAGGGTTGGAAGTCACAGGCGGGAATTTAGTTTTTATTACTCTTTGTCTAAGAGCAATCTCCTTAGGTGTGTGTGTGTGTGGGGGGAGGGGTTACAGTCTAAAGACATTTCAATCTTCAATGATAGTAAAACTTATCATAAATACACTTTACTCTATAATTTTACGCATATTCGCGTTGTTCACGCCACGAGTGTTCTACAGGTAGTAAGAACGCTATGTAAAAGTTAAAGGAATATACAGTTATATTTAAAATGCATAATGAAGGTATTTATAATTCACTTTATGCTACGATAAAATCATAGTTATTCCAATGTGACATGGACAAACAGACACACATAAAAACACATCGAATACATCTGGTTAAATGTCTTTCAGTGAGGATATTGGAGAAAGGTTCTTGTGTGTGTGTGTGTGTGGGGGGGGGGGGGGGGGGGGGGGGGGGGGGTTCGTGGAATTCCTTTGAAGCTTGAGCCACAGTCATAAAGAGAATCTCGCAGGACATTTGAATATGTCAGTTCATTGGGTGTTTTAAGAGAAAGAACCTTCAAGATTTCTTATAACACCCCTTTGTCACATGGTTATATATATCTGGAATATATATATATGGATTACACAGGGTTCATTTCTCCTTCTCAGCAAGAATTAGGAGAAATCACACTCTCGGGGGACATTCCAAGGGGTTTAATAACTCAGTCTTGTAACAGAACACCCCGTTCTGGCTTGAGGAAAGGGGGAAGTCAACTGACAGTCCATACCTTACATGTGTCTATTTTCTTTTGCATTATATGAAAGCATTTATCTCACTTGGCGACATTACACCTTGAAAGAAGTATCAGTAAAACTCCGTTTTGTTTGACAATAGGCTTGTTTGAGATGAGCAAAATCTGCGCAGAACCGATCACCGGTGATCAGCGCGAGATGCATGCCGGTTAGAAATGTGTCCGAGTGCGGTCCGCCTTGCTCTGATGTCATGCCGACGTATGTCAAAAAACTCTTGCGACCGCAAGGCGCACGTGTCGGATTCTGCAGTCGCGCGCAGTTGCTCTCCACCGACTGCGCTGATCAAAAGCACGATGGGAAACGACTTGCTGACGACACAGCTTAATGCTCATTGGTTTAAACAACCGTGATGTATTGTTCTTCTTTAAAATGTTTGATTTTAAAACTCTGATATCATGTTTTATGTGTATAAATTATGTGTGGATATTCCCAAACTCTCTGACAGTGCGATCTATGTGATGTAATTTTATTTTTATTTTTTTAATAAAAACACATGTCTGTATTAAAGAAAAAATTATTGATAAACACGTAGGCCTATTTAAAATGGAATTAAATAAGTACTTTGGGTGTCTTGTTCATTATATTTATTTTCATATAAAAGCAACAAAACTTAAATTACATCCAGTTAGCAACACCATGCACGAGCGTGAATCCCGCGATATCCACCTTTGATCTCACAGGTGTCTGATCCACTGCGAGAAGCGAGATCTGTCCGGCTTGCCTGCGCTTTTTTCACTCCTCCCCTCACTGCAGCCGCCTACTCCACTACATTTCAGGCGAGGCAAGGCGCATCTCAAACAAGCCTAATACTTTGAACGTCAACAAGAAGTGACGTCACCCAGCATCGCTTAGAGCACCTTTAAGCGGACAGATCGGACATTCCCCTGTCAATGCGAGTCGTACGTCAGTAAAAAAAAGTATCTTTTTAAAACATTTCGCGGTACAGATATATCTACAACAAATTAAACAACTCTAGTTGAATAACAGAGTATTCATTTCGTTCGTTTGTGTTAAATAAAAAGGCGAACTGTGCTGAAATGTGTTGCTTTTGAAATCATGCTTTGCTCGCTGTTGCTGCTGTCAGTTTATTGACAAGCAGTTTCTCTAAATAAAGCTGGCTAGCATTGTTATTTAGTCTCTCCCGATAGAACCCCTTTCATTTCTCTTCCTTCTTCTCCATGTCTTCAAAAGAAACTGCGGCGTATCGCAAAAATGTAAACAAACACTAAACTGCGCTGTCTCTCTTTCGCTATTTCTGGAACGTTTAGTCGCGCCTCTGTGAAGTTCTGAAGGCGTTGCCTATGGCGGCATTATAATGTCAATAATCGCGAGAAGATTTGAGATCCTCGCGAGAGGAAATAAGATCCTCGCGAGAGGAAATGAGATCCACGCGCGCACAAGCGAAAGCCGCATGCGCGCATATTACTTTTGCGGGCTCACGCGAGCAGGATTGTAACCCGCGAGGAGAAAACTGTGCTTTGAGCGCGCGCAGAATTGTACAAGTCCTTGCTCTGCTGCTCGCGAAACTTTAACCTGCTCGCTCGCTTGCGGTTATCATTTCACTACACATGATTGGTTACAGTTCCTGTATGGCGTTATTTTCCTGTCAAATGTCGAGGGCGCATTATTGTAGCGCGAAAGTACATTAATATAATGCGCGAGCGTGAATCTCAATGCTCGCGCGCGGAATATAATGCGCGAGCGCGAATCTCTCTGCTCGTGCGCAGAATATAATGTTCCGAGCGCGAATCTCTCTGCTCACGCGCGGGAACTGGGCGCGCTCTCTCAGATACACGCTGCTCTTGTAAGAATTTTCTCTGGGCTCACTCAGAGAATATGCCTGCACTTAAAACGTGTTCAGTGCAATCACGAATCTCTCCTCTTCGCTGAAAGTAAGCGTGTATGTGCTTAGACTGTGTCCCGTGCGTTCGCGCATGCCTTATTACTCTTGTTATGGAATTTTTCTTTTATTGCTCTGATTTCAGTGATTCCTAATGATGGCCTCATCTGTTCTCTCGAATGTAGTGAGAGGGGGCCTTTGATTGATAATTTACTGTGGTTGGGAGTCAGTGGAGGTAAGGAAAAGCAGGTGGTCAAGGGGTCATCTTGAGTGCATTTGTACGTTATAGCCTAAAGGGTTAAGGGGGCATTTACCTCTCAGGGCCAGGGAGAAATAGGAAAAAACAAAGTATATCTCTCCTGTGAGGGGAGGGCAGAAATAAGGCCTTGGAGGACACAAGATATAAAAAAGACAGACACTGCTTCTCCTTATCTCTCCTCACTGACTCACGAATATGTATTGGTGACGAAGATCTCTCTTGCAAGAGAATAAATACTTTATAAACTATTAAATTGGACTCAGAGTGTCTCTTACTCAGTGATGATGTTTGTTAAGAAGGAAAAAAGCCACAACAGTTTTGGTGTCAGAGTGGGGTTCCTTGGAAGTGCCTTTCTGGACCTGAGAGCGGACGGTGTTTGGCCACCTGGACTGAACAGTTCCAGCTCTACCTCGTAAGCTTGAGAGAGAGGGGCCGACCGCTATCGGGTCCGGGAGGGGCTCCACTGGCATCAAAAGAAAGCGAACCCGTGGCAACCAACATATCGCTGGTAAAAGACGTCTAAAATATTTTCTTTTGGGGAAAAGTATTTTGTTTCGGGTAAGAAATGTGAGTGAACCATATTGGCTGAGGGCTGTTTCTGTGGTACGTAATCTGAGATTAATTGAGATCTATATATAGATCAAGAGGTTTCAAACAGATACGAGAGAAAATTATCTGAGATTAATTGAGGTCTGTAACAGATCAAGAGATTTCAAACAGATAGGTAACCTGAAAATCAGTTGTTCCACCACGGAGCAAATTGTTTTGGGTGCTGAGGCTAATTAGGGGGAGCCAGAAAAGATTTTTTTTTTGGTAAACCTTAATTAGGAGGGCACTAATAGTGCAACCCGACCGATTTGGGTTAAAAGAAAAAATCGGGTCTGTTGGGGACAGATCAGGAAAACGCGCGTTGAAGAGAAATCCACAGAGAACAGAGAAGCAGTCAATATGGGGAAGTCTCAAGGTAAGCATGCCAAATTTGATACACCGGTTTTCTATCAAATGAGAAAATTATGAGAGAAAATGTATGTTTTAGATATTGAAAAAACTGAGAAAATACCATGATTTCCCCAGGGAGGGAACACTGAGCACAAATAGACTAAGAGTGTGCGAGAATCAGTGGAACAGAGCAGCGGGACAAAAGGTTGTTGTGGCTGCGTTCAACATGTGTGTAAAAAAATGTGAACAGATAATGGACTGTTGGCTTGAAGATAAAATGTCGAACTGCCAGGAGAAATAATGTTTTTACTTCTTCATCCAGTAAATGGATGCATGACATTAGATTTATATGATAAGGATTGGAGTAGCAAGCAGCAATAAGGCTGTCTGTGTGAAATAGAGGGAACTGTAAGTGAGAGACTTGATGGAAGAGGGAAGTGAAAAACAAAAGGTTGAGACACGTGTGTGTGAGGATTGTGCAAACAATCATGTACTGGTTAGATAATGAAGGAACTGGCATGTAGGGAAAATAAAGGAGAGGATACAGAAGGAACTGGCATGTAGGGAAAGATTGAGAAGAAATATAGTAGAAAACTATATGTGATGAAAATAAAATGTCTGACAGAATTTATGGAAGTCAAATTAACTGTTTAAATGTTATGAAAAGTCAGTTTTAGAACAAAATAAGGCATTGTATGATTGACAGGGATTAACATGATATGAAGAATGTTTTAAGCAGAATGGGGAACAATTCTATATTTTGATTGAAATGATGATATATCTGCTTTATTTTATTAATGTTAAGAAAATATGGGTATTGAAGCAAGTAGCTATAATGGATAAGACTGAGACAATAATGATAATATTAAGTTGAATCTGCAGACTAACCATGTAATGGAAGAAAAAGGCTTCAAACCAGTTGTAATGAAAATAATGATGTACAAATTGTTACACTTTATGAAGAGTACTTTCTGGAATTAGAGTTGTTGATGACAATACCAAATTAGTAAAATGATGAAGATTATGATTTGGCTATTGTGATTAAATCCGCGACTGGTGGACTGTAAAAGAATACAGAGAACTGCTTATCAATGCCTCTGTTTACATTGCTGAAATGGGACACACACTGCTTCAAGGCAGTGAGTTGGAGCCGTTTGAAAGCTCACAGTGATCAAACTATAGTCAAGGTGTCTGATGCTGTAATTGAGGCTGACACATGAACCCACCAGATGACAGAGAGTGTTTTTTAATGGTGGTCATCAGGACCATTTAATACGTAACTGTAAATGCCCACCAAGAAGGTGTTTAAAAATGTGATAGTGACACATTTCTGATAATAATGTGGGTTTGAAAGTAGATCAGTGTTTAAATGACTACAGTAACATTTTTCGTCTGAGAAATAAAAACAAGGTCAAAAGATTGAAGTCTTAAAGTGAATCCTATAAGAAAGAAAAGATCTATAATAGTAATTTTTAAAAGTGAATTGATGAATACAGGTTGATGTAAAATTAATTACTCCAACAAATGTGAGTTGCAAAATATATCAAAGTAACTAACAGGATGATTGTGTTATAATTAAACATTTTAAAAAAAAAGGTTTAAGATGATATAGAGAGACTTATCTCACAGATGATTTACAATAACTGCAAAAGTATCACAAGCAGAGAAACTGCCAGTGCAACAGAGACTCAATCTGAGTGTAAATTTGTAATGTCTAAATAAAGACAGCTATAAAAATTATGTTTATTTGGAAACACATGTAATTTCTGGCAAATATGCCTTAAGCTGGGATAGAGTTATAGGATGGTAGATAAAAGTTTGATGTTAGAAGTTTATGAGAGTGCAGTGTGCCAGTCCTGAATGCCTCAGAGTCTCTCTCATTCAATGTCAGCTAAAAGCTGTTATCTGTGATAAGCTATTTGTAGTAAAGCACAGTGTTTCAGTTGAAGAATCATAGACACAGTTTTAAATGTAAAACTGAATGACTTTAAAGAAGTCTTTAAAATAATAATGGAGAACTTGAACGATAGAAGACATTGTATTTTATTTTAGGATCAGTAACAACTTTGTCTCATTTAGTCTCCACCATTCAGGGCCGATGGCTCCGTCTACAGGTAAAGTTCACTGAATATACGGATGATCTAAATTCGCTGAGTATAGTCTAAGCAGCTAGGTTTCTGCTTTTAAGATGGTTAATGGATTTAAGATTAAATACATCTGTTATTAACCTGTCTCCCTGTGTGAACACTATTAGGCAATGAGAATGGCTCTGGTGACTCTTGAACGTGCCTTTCCTAAGCTCCAGAAAGCAGCTGAGTTCTGTTGAAGAAAACCGATTGTGTGATGGGAGAGAGCGGTCACCAGTGTGTACGTGGCTACTCAATGACGGGATGATCTTCCTGGCCAGGGGACAGCCCTACCCAGGGGGTCACGAACACTGGGCATCTCCAGATGGAGGTGTTATATGCGAGAAAGGTATGAGAGTTGAGCGCTGATTACTGGAGGCCACCGGGGTCAGCAGAGCATTGAGAGGTGAGATGCGCTGTAAGAAGTTACTGTAGTCTGACCCAGAAAGTGTGAGTTTCCTCCATACCACTCGCCAGAAGAAACCACATTAGTTGTATGGCTTGTTTTTCATTGTGACAAGTGTCTGCAACTATACCAGGGGGGACAACACCCTGAGGAGAAGAAAATTATAGATAAAGAGCTAATGGCAATGGGCTTTCAAGAGCCAGCTGAGACCGTGAGGGGATTGCCATTAGTTGTTGTGGAGACAGTAATAAAACTTTTTGATGTCGGTTGCCTTATGGGCAAGGAAAATGTATAGAAGTTTATAACATAGTTCTAACTCCTGAAGGTCGTTAGACATGGTGGTGACTAAAGATGAAGACAGCTTTTGTAGATTTAAGTCTGGATAACAAAGGTGGATGGTCAAAGGTTATTGTAATGAATTTAATATTACATTTTGTATAAGTTACAGTCTTAGAAATGTATTTATAGTGAGAGAGACTGCTTGAGCGGAGGAAGGAATGGTAACTGTGTCTGTCTTTCTGTTATCGGCCTGCTAGAGCAAGCTGAAGCAAAAATGATAATGAAACAAAACAACCCAGCTGACCTGTCTAAAAATCTAATGAATAATGAACAAGACATGCTTTGGAACTGGTTAAGAGACCATGTAAAATTAGGGAAAAGCTACAGAAAATATGTGAAGTTTAAAATCTTATTTAAAATTTAAATCCTTTTAACGATGATATAAGGAAAGGGCGAACATTGAGAATGAGCAGTTAACAGATGTGTGTCTAGTATGAGTGTGTGTGTGATGGTGACAGCACTTTATGTCTTGTATGTATTAGTTTGGGGTAATACCATTCCGCCTGAATGGTGTGTATATTGCGTCATTAACCTCTGGAATAGGTTTATCATTACAGATGGGTTAAGGCAAATGACAAATTTTAAAGAAGCTGATAATTCTGATGAAAAGACAATACAGAACATGGGACAAGGTTTAAGTTGATTGGCCATCAAGCTATGTCTGGAAGTAATACTTTTATCATACATAATGTAGATTTGAAGATCAGTTTAAGTATTTGTGTAAATTTGTCACGGGATAATCAGGAAACAGAAGCGAGGACTCAATTGCAGGAAAACAAAGGTAAGATCTTTAATTAACCAAACAAACAAAATACAAAGTACAAACAAAACTCCCACATGGGGGGAAAACCAGAACAAATACTAACAAGGCAAAACACTAGGAACAAGGAACAGGAACTTAGACAAACGAACCAGCACTGGACTGAAAACACAAAGGAAGCTATAAAGGAAACACACACAGGAGGGTAACGAGACAACAGGTGAGGAATGTTAATACTTAAGCAGATAACGAGAAGGGAGGAGCTAACAATTAGACAGAAAGCACATGGCACAGGAATCATCAAGAGCCATGCGCTCACATGAAACTAGACTAACATAAACACAAGACAGACAGGTAATGTCATAGCTCTGTCACCACACAGAACTAATAACAAAAGCAGATGTGACAAAACCATGACAAAATTGGAATTGTGTAGTTGTAGATCACCATCTGGCATGGGCTGAGATAAATGAAAATGTTGTAGATTTGATGGCAACAACAAAATGACATATTGGCTAAGTCAATTTCGAAGTATCAAGAGAGCCCTTAACATTTATGATAATTGTGAACAAAGGGGGAGAAATGATTGACTGACATTGACCAAGTCTGTACAGCACGACCTGACCTGATAGGGAAAATTGATGACTTTAGAAATGTTTGTAGATGGCTGACTTGAGAGACCAAACAACAGGCCTGAAAAGCAGGATTCGCTGTGAGACTCAGGGCCGTTGCCCTTCAAATACTTCGATAAGAAGATGAGATTGGGCTTTAAGTGAAGAATGTAATATTTTGTTTCAGAGGCAGAGAAGGATGTCTGGGCAAAATTTGGCTGAAGGACGCCGTTTGGGTTGGTGTTGATGGCAAATCAAATTAGTTTAAATTGATGAATGAGCGGGGTCATGCATCAAAAGGGGGATGGTAACAATTGCCAAATATGGTTTACTTGGGTCCCAAACAAAATTTGCTGTCTGTACATGTATTTGCAGGACTGTTTCAACAGGAACGCCAGGGCAGATGCAGCAGTGAAGGCCATGGCAGCACAGCAGACAAAAGAAACTACGTGTATTTTACTATCTGAAAATAACCTCGACATTTGTTTTTCTTTACAGAGCATGCAGACTTTTGGATACAGGGGAGAATGGGCCTAGTAAAATGATGGCTATGGATGAATTTGGCTAACTATCCTGGCCTGGGTTATTATTGTAGCAGAAAGAAACAAGGCCACACCTGCGCAGCGCATAACTTAAATTTTCCTTTTACAGAATGTCAGGATGGGTTGCAGAAAACAGAACTAATTCTGTTCCAAATGTATAAATATTGTTTTTCAGGGGAAAAGGACCCCGAGTGTGATAATGTTTCAGGTTGTTGAATCCACAGGTCACACCAAAAGGGACGAGCGGCTAGACAAGCGGTCACTAACAAAATACTTAAGGTCTCTATTCACAGGTGACAGCAGGCAAGAAATGGTTCACTCCAGTGGGGGTGCGGTCGTGATTTAAGGGAAAACCTTATAAGGATCAGAAAATGGTTGGAGAATGTGACACCTGGGTCCAAGCCTCTCACCTTAGACAACACCAACAGGCCTCAACCATCCAATAGAGCACAAAGTGAGGGATTCAAGGACGTGCTAGTAACGTGCCTCCCGAACCTACGAGGGAAAAACCATTGCAACGGCATGCAAAGTGTCACCCTGGTGAACACGAAACGTCCGTGGGGCGAACGAGATGATCAACACACCTGGAGGAACCAACTGCCAACTGATGGTTTAAGTTTAACAGAAGAATCTGCTTTTGTGATGATTTTGATGATTTTGTTTGATTGAATCAAACTAGGTATTGATTTGATTGGTGCAAATGTAGAAAATCTATTAATTTATGTGTAACAAGCAAAAAAGACGGACCGTAATGGAGATATTAGAGTTAATTTTGAACAACTAATTTGGTTAGAGGAATGGGAAACATTATAAGACTTCTCTGGTTAGATTTGTTAAACAGTGCGTTCTATAGAGCCTACTAAATTGAATTAGAAGTTAATGAAATATGGAGATGGGCGTAGATTAATGGAAAAGGCTTAATGATAGGAGTTAGGATTGTGTGTGTTATTCTGATAATTTTGTTATTCATGGGTGAATATGATTACAGAGACAGGTGCAAACCTGCTGTCTGTTCAATTGGTGAAAATGACAGTCTATCCCAAGGATGAACAAAATGATGCGACGATACAGTTAGCAGGAGCTACAGTGAGATATGTGTTAAGTGTATGTTCTGTTTGTTTTTCTTCTATTTGTTTATTTTCTGAGAAAGATTAAGGGCAAAAGATTTAAAGAAGGTAACAAGCAGCGGTCATCCGTGTTACGAGGTGGCGTACAAGGACAGGGTTTGAAACTGAGGGATTTTTATTCTGTTTGTTTTCTTACTGTGTTATAACTATTTATTCCTTACTGGTGTGACTGAGGGTCTGCTTGCAGGAGCGCAGAAACAGTGATTTCTCGTTTAGCCCGGCCCAGTGAAAATGTTTACTTGCTTGCTAAATAATTATGGGGCTTTCCCCCACAAAAAAAACAGCCTTATGCTTCTTCATTCTAAACTTTTTCTTCACAGGTTCAAGGAGAGTGATTTGTATGTAATGACTTGAACTTGCATTTATTATTACTATTATTACAATGTTTGATTAATCAGTTATCAGAGTATGATAAACAGAGAGGAATTGTTATGGAATTTTTCTATTATTGCTCTGATTTCAGTGATTCCTAATGATGGCCTCATCTGTTCTCACGAATGTAGTGAGAGGGGGCCTTTGATTGATAATTTACTGTGGTTGGGAGTCAGTGGAGGTAAGGAAAAGCAGGTGGTCAAGGGGTCATCTTGAGTGCATTTGTACGTTATAGCCTAAAGGGTTAAGGGGGCATTTACCTCTCAGGGCCAGGGAGAAATAGGAAAAAACAAAGTATATCTCTCCTGTGAGGGGAGGGCAGAAATAAGGCCTTGGAGGACACAAGATATAAAAAAGACAGACACTGCTTCTCTTTATCTCTCCTCACTGACTCACGAATATGTATTGGTGACGAAGATCTCTCTTGCAAGAGAATAAATACTTTATAAACTATTAAATTTGACTCAGAGTGTCTCTTACTCAGTGATGATGTTTGTTAAGAAGGAAAAAAGCCACAACACTCTTCTCTTCGATTTCTTTCTCTTTGCTCTTGGCATAAACGCTGTCAAAACGGCAACAACCAATCAGAAATTGCTATTCCATATGTTATGTAGGGTTTTTTCCCCTTTTTTTCTGCTGTTCTGTAAAGCACTTTGGCCAGCCAGTGGCTGTTGTAAAAATGAGCTATATAAATTAAATGAACTTTAACTTGTGAATGTCATTGGTTGTTTTTGGTCATAATCCTTGTCCTTGTGTTCCCATTGTCTCTTGTCTAGCTTTGTTCCCTGTACCATTGTTGGTGATTCTATGTTTAGTCCGATGTTCATGTTTATGTTCATGTTAATTTCATATTGTCACTTCAACCCAAATCGGTTTATTGGAATAAACTATACTTGGGTTCAATTCAACTCGACTTCAGTGGACTATATTACACATATAATAGATATGATTCATGGGTCTTTTTTTAAATTATCTTTCTAGATCTTTTTGTCTTAATTTTAAAATCTGAAAGTTCTTGTTTTAGGTTCTTTATATATGCCTATTATATAGGCTACCTTGTTATAATTATTAAAACCTTTCTTAATGTTTTTTTATTTAATGAAACGTTTTTCATTATCTTAGAAAAACATTAAGAGAACGTTTATATAGTGGGAGAATTGAACGTTTGAATAACGTTCTTATAACCAAGCAAGAACGTTAATACAACGTTTATATAAAGGGATAATTGAACATTCTAACGTTATTATAACCAGGAAATAACGTTAATACAACGTTTATATAACGGGAGAATTGAACGTTCTTATAACCAAGAAATAACGTTAATGCAACGTCTAAAAAACTGGACGTTTTGAAATTCCCTAGAACATTCAGAAATAACATTTTTATAACTTAATGGGAACGTTATGAAAACGTTCTTATAACCTAAAATTGTTAGCTGGGGAAGAGGAGAGATTCGCGATTGCACTGAACACGTTTTAAGTGCAGACATATTCTCTGAGAGAGCCCAGAGAGAGAGTTCTTCCAAGAGAAGTGTATCTGAGAGCACGCGCCCAGTTCCCGCGCACGAGCAGAGAGATTCGCGCTCGGCACATCAAATTCCACACGAGATTCACTTTCTGCACATCATATTCCGCGCGGGAGCAGAGAGATTCACGCTCGCGCATTATATTAATGTACTTTCGCGCTACAATAATGCGCTCTCGACATTTGACAGGGAAATAACGCCATAATATTCCTGTCCTCTATTGGCTGTACCATTTCGCTGTGTGCCAAATTATTCATACATGGAAAAACTTTATATTACTATTCAACTGTGACTTTATAATTTCCAGTAATAAAACATTAATTTATTTCACTTCTTAAATTCATGTAGTAGCCTAGAGAGATTAAAGGCTCTTCCCTGGTTGATATTTCTGTATTCTACATTCTTTATTCTAATATTCTGAGATATAGAGTTTTGATTTTCATAAGCTGTAATCATTGGCAGAACTATTCAGATAATTTAATAATTAATTTAGTAAAAGTAATATCACACTGTAAACGTAATCGGTAAAACTGCAACCAATCATGTGTAGTGAAATTATGCCGACTGGATCCGCCCACCTACTGCCAAAAAGATTAACCGCGAGCGAGCAAGCAGGTTAAAGTTTCGCGAGCAGCAGAGCAAGGACTTGTACATGGGATTCTGCGCGCGCTCAAAGCACAGTTTTCTCCTCGCGGGTTACAATCCTGCTTGCGCGAGCAGAGAAATTCTGCACCCAAAAGTAATGTAACGTGAGGGTTCGGTATATGGTGGTAGATCACTCTTTATGATAATAAACAGCAGAATGGAGACAGAAGACTTTCTCAAGCGGCACTTTACTGAACACCGTCACAACAACAACACTTCCTTAATACAGCCTTTCACGTGACTCCACAATCAAAAGCAAGAACTTAGACGGAGATAAACGTGAGTGTATCAGAGAGGCAAATTCAGCAGAATATCCTTACTGTATTAAATATGTAAACACATAAATATGTAAATAATTAACTGACTAAACATAGTAAATATACTTCTAATAAATTAACTCAAATATAAATCATATTAAATTCTAAGCATTACAACTTTCCAATATGAAATATGAACTCCACTTCTAAACCTTACAGTAATATGCGCGCGTGCGGCTTTCGCTTGTGCGCGCGCGGATCTCATTTCCTCTCGTGAGGATCTCAAATCTTCTCGCGATTATTGACATTATAATGCCCATAGACATATTGCTGCGATACGTCAACGGGTCCGCCATTTTGCGGAGGGCAGGACTGCACTGTAATCTAATGTAAGTAAACGGGTGAGCTGCGTTTTTTCTGGATAAAAACAAACTGTTTTTACATGTATCAACCGATTTCAGTGGTTTGTATGTAGTCGTGTACAAAAAGTTCCATCTCTAGTTATTTAAAATCTCTATAGTTAGACTTGTAATATATATATATATATATATATATATATATATATATATATATATATATATATATATATATATATATATATATTTTTTTTTTTTTTTAATAAAGAATGGTCAAAGCTCAGGCTTGTCATGTATTTGGCTTTTTATTCTTGTATAAGAATGGCGAAGACCCCCACACTGAGATATAATTTAAGTGTTCTTATTGTGGAAAAAGCATTTTCTGTGATTGACCATTTGAGCAATAACAAAGATAACTGATGGATCCTTTATGATAATACATGTTATGGTACAACTACAGTGCAATGCAAATAGTAAATATTACATAAAGTGAGAAGTAATAGTAAATAGTTTAGTCAATAAAATAAACAAATAGTATACAGCAAATAAAATAGTAATGAATAGTATAATTATATAAAATCACAAGTACAATAATACATCATAAAAATATTGATAATAGCATATAGTTTATTAATAATACTATAATAATAGCAATAGAATAAGAAATATCAATTACAGAATACGCACAATAAAAAATAAGTTAAATAGTGACTTTAATATTTAACTCTTTTTGTTAAATTTCAGTTTTATTGATCAGTAATAGCCATTATAATAGAAGTAGCTTCAGTCAAACATACAGCAGGATACAATGTTAAAATAGCCTAAATATAAAGTTATGAAACTTCACTTTGCCCTCAGCCAAAACAATTTACCAGGGAACCATTTATAGATTAATGAGACCAAAGATCGCCCGTACAAGAAGAATTATATATCTAATGTTTAACCACTAGACTAGAGACATCCGAGCCAGCGGCAAACGCCAGAAGCACTGGCCGAGGTACGGCTGTTCTCGGCGGGGTACATGAGCGCTGAACACCCGGTGATAACTCCGAAAACGTCAGATCAAATTTTTAAATACATAGGCACTATTTTTATAAACAAACCACATATTTGAGCTTTAAACAACTACATTTTCGACTGAAAAACTATTAAAACTACATTTCGTGGCACAATAACAGTAGTATTTTTAAATTTAACCTCTGAACGTTACTATTACCAATTAAATCATGACCAAATACAACCAAAAACAAACGTTCAGTCTATCTTGTGAAAGGTAATTCCCCGAAAGCTGTTTTCAATTGTGTGGCGATTTGTACAGCCCCAAGCAGCGCACAAAACAGGCATTTTTCTCAATTCCTGGTATGAGAGGTATGGGAAAGTTGCCATCCCCAATATGGCGGCGGCCGCGGCGCCGTTGACGTACGCTCCAGCGGCCAATAGGGCGTCTATGTATTTATTATGTCTATGATCATGCCGCCATAATTGCCCCTGGCAACCGATAGCGTCTCCTACCATCATGGCCGACCGGCGCCAAATCGGCACGTGACTCCTCACTCTCAATACTAGTAATGGCCAATACATAGCTTCCCCATTCCCTAAAAACACAGTTCGCACAACAAGGTGTTAACTGAGATTAGGTCAGATATATCGTATTTGTTAAAGCAGCATCTTACATTTATAATACTTTTCAATGTAAAATGAAGGAATAACAAAAAAAAGCATGCATCTGAACGTTATCAGCCTTAACCATTAGTGTTGTTTAGACAATGCTTTTATATATGCACTAGTTCAAAGTGATAATAGTCCTTGCATTACAGTGGACTTTTGTATTATATGATTAGAGATGCAATAAAGTATTGAACTCATCAAAAACCCTTTAAAAGGTAATGCTTACACTGTACAAAATATATATTTTTCTGTTATAAATAAAACAGTTTATTGGAGTACATTTTACATTAAAATAATATTTCAGTCTTTCACATTTCATGTTTGATTCAATGTGTTACTTGCTGTTTCTTTGTAATTATTTGTGAAAATTGTTTCAAAGTAAACCCTAGACCAATTTTTTTCTTCTTCAGTGTACTGCTATCTAAACTTCATTCTAATGCGTTTTAAAAGGTTTTTATATCATGGTCCAATTTGTACTTCAATTAAAAAATGATTCTTTAGTCCATATTCAGGTGTCAGGGTGTACTAGTTCAGTGAGCTGTTCACAACTCTTGAATGACCCCCCTGTGAGTGTTGTGAGCCTTTAGTTCTGGGCTCCACTGGAGGTTTTTGTTGACGTAAACTCTTTGAGGAAAAAGCATAGAGGAATGGATTCACACAACTGTTGATGAATGTAAGACTTCCAGCAATGCCACCGACAGGAGATAGAACTGGCTGTGATTTTAAAAATTGTGCAACAATTTCTTCTAATTTTACTATGTGGTGTGGAGCCCAACAAATGAAGAAAATTACGACAATCCGGGTCACCAGCTTGGTTGGTCTGTATCTGTGTCTGAAAGCTCCCTGTGTGGCCATTTTGTGTAAGCAATAATATGAAGTCAACATGACAGTGAAAGGAAGAAAAAATCCAAGCAGTGACTCCATTACAGCCACAATAAGTCTAGCGTCTGAATCCAGGTTTCTTTCACACTCCATTTTGGATTCACTTTGAATGATCTCTTGTGTAAGAACACCAGGACAAGAGAAAAGCAGTGCCAGAGCCCAGCCACAGAACAACAGCACTCTCTCTCTTCTTCTGCCTATTCTGGACCACAACTGTGGATGCCGAATCCGTAAACAACGATATAAACTCATTATGGTTACTGTTATCACACCTGAGTACATACTGCAGTAGACGAGTGCTGTGAAAAGCTTGCAGGTTGATTGGCCAATGCTGTTTAGTTCACTGTAAATCCACACAGGCAGAGTTATCAAACACAAGATGTCCGCAGCTGCAAGATTCAGCATCAGATGAACTGTAAAATTGTCCTGTTTGAAATGCCGAACTATGAAAAGTATTACCGCAATATTACCAGGAACTCCAATCATGAAGTAGAGACCCATCAGAGCACTGCTGACCAGGTTTTCTGTTTTCCAGCTGGTGGAGTTTACACTGGAACTGCTGTGGTTCTGCATGACACCGATGCAATAGTGATGTGTTAAGACAATCTCTTTACAGATCACTACACTACACATAACTTATTTCCTCTTGCTGACAAACACACCCACAGAGTTCTCATGAAATATGTTTTTTTATTTATTTTTTTTACATTTTGCATAATCTCAGGTCTGTTTTGCTTCTATTAAATAATACTTGAAACATGTTTGCTAAAATTAAAAACACTTTATCATCTCTGTTGATAATGTTTTTTTGTAATAGCCTACACATTATAAGGTGGAACATAAAATATTAATTTATTGATATGAATTTAAACCACTTAAAGCACCTCTTCATTCTTTACTTATTGAGGAATTGAGGAAATCACAAAAGCTTTAGAACACAAACAGTATACAGTTGGAGTTTTCATCGATCTCAAAAAAGCTTTTGACACAATCAATCATAATATATTAATTAATAAATTGGAACGGTATGGGATCAGGGGCGTAGTGTTGCACTGGGTGAAAAGTTATTTAAGTGTTAGGAAATAATTTGTGAAGTGGGGAATACTCATCGTCGTACTTGGACATTACTTGTGGCGTCCCCCAGGGGTCAGTTCTCGGTCCAAAATTGTTTTTGTTATATATAAATGATATATGCAAAGTTACGAAGACAGTAAAACTAGTGCTATTTGCGGATGACACAAATATTTTTTGTTCTGAGGGGAATTTACAGGAACTAGAGGAGATTACTACTTCAGCAATGTATAAATTAAAAAGATGGTTTGATAAAAATAAATTATCATTAAACATTAATAAAACTAACTTCATGTTATTTGGTAACTGTAAAAAGATTATACAAATTCAGATACAGGTAGATGGGGTGGACATAGAACGGGTTAATGAAAAAAAGTTTCTTGGAGTGATAATTGATGACAAAGTATGTTGGAAATCTCACATAAAACATGTACACAATAAACTTTCAAGAAGTATTTCAATATTGAACAAAGCGAAACATGTTCTGAACTACAAATCACTCCACATTCTTTACTGTGCACTGATATTACCATATCTAAACTATTGTGCGGAGGTTTGGGGTAATACTTACGGATGCAGACTATTATCTGTATTTATGTTGCAAAAAAGAGCCATAAGGATGATTCATGGTGCTGGTTATAGAGATCACACAAATGTATTATTTTTTAAATCCAAGACATTGAAATTTACTGATCTGGTTTATGTTCAAACAGCACAAATAATGTATAAAGCAAAAAATAACCTACTCCCTGGTAATATTCAACAACAGTTTTTTAATAGAGAAGGGAGCTGTAATATTAGGGGTGAAAGCAACTTTAAACAATTATGTGTCGGTACAACATTAAAAAGTTTTTGTGTTTCGATATGTGGAGTGAAGTTGTGGAACAGATTAAGCTCAGTACTTAAACAATGCCCAAGTATGACTCAGTTTAAAAAGCATTGTAAAAATATGATATTTGCAAGGTATAGAGAGGATGAAGGTTATTAGTTGGATGATAGTTTATTTATATTTTTTCTTTTATTATTATTATTTATTTATTTTCTTATGTAATTTGTATTGAAGATGTATATAAACATAGGTAAATATGTATGTTTTTTTTTTTTTTTTGGTGTGTAGAGCAATGTAAAAAAAAAAGTAAATTTACAGGTAATGGTCTGTATTTTTTTACCGAATTTTGCCGTTTTGTCATTATACAGTGAATGCCTGTTATTTTACAGATATTTGCTGTAATTTAAAGGTCCACTATTGAATTTACAGGTAATTGCTTGTATTTTGGTTTTACATCAATTTTACGTTTTTTTAAAAGAAATTGTCTGTATTTTTACAGGGTTGTGTGTAATTTTACATAAAATATTCTGTAATATTTTACAGATTTTTTCTGTTAAATTAGAAAACACAGAAAAGAAGGTATAACTGCAGAAATCAGCAGTCATTTAACATGTTTTCCTTGAAGATCATTAAGTATGTGGGTGTTAAAGTGAGTTTTAAGGTTAAATAATAGTATTTCCGTACTAAATACCATTAAATTTACAGTTTTTGAAAGTGAAAACGAACAACTCATTGTATAATTTACAGTGAAAAACCGTAAATTGACATTCCCACAATTCCCTGCGTGACACTTCACATTTTATGTGTTTTTGTTGAAATATGTTTCTTCATAGTTTTCTTATTTTTTTCGAATCAGTTATGTATATTAGGGTTTTATGTTACATTTAATGTTGTTAAACTAATGTTTATTGCATTGTTAAAATTTCATGTGTTACCATGATGGTGTTTAATGTTTCTGCGAATCAGACTGTGCAGTTTCTATATATTAGTATTAACTCTCTTGTGGAAAAGCTGCTTGTAATGAGCTTTGAATGATCATGTGACTCTCATCACCATTGCGGTTGTCCGTGTTACAATGGTACAAAACAGATATTAATACTTAAATAGGTCAGTAAATTAACATTATATCAGATAATGGAAGATATTTTTGTGTAGAATAACAGTAATAAACCATAATTATAGAATAAGAAATTACCATTTTTTTACAGTTTTTTACAGTTTTTTTCCTGACAGTATTTTTCCGTTTTTGAACAGACATTTTCTGGCGCCCCTGCGGCCAGAAAATTACCGTTTTTTTACAGTTTTTTTTTTTACAGTGAGACAAATAGATCAAAATGTTCGGTCAACCGGTTAATTAGCTAATTAATTATTAAAAAGTAGTGGAGATGGGGTAGGATTGAATAAGCTTATGCTTCTTCCTACTCCTTTTCGGACATGTATAAGTTAAAATTGTTTTTGTTATTAATTGTTAGTATGATTGTTTGTTTGTTTTTGTTGTTTTTTTGTTTTGTTTTTTTCTACATGTTCGAAATAAAACTTTTCATTCATTCATTCATTCATTCATTCATTCATTCATTCATTCATTCATTCATTCATTCATTCATTCATTCATTCATTCATTCATTCATTCATTCATTCATTCATTCATTCATTCATTCATTCATTCATTCATTATCAACACACTACTCACATATGATTTACCAGTTCTCAGATCAACCCAGGTATTTTAAGGTTCTTTTTTATTTTCCTTTTTTGAAACAGTTATAATTTGTGATTAAATGGTGATGAGTCTTGGTAGGTTGTACTAAATCATGTTGCCTGCCAAATAATAAAACAGCCAAAAAATCTCTTAGATTTACATTATAGGATGGGCTCACATCATATATAGAGACCAGAATATAACCAAGACTCCAAAATACCCTATAACTAATATAGTGCCACTCAAAACCACAAAGAATACCCAAGCAACCAAAAGGCAAATGTAAAAATCAAGTTAATAAAGTAATTTAGAACTGCTGGTATGTTTGAGCTGTGGATTTGTATATTTTTAGACACATGTCTTATAAATATTGCCATTTTTAAATTCAATTTTAAATTCAAGCCATGATCTCCAACTTATTTTGATTAAATGGTCAGATTTAATCAGACAGTCTGGGTTCCCACTTCCCAGACTGTCTGATGCTTAGTAAGAGATGGTGAAATCTCTGGTCAGTTCTTGCGAAAATTCATTGTAACTGAATGACTACTTGCAACATGGCTTGCTTCCAAATTAGCAGTAGTTGTGCCATGTGACACTGATATGTGAGTATTCTAAGCAACACTGGCCAATAAACAATTAGGCACAAGCTTCCCATTTCCTATAAGGTCCATTGAAATAATTCTGTCTGGACAGTTTGTTTTCTGAAGCCTTCATGTGTGAAAGTGAATCTAACGCCACACCTTGGTCTGCACCTGGGGCATAGCCATAATTTTAGTACAAACGGCGAATCTTTCAATGAAAAAATCTGCAATATGTCTCAAAAAAAGTTAACATAAAAAACATAAGCAGTCTTATAGCCTACAGAAAACACTGAACCACACTATTTGAATGTTGAGCAAATAATCTCATTGGTTGCAGAATCAGCAGAGGCCATCAGCTTGTGCCATGCGGTAATGATGTGATTGCTTGTAGATTGCGAGTAAGGACTGAATCAGCCTGCGCCCTCTAATGTTCATGACTGAACTACATATTGTAATCATGACAACTCTTTAAATAGTTTTAGCATTTTGATGAATATGGCAATGTTAATGGTTTTGGATTTGGCGGACTAGATCTGCTACGATGCTGCTGTTGATTATTGACTTGCTACTGCCAAGAGATACACAGACACACTGCTGTAAGCATGTAAAATATGCTGCTGCTGCATGAATAGATATACATAAATCGTCCAACACAAGAAGAATGACACAATACAAGCCAAAATATTTGCATGAATGTAAAACATGCTGCTGCATTAATAGAAATTCATAAATCCTCACAGAGATGATAGAAAGGCAATATAACTTACAGTACCCCAACACAAGAGGATCTATTGCCGAGACATATATTCCTGCTGCACAGAAGAATCATGAGAACCTCATGTTTGCTATCTATGTGTGCCTGGGCCTGTTTTGCCAAATGGCTTAACTCTAGTGGCTTGATTTATGTGTATCTGGGCTAGCAAAGCCCAGAGTTATTTACTAGTGACTGAAGTGAACCTAGGTGCCATACTCTCAGGTTTGATTAACTATTGACCTAATCCAGCTCTTTGCGCCTGAGCCAAAATGGCTCAAACTTCTTTAATTATAGAATGCACATGTGACTTTAACAAATGATACTACATTGCAAGCTGATAGAGATGGAGAAAATAACAACAACCCCACAACAACAAACTGTTCGTTCGTTGGCCAGAGGAGAGAACTGCCCTTAGCTGAACTGAGCTGGACGATGACAGCACAGTTTTCTCCAGAGCGACAGCATAGATAAATGAAATAAATTAATAACTTTTTTACAACAGAAATGAACCATCACTGAACTTACTTAAGCTGGACAATGACACTATTTTCTTCTAGAAACAAACTTTGTTGTATTATTTTCCTGTTATCTTTGTAAAGCTGCTTTGAGACAATCTGTATTGTAAAAAGCACTATATAAATAAAGATGACTTGACTTGACCTGAGCAAGCTGTCATGCTGCATGCATTTATTTATATTTTGTTGTGTTTGAAAAGCCTATTCAAAAGTATGGTAATGCAAACCACAGGGTTGCATGCAAACCTGCAAATTCTACAGGATCTTAAAAAAAAAAAAAAAAAAAAAAAATTCACATATGTTTGGCTGTAACCTCACAGCAAAGTTTTCTTCCCGCTGCTGGTGTTGTTGTTATTCCTGCGGTCTCATGACTATAATAGTCTCATATATCTAAAGCTATTTTGTACTTTGTTCTGGTTAAGAACATCTGATAAATACTAAATGAGAATATTCAGATGCCCCGTACATTCATAATACTTTATTCAGAAATCCATGATCTGTGCCTGATAGTTTTTTCCTTTTTCCTTTTTATCCCTTTAGAAGTAAAACCTTTTTTTTTCTATCTTGACAGGAACTTTAAAAGACAAGCTGCTTTTGATTGAACTACTCAAAGGAAACAGAGCAAGAATCATGTCATCCGTTTGCTGAAAAAAGTTCCCTCCCTTTTCCTGTGCCAGAAATGGGAAGCTGAGAGAGATATGATTACAAATGGTCTCTTGCCATGCATTTTCTCAAAACAGTTATTTTAGATATGCTTTCTATATGCAGAGACTCGCAGGAACAAGCAGACTTCCACATAACAGCAGTAAATATTTCTATTCTAACCAAAATAAACTTAAATAATTATATTATTTGGTCCGTCTATTTGCATTGATGTGGACTTCCTTGTAAAATGTCAACAGTGTATTTTGTTTTAGCCACATTCATTTTCTGACAGTAATATAGCCTAGTGACATTTTATAGAACGTCTTTAAGCATCGGCTGAGAAGTCATTCATAGAGACAGAGAGAAGAACACTTGCTTTACATTTTCTGACCAAGTGCCTTAGCCTTTGTGTTTGAACTTAGTTTGGCTCGTTGGCTTGTTTTGCTTTGTATGCTTTGTAACATATCTTGTTATCTTTGTCTACTAGCAGGTTTGGGGCCCTTCACATTGTGCAGCAAGAGGCTGGTTTGGTAAGTGAATACAGTTACAATGTGGTGCAAATAGACAGTTTAAAGAAAAACAACTGCATATCTTTGCTGCCATCTAGTGGATGCTAATCACATTAGTTATGCTAACTGACTATGGTCCACTTAAAATGTTTAAAATGATGTCCACAATTACATGAGATGAAGATTACCGTCATATCAGTGGCTTAGTAAAATCTGAAAGCCATGGAGATCAAAATGGGCAAACCACTTCAATTTATCCTGGTGGTAACCGTAATCAGACACCATTTGTTGCACAATTAATTAATAATGGGTAACAAATATGCCTTCAAATAGAGTATTTTTACAATGATATTGGTAACAACAAGAATTTAATTTTGCCTGATGTCGCATCCACATATGGTATAGGTGTCAAATATAAAGATACATCAGCCATTAAAAATGACTTTGAGCAGTGAAGTAAGAATTAGAGGCAGTAAAAAATATAAATATCTTTTATTGTTATTCTTTTATATAATGGGGATAATATTTTTATAATGCTATATTTATTGTTATTATTACCATTCTGTATCATATTGTTGTGTTGTATTGGCAAATACTGTCACATTCAGTTTTATAATTCAAGAGATTATAAATGAAAGCTTCCAGTTTATTAAGGAAAAGTTTGGCTTATACTATGGAATACAACAATACAAATTTCTGCCAAGCACCAAATAGGTTATTTCGAATAGGTTGCGTTCACCTGAGAAGGTTGCTATAGCAACAGGCTGCCTTCCTATAGCTGCCTTCCTCAGGATCAGTATCAGATGTCACATTGAAAGGGATGCAAAACAACCATGATTTATTGTTTTATTGTAGCTTACAAAGGTCCTCTATAGTACTAATCTAATTTATAAACTAATCCAAACCATGGTATAATTTAAAGTAATAAGCTAGAAAATGCTTACTGTACTATTTCAGTGGGATATTGCACCATTTTTGCGCTGATAAGTGCAACATTTACTATTTTCAGTTTCATTTGGTTAGAATCAGTGTTGTCAAACTTGATACTTGATAGTTCTGTATGATGTTCTTTCTTTTGTGGAACACAGAATTCTGTGAATATGATCATTACACATCTTTGTGTAAACCTTTCTGACACACTCTGTGTTAAACTTACAACACAGTGAATGATTTAAAATGACACAACATGCATTGTCCCAAAACTCGCCCATTCTTGTGTAAGAAGAATTTAACAAAGTTTGTGTCATTTTTAACATAAGATGTTTTGGAAAAATGTATTTTTTTTGTCTACAATAAAAGTCAATGTTGTTTGGACTTCAACGTTCTTCAAAAATGTATTTTTTTATTCCACAGGAAAGTCATGCAAATTTGGAATGACATGACAGTGAGGAAGTGATGACAAAAAACTTCACTCACGCAACCGCTATAACATTGTTTTTGTGTAGGTACAACGGAGCTAAAGGCATACCTTAAGAAAAAATGTGCTTTTCACTATATATAGTGTATGCAGAAAAAATATATATATGTTTGCATTAAACATTTATGGAGCAACAGATTTTGTGTGAAAATAAATCATAACAAAGTAGTTTATTTTGTTTAAGAATCTTATAGGCCTAAATGTATGAGGTGGGAAGGCGGGCCTTTTACCCCACACACGTGGCAAGAGTCACGGTATTTATACAAATACTTTAGCTAAAATAATAAGTTTTTAATAATGTCTAAGTTAATATTTGTTCAAAACATTCACTTTTGCACTATTTTCTGTTTATTTTGATAAATAAAGAATTGATTTTCGTACAATAAATACACTGTCATTAAAATATGTTAATATAAAGATATATGTAGGAGCCATTTTAATGCAATTATAGATTTGTCCATTGGGGGCACTCTGACATTGGTATATTAGGAGCACATGGGTAATTAGACAACAGGTGAATTGGTAGTGGGGAAGCACACAGTTTTTTGACCGTGTTAAGCCATGTACTACGTGGAATAGCATGCTGACCGTGTCTAAGATTGTTATGTGTTGGATTGTATGGAAGGCCATTAGGGCCAAAACGTGTGAAACTGTCGTGTTAACGCGTAATTACGCGTTAACACGTCATTTACGTGTTAACGCGTCATTTACGTGTTAACACGTAATTATGCGTTAACACGTCATTTGCGTGTTAACACGTATATTACTGGACATTAGCACAGCACCCCCTACTGGTTTTTTTATTTGCTCAAACACACAGAACTTTAATGTTTTTCATGTGTAAATACATGTTGAACAATGTCTATTTTCACAATCACAATGTAAATTGTGTAAGGATAATTAGACATTTCTCCAAAATAATTTAACATTATTTGTTAGAGAGCCCCTTATGGCACCCTTAAGCCTCTTGAATCATTGTTTTGCAGTGTTTTTAGAAGTTATATATATATATATACACTACCGGTCAAAAGTTTGGGGTCGGTGAGATTTTTTAATGAATCAAAAATAATAAAAGCATGCATATTACAAAAGTTCAGCACTTTTTGTCACGTCTTTCTATCTATCTATCTATCTATCTATCTATCTATCTATCTATCTATCTATCTATCTATCTATCTGGTAACACTTTAGAATAGGTTTATTAACAATCTAGTAACTACTAACTAAAAATAAACTCAGATTAACGATTTAGTAAGTAATAGCGTACAGATGAAAGTGGTACTTCACAATTAACTAATCAATAATTAGTATTTTTAATGCTTCCCAGAGAACTACTGAGAAAGTTTCATAATTCATGCAAAACTAATCAATAACCAATGCAGGACAAATGACTAGCACTACATTAACATTTTAACTGCTGTAAACGAATAGACAAGGTTGTTTACATTATCAATATGTAATAGCATAGCAGACTTATGATTTGTGAAAGCTGTTAATAATTGCCCTATGCTGTCTATTTATCAACTGAATAATTTTAAAGAAATGGAATTTTAGTTGTCGATACCTTACTTGTCCTGTAGCCAATTTTCCGGCATTCCTCTGGACTGGCATTGAATCAGAGTCATGGTGACGACTGGAACATGTTGAGTTATCAGCCATCCAAATACCATATACAGTGATTTTATTATTTAATACCTCCCAAAAACATATGTTTTTATGTTTGTCTCCTAGCTCATATATATATATATATATATATATATATATATATATATATATATATATATATATATATATATATATATATATATATATATATATGTGTGTGTGTGTGTGTGTGTGTGTGTGTGTGTATATATATCTTGATTAGAAGATGCTACACTTTATTGGCTTTTTATTAGTAACTACTGTAAGAATCATGGTAACAAACTAGTCATAGCAATTACTAATTATTTTTATTCTAAAGTGAATTGTTACTTACTAAATACTTCTAAAGAAATTTTCTAAAAGTAGGCCTACTATTTAAAAAAGTTCACCAAACATCTCAAACGCTTGAAATGACTTTTGTGTTTGGTTGCACAAATCATGACTAGATCATGTAGTAACACTTGATTCATTACTAGTTAGTTCCCATGATCTTCACTTTAGAATATGGATCCAAATAATTAATTCCCAAGTATGAAGTACCACTTTCATCTGTGGTCTATTAGCTTACTAATTCGTTAATCTATATGTTAATCGTTATATTGTTAATAAACTTTTTCAGTAGTTCTCTGGGAAGCATTAAAAAAATAGTTATTGATTAGTTAATAGTGAACTACCACTTTCATCTGTGCGCTATTACTTACTAGTCAGTTAATAGTTTCTTGTTAGTTATGTGATGAGGTTAGAGAGGACTCAAAAGCGAGAGTGACAATCACAGTTCTTTAATAGAATAAAAATGTCAGACCACAGGTAATCCAAACTGAAAGTTCAATAATAATCAGCAACCGAAGAAACCAGTAGAACTGGCAAAATCACATGAACATAAATCTCCTCTGTGGTAGGGACGAACAGAAGGCTGGTGAAGCAGCGGTTCTCGTAACTCACGGAGAAACAGATGGAGCTGGATACAGGTGACGAGCACGGAGCAGGTAATCAGCTTCAGCCTTAAGCAGGTTCTGTGGATGTACAATGACGAGCACAGAGTAATTCCAGCAGTAGAAGTTATTCCACAGGACAGGACAGGACAGGACAGGACAGAGAAAGACTCTGGTAAATGAGTATCTGAGACATCAACCAATCTGACAACAAGACAGGGAAAGAGAGGGTTAGAAGAAGCCAAGATAATGAGAGGAGATGAGGAACAGTTGGAGAGGAATGAGCATAATGAAAAGTGATAACAGCTGTCAGTATGAAGGTGAAAGCGAGATGTGTGTGTGTGTGTGTATGTGTGTGACTAGCAGAGAGAGACAGAGAAGGAGACATGACAAGTTAATAATAGTTAGCTTGTTAATATTGTGTTACTCATTGGTTCTTGTGTAGTTATTCATTAACGAAGGAACCGTATTCTAAAGTGTTACCCTATCGTTCTATAGTCTATAAAATAAAACTATAAAAATAATATAAAAATCAACACAATAAACTTTTGTGACCAGATTAAACCCATTTTCTCTTTTAAGGACTTTTTTTACATCATTGATATCGATAGTTTAAATTATCTTGTTTTAAATAGGCCTACCATATAACATATATTTTTAATATGGGTTAAGACGACATTCACTTAGGCTAGCCAATGTATAGCTATAACTCGCTGTTAACAGTCATATCACATGGGGGGTTAAATGACCAAATATGTAAGTCGAAGATAATTCATAACTCTCTGAAACAACATCAATTCTTATCCAACGGCATCCGTATTTTGATTTATTAGGCTACTACAGATGTATGGCGGGCTGTCGCGCTAATCGCGAACCAACAAACTCATGACAAACTTAAATAAAGTAAAACATAACTATTTCCAACGTATAATAGCCTACAACCCACCGTAATGTTTAACAGTGTTTATTAAAACCGAAAGTATGCTATGTTTTGTGCGGTTTGTTTTTCATACCTGGAAAGAAGTAGGCTATATTCCCGTCTCTGTATTTAGTCTACTAGCAGCAGTACTATATGAAGCGCATCACGGGCGCGCACCCAACTGAAGATGCCTGGTGACGTAGGCTCATCGTACCCATTAGGTAAGGTAAGGTTCACAATCTCATGAATAAGTACAATAAAACGAAGGTGTGCATCACCACATTAATAGTCATGAGAATGATTACAAACAGTTACGACAGGCAATGTCAACGTGACACAACACCTTAATTCTATTTTAATTATTCACGATAGAGTGACCCAAGCACTACGCTGCGCTTACCTCATCAGCCATCATAAGCCAACGACATTGACGGAAGGGTAACCTTGCAGGAAACTGAATATTGTTGTTGTTGTTGTTGTTGTTGTGTAATGTCTGTGTGTGTAATGTCATGTAATGTGTAAAGTGTAATGTGTGTGTGTGTTGTAATACATGTATATATATATATATATAACTTCTAAAAACACTGCAAAACAATGATTCAAGAGGCTTAAGGGTGCCATAAGGGGCTCTCTAACAAATAATGTTAAATTATTTTGGAGAAATGTCTAATTATCCTTACACAATTTACATTGTGATTGTGAAAATAGACATTGTTCAACATGTATTTACACATGAAAAACATTAAAGTTCTGTGTGTTTGAGCAAATAAAAAAACCAGTAGGGGGTGCTGTGCTAATGTCCAGTAATATACGTGTTAACACGCAAATGACGTGTTAACGCATAATTACGTGTTAACACGTAAATGACGCGTTAACACGTAAATGACGTGTTAACGCGTAATTACGCGTTAACACGACAGTTTCACACGTTTTGGCCCTAATGGCCTTCCATAGGATTGAGTTTAATGGTGCTTAACCATGCTTCACTGATAAAGAGTGATGTTCAAGGACATATGGAATATGGACAATGTGCGTGCGCTGTATCTGCAAGGTATGGATTTAACATTAGTATGCTTTGAACAACAAAGAATGAGACACCACAAGAAGCTAATTGGAAGCAACGTTTATCAATTAGAGCACAAGAAATAAAAGACAATGTTTGCATCTTACATCTGAGTTCATGGAGTTTATACGAGTTAATTACTTGCTCAATCCTATTGCCAATACCACAGCGGCTTAATGGAAAGCTGTTACAATATGTTTAAAAAATACATCAAATTATTCTAAAAAGTAAAGATTCTGAAAGCAAAGAAATGCCGTAATAACTTAGTTTAGATTTACAGTAGTAACATTAAATCATATTTCATTCACACGTCCGATTCGACGTCCAATATTTGGACGTCCAGCCATGACCCAACTTGGACGTCATATTGACGTTCAACATTTGACATTTGAACTGGGTAATTTTTAGACGTCATTCGGACGTCTATGACAGTTGCAGGAAATTTACATGATTAACCCTTTGATGCACAACATGGGTCTAAATAAACCCGACTGAGTTTTCATTTTCTATATCTTTGGAAGAAATTAATTTCATCATTCAGTATTCCAGGTATTCCTCAATTAACTCGTTTTAGATCATTACAAATCCTTATTTAAATTTTTCCTTTCTTACTTTTCGAATAAAAATGGTTTTTGTTTCACTACCCTTCTAATGCGCAACATGGGTCTAAAAAGACCCGTATTCATGTTTCTTTGCTGAATATTTGAAAGAAATGCACTTTATCATTTATTAATCCAGGTATTCATTAAATATCTTGTTTTTGATTTCCACAAATCATTATTTTTATTTTTCCTTTCTTACTTTATAAACAAACACGGTTTTTGTATTTCTACATCAATGTTACACACATGGGTCAAAAATGACCCATATAGGAACCTTTGATATTTATAAATATATTTACTGCAGAAAACTATTCACCTGCCAAACATTTCACAATTCAACACGGCTACTTTTGTATATTTCATGCATGTAAGTTTTATTTAATACATTTTTTTGTCACAGAAAATATTTGATATTTTGTGAAAGACATCTAGATATAGCCTAAAATTAGAACGTTTAGGCTAAGGTTACCTTGACCTTGAAATCCATTACTAGTGCAAAAGAGAAACATGTCCAATACTATTAGCTAGCTTGCGGTCGACATATTTTATTTTATCTAATGTTAGCTAGGTCGACAAAATAAAAGTTGCAATAGAAAGTTATATATACAAATATATATTGGCGCTGTTGGGCAGAAACCTTACCTGGGCAGTACCTCCATATTAATTTTTATAAATGGTCATAAATCATGCTATCGGTCACATAAGCCGTCGTGTGGTGCACTATGGCTGCTGTCGCATCATCCGGGTGGATGCTGCACATTGGTGGTGGGGAGATCATTGGTGGTGGGGAGATCATTGGTGGTGGGGAGATCATTGGTGGTGGGGAGATCATTGGTGGTGGGGAGATCATTGGTGGTGGGGAGATCCCCTACAGTTGCACTACACTACAGTTCAATTTCAGTGTTATCGGTTATATGTGTGTTATGCGTGACAAAGTGGCCAATAAACATATTTCAAGTGTTACAGTAAATGTGTTGATCTAAACAACTGTGACAATGGTTATTTTAACAAAAAGTTTTCTTTATTGTTTTGTTTTATCACGCTTGCATAGATGGGTCATTTTAGACCCATGTGTGTAAACTTGATGTATTTACACAAAACCTAGGAAATATTAAAATATGAATTTGTGATCATTGAAAACAAGATATTTTGAATATTCATAAATCATGAAATTTATAGATCATGAAATATAAAATTCTCAAATAAAGTGATTTCAAAAGGTGAAACAAAAAAATGCAGAGCCATGCATGAAATAACATAGGAAATGAATACGGGTTTAGACCCATGTTGTGCATTAGAGGGGGTATCCATAGCTTGCGCATCAAAAGGTTAATATGTAATATTTTTTGTTTTTTTTGTTATCAGCATGATTAATATATATGAATACATATTATTTATAAACAAACATGATTTATTATGTGTATGCCTATTTGGCTTATTTATTCAGTGCCATGTTTTTTTTTTTTTTTGTTGCATTTTTTACATTTTTCCTGTTTTTCTTTAACTGGTTTATTTATTTTAAGTAGCCTAATCAATTTATTTATTTATACATATGTATTTTTGCATGTATCTGTTTATTTATTTGGAAATGCAATTTGTGGGAAATTAGAGTTCAGAAAATAATTTCATGGCAGCCGATATTAGGCCTATCCACCTTATTCCTAACTTAAAAAGAACCAACAGTAGCAGAAAAGTCAAGGACAGCTCTCTATCAAGAGCTTTGGATTTCAACCAGAGTCAAAAACCAGTCAACGTCGCTCTGATTGGCTGAGGCAGCACATCATCACAAGCCAACCAGTAAACGCCACTCTGATTGGCCGAGGCAACTTGCCAGGTATTTGGCACGATTCGGCATGTTGTTCAAGCATTGCAAAATAATGGCACAGTTTTTCAGCCTGCATTGCTGGTAAACCCATCGTTTCATCTAAATTGAAGGTAAGTTCGGTCAGCCTAGTGAATTCTATGTCCATGTGTACGTAGTGTTAGTGTTAGGTAGTTTAGCGTTATTGTCTTAAACCTGCTGTGGTTACTGCCGCGAATGGTCAAGGGTGCTAGCCTTAATGGCACTAATTTTTGTTTTGCGTTAGCTTGCTGCTCTTGGTTCATGTTCATTTTCGATGTTATTTTAGTTGTCCACAAAAGAACATGTCAATTTAAACAATTTGGGACACTAAACTGCACGTTTACCGCTAGCAGCATGGCATGGGGTTCTGACTGACTAGCTCGTCGTTGCTAACTAGCTAACGTCCGTAGTGGTTCACAGATTATGCAAGGTTGGTTGATGTTAACCTCAGTCACTTTTATCGTTCATGAAAGGAACATGATATGTCTTATTGTAAACCATTAGAGGTGTTTTGTCTCTGATACCACCACACTGGTACAAGAAGCAAACACTACGTAGGTTGCACGTTGTTATCTGGCTGCTAGCTACCATTCTTTGTTTGTAATCAAGCAAACTCGTTTGGGGTGTTCTAGGGGCTTTCCCTAACGCATTTACTCTGAATATCGTCAGAAATTATATAAAAAAAAAAAAAATGTAACGTTCGCTTATCTATATAATGACTATAATGTCATTCTATATAGGCCTAGATAAGTGGTAACTTTACCACGGTCAGGGTCATACAAACTCAAAGCGCGTAATGTGCTTGAATGCCCTACTCGCGTACAAACATTTGCTAATTTAGTTGTTATAGATCAAAATAACTTTGTCTTTTTTTATTAATATTTATATATTTTTTTAAAGTGTCAATAATGTAAAATACTAAAACTATTGTATTTAAAATGTTATTTGGACAATTATGTTGATAATAATTGAATAACTGATGACAGACAAAGCAGAATCTCATTAAAAGAGGTTAATCTGAAAGGTAAAATTAAATTAAAAATTACTTGTATAAAGGTATATGAATATTTGCACTTTTAATTGCTCATATTTGAATTAAAGATATGCAATAATAGCAATGCTATACATGCAAATTTAATAATTTCACTCAACTAACCTAAAGGTTTTAATGAAACAGATGTATGAAAAGAGATGTATGAAATGTACATATAATTCATGGAAATACTGCAAGCCCATTAATTACAATAAGTACTGGTATGTAAAAATAACACTATAACAACATGCCACTTGGTGTAACATGTATGTTCTGTTTTGGGTTAATTTCATTGTATTTTAGTCAGGGAACTACACTAACCTTTTCCACTGGTGGCACTTGCGCTACTAACTTTTTCAGTTACTGGCGCAAAACATGATTTGGTCGCACAAATTATTTATAGTAAGCCGCTCTCTGGATAATAATGAACAATAATGAAACTGTACAGCATTAGGGGTGGAACGGTACACAGAAGTCACGGTTGGGTTCATACATCACGGTTCGTTACGATTTCGGTACAATGGAGTGAAAAGCAAGACAAAAATGCAGAAGACATTTTTATAAATGTCTTAAGCCTTGTATTTTTAAGTTGTATAAGTTTTATTAATAAAGGCATAGAACCAGTTTATTTGTAGTGCACTGACAATAGTTTTATATAATTAGTTTAATTAAATTAATAAAAAGACAAAATAAGCTTGATATATGTTTGGTAATTGTACCTGAATGAATTTAAAATTAATTTGCTATATTTCAGATCAATATATATTGTTTTCCTTAATTTTAATCTCATCTGAATGATAAATAAATGATTTCCGTATAAAATAATTACCATTATAAACACATTTGATTTTCTTTTTTAATCAATGTAGAATGAGTAGCTTAAAAATAAACAGATTACCGAGGACAAGAAATGAAAACCAATGCGATATGACGAATCTCCAAATGATGGAACACACAGACTCTTTTTAAATGGGGTTGGATAAATACGTTTTGGTTTTAAACCGGTGTGTGTGGTTGGGTTACAGTTGTAGGTTACAGTTTGACAAGAGTTTAGAGTGTGACAATAGCAGAATGTTGTGTTTTATTACGAGTGTACACAAATATAAGTAAACATTTTGCAGTTTGAATCATGTCCTGTATGAACAAAATGACGGAGTATGTTTTTATGTTTCCACTGTTCGATCGCGTCCGCGTCTCTCTCTCACACACACACACACACATAGTTCGATCGCGCCCGCGCATCTCTCTCTCTCTCTCTCTCTCTCTCTCTCTCTCTCTCTCTCTCTCTCTCTCTCTCTCTCTCTCTCTCTCTCTCTCACTCACACACACACACACACACACACACACACAGAGTTCGATCGCGCCCGCGTCTCTCTCTCTCTCTCTCTCTCTCTCTCTCTCTCTCTCTCTCTCTCTCTCTCTCTCTCTCTCTCTCACACACACACACAGAGTTCTATCGCGCCTGCGCCCCTCTCTCTCGCGGGGCTGAAGCTAACTTGATGTGTTGAATGCTCAGAGCACGTTATAAAAACGTATAGCCTACTTAAAATAGGCTACACATTTATGTTTTAATAAATGCTCATAGTAAATCATAGCATATTGCCTAAAGCATAAGGTAGGTACAAAAATAGTCAGTGATACATTTGCGACCCATTAAAAATTAGGGTCGCAATGACATTTCAAAAGGTCGCATATGCGACCATTTTGGTCGCAGTGTAGTTCCCTGATTTTAGTTCTGTTAATAAGGATTTTTTTTAACTAATAACTACTACGCAGCTATATTATCTAACCTCATGACCCTAGCAACAAAATGAAGTATCAAGGAATCCAAATGTACTTTTACCTTGTAACAGAGAATTATACATTTGAAGAACCAATCATATTTGAGAATCAATCATGTTACCTTTGCCATGCTCCTATTCTATAAAAACTGTTGTACTCTTTTTGTCAGGGGAATTCTCTGAAATTGGTCTGAGATCCTCCCGGCCGTGATTAAAGTATATTCAAAGGCATTTTCTGGAATCTGTCTGGTTAATGCTGCACAGCAGGTTTAGTGGGGCATACACACTGTGATTTCAGCAAGGTTCACCAATATAATAAATATGTGTCCAGATTTGACTGTAATGAAAAACTGATACCAAATCAACATGAACTCAACTTTGACAAAAAGTGACTAATTATGTCTGAATAAAAACCCAGAAAGCAGGGAATACACAGCATAGATATGTTTATATACAAGGCTATACAGCCATCTAGTGTTCGAGTAGATCGCATGCGATGTAAAGCCAAAGTTCAGGATTTACGTGCTCACACTGTACGGTCCGAATGTCAAGCTGCGACTTCACTGCTCACACTATACGTGTGAAATATGTGTGATAAACCCCCGTACTGTGTTGTGCCGATAGACCATGATATCATGTATCCAGAGAAATCAAAGCAAGCATTTACATTTATGCATTTGGCAGACACTTTCAAAGCAACTTACATTGCATTTCATGGTACACATTTACATTCTTCTTAGTTCTTGCTTCCCCTTGGAATCAAACCCATGACCTTGGTGTTGTAAGCGCCAACACTATTGTTTAGGAAAGCATCAGCTGTCAATATCAAGAGGATTTAGCATTTCCAATGTATGTGGAAACTTTGTTGCGAAAGACCAAGGGGCAACCTCCCCGTCTCTCTCTTGAAGCCAACACGGAAGTTAATTAAACTGCAATTCATTGAGTGGCCGCTTGAGGCTGACTGCAAAAGCGAGTCAAATCTGTATCTACCCCATGTTAAAATGTCTAACTTCACAGCAGAAAAAAACATGTTTACAGCCTGGTGGCAAATAGTTTTTTTGGTCTATGTGCTAATTTTGCCCTTCATGACGACTGTGAGGGGGGTGAATTTTTTTTACAACTCATCTGTTTAAATTATATTTAAGCCTTAAAGTTCTGCATAATTAAGGGCGTGGCCACTTGAGTGTCACCCTCAGCTGTGTTTCTGCTTTTTCCGGGATTATTTCATACAATTTAATACATGTATTATACCTTCGCCGTTGGATTCCGTCGTATTGAGTATGGAGAGAACGGCCAGCGCTGTGTTTCCAGCTGTTTCCCTCACATTGACTTATGGATTTCTAAATGATCTCAGTGCGTTCTCTCCGTCCATGCAATAGATGCACACCCTTGAATGAGCACGGATTTCTAGTTCATTTACTTGAACTTCTGAGGTAATATCTTTGGTTTGACCCATCTGAGAAACTGAGAGGCGGCCAAAATCAGAGAATTAAAGCTCTTTACGAACTTGACATGAGATACCGACTGACATATGTGCTTGAATCACTGTCACTCACAAGTGATTCAAAAACGCTCTTCAGAAACCTACGGGTGATGTCACGGATACTACGTCCATATTTTTTTACAGTCTATGGGAAAGACACGCAAGCTCTTTCGCTCACTTACCTCTCTGCCGTCGTGCGCGGAGCTTAACACATCTGTCTCGCATGCACGCTCGCTCTAGATTACAGGATATTTTAACTAATTTGCGGTAAAACTAGTCGATCACGAATGGCTCAACTGGTAGATCTATAGATAAACTTATCTTTCAGGCATTTGACCAACCGGGTTGACACTTCAGCGTGAGAAATCGGGGGTGTGGCGTGAGTGCGTGAGAATTGGCTCAATTGCGTGAGAGTCTCACGCTGAATGCATGAGAGTTGGTAGCCCTGTGAACATTTGTATTGAAATATCGTACATAACATGCTTTTGCTCTGCTATAAACTGCACTAACCGACACTGTGTGAGAACTTCGCTCCTTTTTTCCGGTAAGTGACATTCCACTACTATTTCATGTAGTTAGCACTATTTAGCATCAATGTTTGTGGGCAGTGGCACTGCAACAGTTAGCATTAAATCGCCTCAGATAAGTTAGCGTCTGAGGTACTTTACCTATGGTTATAACTGACGTTTGAAACACTGTAAATGCGTCTCCCAAATAAATAAATGTAACATAAGAATAGACTGATCTGCGAGCTAGTTGGTCGCACGTCAGAGGCGCCCGTGCCATTGAATGTGCAGTTGCCGCAGCACAGCCTATGAGCGAGCTATGCAGCTGCAAATGCGTTTTACATATAGGCTTCAGTAAATCGAGGAAAAGGAGTTTCAACATAAGAATAATACTGACTGTAAAAAGTAGCCTAGTCTGCCAGTCGATCTTGTAAAGGTACAGATAGCTGAGGCTGCTTGGCTGAAGAGGCGCGTCCACCGGCCGGCTCAGTCTCACACAAAGCCCGCCCTTTTACCCATATATGGATTGGCCAGAAGGTGGGCGGGGTTTTGGATTTCCCAAGATTTTCAAGAGATGGCGCCGCCCATACACCCCATAAATGGCCTCAAAACCGTTCTTCAGAAAGTCTATGGGTGACGTCACAGATGCTTTGTCCATATTTTTTTTACAGTCTATGGTTTTCCCAGGCTTGGTCATTCCTGGGATTCGGTAATATTTCAGTCCCCCAGACTTTTTAAAAGTGGTGATTCACCAAAATGAAATATTAAAAGCTTTTCACAATACTTTGGTATGTCCATTATAATGAATAAAAACAATTATTGCATTTAAATAATTTTTATCATAAAGTAAAGTAACGACACATCGACTAAAAAAATTGGCGTCGACTAATTTGCATGGTCGATTACGTCGACTAATCGCGGCAGCACTAAGTAAATATTGATTATTTTGTTTCATACTTATGAAGCCTTGTTTTACTAAATTTGGGAGTTTTTAATGCAGATGCAAACAGTGGAAATGTAGGCCGTTGGTCACGCCCGGGTAATTAGTTTTTTTTTTAAATAGTGTTTGTAATTGTCTTGATTTTTTATTTTTCTTATGAGATTAAAGTAAAAAAATACGTTTTGTGGTTATTGTTGGGTGTTGTTAATTGTTTTTGTCTTTGTATTGGGTTTAGTTGATCGCTGTTCCTCTTGTGTTTGTTTTGTTTGATTTCCCCAGCTAGCCAGTACCTACATGTGCGCACTGTATGCCTCCAGCACAATGAGTTTATGGATGTTGTGAATCGGACTGGCTAGCGGGGTGTGTTTTTTTTTTTTGTTCTTTTTTTTTTTTTTCAACTGCTGAAAGCGTTGAGGGATTTGGGGTCTTTGAAATCGTCACCCAACCCGATACACTAGCTGTCCAACCCCAAGGTATACTTACAAATCAAGTTCACATACATAGAGATTTCTCATGAAAATCTTTTTAATCATTATTGACATGAAATAAATGTAACACAGCCATACAATAAATAAAAACAAAGTAACGCAGCTTTGCAGGAAGACCCTGGCCTTGCGAGCAGTGCGCATGGGCCAGCTGAGGAGGGAGCAGCGCAACCACCAAGGTGCAGAGGATCCAGGCCCATATACGCTGTGGCAGCATCATCAGACTGGAGGACCACCCGTTCCTGCAGCTCCAGCAAACCGGGTTTGACATGCTGGTGCGGGAGCTGTCCGGGATGCAGCAAAGTATAAATGCCCGTCAGGCCCGGATTGGCTAATCGGGAGCTCTGGGAGAATTCCCGGTGGGCCGGTCTGTTTTATTGGCCAGGAGAGCCGGTGTTGTCATGGCACTGGGTTGAATGCTCCAGTCACAGCGCAGCCACACAATTTTTTTATTATTATTTTCTCGCAGTCCCACAAAAAAAAAGTCAGTTGTTAGAGATGTGCGAACAAAAAATAAGAGATACAAAACATGGATAATAGGCGCAAAGGCGGAGCCGAAAAGGCCAGAATAATAAAAAATCTCTGGAAACTCAAGCGGCCAAATAGCCTCAGGGCCGTACCCACCATTGAGGTCTCCGAGGTCCGGACCTCGGTCATTTTTCTGAGTGTATAATGAACTTTGTGAAATAATTGCCTAATACTCTAATTTGGTGCTGCAATGATTCGCATATCGCGATGATAACGGACCTCATAATCTGAGCTGCTTCAATAGCTACTCAACACCGCTCGTCGGCAATGGCGAAATGTTTGAGATGACCGATCAAAGCAAGCGGGATTTATGTTCACAGAAGCATGAGCAAATCCCAACGCGACGCTTCACGAGATAAGATGCAAGTGGCTAAACTAAACAGCTGTTTTACGATAGAAGTTTTAAACTACCGACATAAATAATCAGTTTGCAAAGACTGTATCAATCAAAGCTCAGCTTCGGGAAGGGGAGATTTACAGGTAACCTAAAGATAAAGCGACTGAGAGAAGAATGAGAGAAGGAGATGGAGATAAGAGAGGAGAGCAGGAAGAGCAATAGCCTATTGCATACTGTGCCCAGAATGAGAATAAATTTATTACAATGGATTCCGATTGAACACAGAGCTACATGTTCTTTTCCAATGACAGTGGAAAAATAATATGCCCCCGAACCCAGATCACTTTTGGGACCTTTGTATTTATAAAACCCTATGTACGGCTATTGCACTGAATAGAAAATTATATTTTTGAAAAATACAATGAATTACAAGGCTGTACAGAACAGTGCACTATTGCAGACTTATATACTGAGGGTTTAATCACATAATTTGAATATAGTCGGTCGGGAACTAAAGTGGGCCGGTCTAAGGTATGAAACTCCAGGGCTGAAAATTAGTCCCACTCCGACCCTGATGCCTGTCTTGACCGGGTGGCGATGTTGCTGCGCCCTCTCGGGTGCATCCCCTCAAGTCTGGAGAGGATTGCTGCAGCCATGGAGTGTGGGCCTCCAAACGCACCACACCCCCCCCCCCCCCCCCCCCCCCCCCCCCCCACTCCATCTCCGTCCACCCGTTCCACCAGGAGCATTTCCCGCATTGCCACTCCCGGACCCTCAAGTGTCCAATCCCGCCGTGGCGTCCTATCAGAGGGGAGGGGGGGGAAATAATTGTAGTTCTTCTGTTTAAATCTCATTTTCCTTTTTTTTTTTTTTTTTCAGTTACAGTGTGGTATTGATTTTTCTTTTTGACAAAATGTAAATAAAGAAATGTCACAAAGACATACTTTCCGATGTTTTGGGTTCACTCTCACTGAATCACAAGGTTATGAATGCATGGTGATATTTTTGCAATGTAGTCTAACATTAGACCGAGATTACTTTGCTTACCTCACTATAGACGATGTCATGTCTTTAACGGATAGCCGTTGTCCCCTAACATCTTCCCCTCTAAGATGGCAGAGTTTGCCAGTTTAAATGAGTCGTGGCTCGAGCCAGGATAAATTCGCAAAGACATGGGTGATTTTACTATTAGCACCAGGGAACCCATACTTCGCACAAAATGCCTGCTTCGCTCTTTCCTGGCTGTCAGGTGTGATGGGGAATTAGCATGTCGGACTAGACCTGATGTAACTACATGTATAGCTGAACTTATTGCAGATGGCTCCAATGGAGCTAAGGGGGTGCTGGAATGACCCAGACGCATAGAAATGCAGTGCTGCTGTAACTTTCACTGCAACGGGGAAGGCATAGGGACAGGGTGCATCAGTCCCCAGCTCATCTGCCAGGAGATATCTGTCACAGTCTGACGGGTCAGGCGTAGCTTACGCATTCCTCCTCACTGAGGGAGAGATGGGTCTGTCTGGGCCGGTAGACCCTCTCCCTCTTGCATCTAATTCTCGGTCCCAAGACGTACTCCATCTCACTGTGCAATAGAAAAATTATGAGCAAGGTTTTTAATGAACTTAAATCATGGTAAAGATGATTTCACAGTCTTCAGAATTTTTTTTCTTGGTTCTTAAAGGACAACCCACTTTGTCAGGTGTCCTATATACCTATGTGTCTTGCCACTATTGGGCAAACAGGTTTGATCCGTCATTTCTAAAATTAGCCTGAATAATTTGGGTAAATGTGTAAGCTAGATTTATGCCTATCTTTCACATCTTCATGGACACCACAATGATTTCCCTCGTGTGGTAATATTTTTCCTTGTAATGGATGATTTGCAAAAATGAGACACTGCCTCTGTGTAGATGAGAGAAGCAAAGTGTATGCGGGTTGTGCACGCGCTACATTATGGCCAAGCATGCGCCCTTAAAATAACATCTGAATAACGTGCAAAATGCGCGGAATTGTTTTTTGGAACTGCAAAATAGCACCAGGGAACGTTTGCGCCGGAACACGCCTCTTCTTTTCGCTGAACCGCCCCCCCTGCCCCCCCCCCCCGGGAGCGCAAATTCATTCCCTAATTTACCGACGTGCGTCAGGTGCAAAATATTAATGATACATCCGTCGGTGTAAAGTCAATTGCGATGGGTGCAAGATAGGACCCTAAAAGTGTTACTTGAGGCCCAGTCAGTGAAACCAGTCACTCATATAACTAATCTTCAAGTCTGCAAAACACTTATATACATGCATATATCACTTAGAAATCAAGTCAATGTTTTCAGATATAAATAATTTTTTACCCTCTTGAATTTCTGTTTATAGTGTAAATATGCCTCATTTGATCACTTAATAATTAAAACTCAATGTTTTGCGAAACAAATAAAATGTTTACCCTTGCATTTGTTTATTTTGTAAATATAAACTGAATATACATATGTCGTCACCTTTATTTCTATAGCATTCTATACAATACAGATCGTTTCAAAGCAGCTTCACAATAGTAGCAAATTCAAATTCCACTGTAAAGCAGCTCTAACAAGCCAATGGTGTCATTATTTAGCTCAAATCAGTTTAGTGTTGATTCAGTTCAGTTCAATAACGGTAAAGTTAATCAATTGTACAACAATTGTGCGTGTATTTGTGCTGAGATGGTCCTGTATGTGACGCCCCCGTATTTAGACGATGAGTGGTTCCATGAGTGGTCTCATCATGTTCACCTGGATGCCCTATCTTAATGCCCTTTAAAAGGAGCCCTTTTAATACTCCTCGCGCCTCCACATTTTGTATGTTTATGTTGCTAGTTTTTTTCCATTGTTACACTTACACTAGAGCCACATTACAGTTCATGCTTCCATCCTACACACTACATTACTGATTTTACTGACGCTACATTTGCACTTGTTTGGTTTAGTTTTCTTTTCTGTTAATGGAGTTAAATCTGACGACTGAGTGTGTCCCTTCCTTTGTTGCAGCCTTTTGGAGCCACAGGTCGTAACAGTGCACATGCTTGTATCTGTGACAACTCCTGTGCACTCCGCTGCACACTGAACAAGCAAAATACACAAGAGTAGTGTTTTACATTTAGCAATTTTAATTCAATGCAATTAGGGTTAACACATCAACATTGACCTAAAATTGTTTCAATGGTTGCTTGCTATCTGGGGACACTACAGTCTCCTGCCTCCTGCTATCCCAATCACCTTAACATTTGGTTAAACAACAGTTTTTTAAAATGAATTCAAAGCATTTTTGCTATTTAATACAATGGAATGTAAATCACCACCCTTTTCAGCCATGCCAGGTAATGGTATTTCCTACATTCAGATTCATTCTCTCTCTCTAACATTTCTGACTTAGAATGAGAGTGCATATAAAGTTCATATAAAGTATAAAGTTCATATAAAGTTAAAACATGAAATTTACATGGTGTTTTTCCTGTCATTAAAACATTGTTTTTAGTCTGAAATGTGCAGTAGAGTAGAATCATTATCAATTATGGATTCTAATAAAAATGTGAAATCATGCTTTTAAAAAACTGCATTCATCTGCATTTTTTTTTGTTTGAGTAGAGAAATTTAACTACTCATTTGTCATCAAATGACAAATCTATAGCAAACCTATATTTTTAGTAAAATCTATAAACGTGTTTAAAGGGATCAGACTATCCAGCATTTATCTTTGAATATACTATTGTTATTGATGTAATAGAATATAAAAAGAGAACAATTAATAATTGAGAAAAAAAAAATGATTGAATAATATAATTTAGAGATTTATTTATCATAGTATAATGTTCATAATAAATAGGCCAGGTTTGCAACTCTAGGTTGTCCAGCAGATGGCAGGATATACCGCCGCCTTCTTACTTGGCTAAAAGCTCAAATCTATTGAAGCTGTTTGAATAAATCAGTTTATACCGTCCAGTTTTTTTCCCCTCTTGGATCTGTATCTGTATCTATATCCACATCTCCTTCCATTCACTTCTCTTTAGGGTGATTATGAATTCAATCAGACAGACGTTATCAGAGGATTTTTATTTGGCAATCTGTTTTCTTATTTGAATGTGTCCTGTCACACTGCTGGGTTTCTGCCAGTCTCACTTTTTCTGACACCAGATGAGCCATAATCCAGAGTCAGATGTTTCTTTAATCGTGGTGGCGGTGTTGCAACAATCTATAGATATTCTAAATGTTACTCAGAAAACAGGTCACAGGTTTAATTTGTTTGAAGTACTTGTGCTAAATGTTACGCTCTTAGATGTAAGAAAGAAATCCCTATTATCTCTAGCCTTGGCTACTGTATATCAACCCGATCACACTAAATGCGTCTCTATAGCACGCAGTGTGTTTATCGTGCAATTTATACGCGAAAATTAGTTTTTAAGTGCATACGCATGGGTTGGTTATGTAGATTTAGTCGTGGTGTGGTGTGTGTATTATACGTTTGGGTACAATTAGTGGTGTGGGGTGTGTGTGTATTACACGCAAATGTATCAAATGCACGCGAAAACTGCGTATCATATGCACTTAACTCATTTTCGCGTAAAAATGGCAAGACCTATGCTGATTTCCTAAAATAGTTTGCAGACTTTCTCTCAGACCTATTGGTCAATGTCGAAAAAGCAATAATTGTTGGAGATTTCATACATCTCCAACAATTCCAAAATTGTGCTCTTTCTTGCAAGAAAATGATATCTATGAATAATTTCAGTCAGGATTCAGACCGCATCATAGCACAGAAACTGCGCTAGTTAAAATTACAAATGATTTACTTTTAGCTTCTGACCAAGGCTGTATCTCAATATTAGTTCTACTCGATCTTAGTGCTGCGTTTGACACTATAGATCATAAAATACTCTTGGATCGACTACAAAACTACACTGGTGTTCAGGGACAGGCATTAAGCTGGTTTAGATCGTACTTATCAGACTGTTACCATTTTGTCTGTTTAATAGGGAAAAAGACGACGAAGATAACGTCAGTAGACTATGGAGTGCCGCAAGGATCGGTGTAGGCCCTCTGCTATTCTCAATATATATGCTGCCACTTGGTAATATTATAAGAAATGGAATTAATTTCGACTGTTATGCTGATGACACTCAATTATATATTTCATCACGACCAGATGAAAAACACTAATCTAAATTGACTAAGGTTCTAAAAGATATAAAATGCTGGATGACGAGTAATTTCCTGCTATTAAATTCAGATAAAACGGAGGTATTACTTATTGGTCCAAAAAACTACCCACACAACCTCTTACAATACAACTTTAATTTAGAAGGATGTCCTGTTACTTTATCCACTACAGTAAAAGACCTGGGAGTTATACTAGACCGCAACTTGTCTTTCGAAAATCATATTTCATATGTTACAAGAACTGCCTGGCCACCCCTATGAAAAAATCCTGGCTCCGCCACTGCAACGCCGGCGATATGTAATGCCCTAAATTAATACATGATTAACTAACTGTATTTTTTCTATGTACATTTCTGAAATGCACTTTCTGTAAGGCTGCTTTGAAACAATATGTATTGTAAAAAGCGCTATACAAATAAATTTGAATTGAATTTAAACTTCCTTTTGAAAGCAGCAAATAATCCTATTGTCTGTCCTGTCCTGACAAGCCTCCACTGAGCACAGAATGTGCTGTTGCTTTATAGCCTCTGCTTAGTGTAATAATGTTGTGGATTGTAAATTGCACATTAATATGGAGAAAAACACTCTCATTATACTTATCCATTGTGTAGAACACATAGCCAATCCACTTAGAATTTGATGGGTTTTTATTCATTCATTCCTGTTGAATAAATGTTTGACAAAACACTGTTTTATTTGTTGTTGTACTGTAGTCATATATACAGGCTGTATAACATCAATATAATACCTAATCAAATGTTTTTCAAAGACTTTAAGCCCGGTGGATTTGAATGACATATTTATGCTAATAAAGTTAGCTCTGACTTTATTCACAGACTCAAACAGTGTTTAAACTTCTGAACATAGTGATTAAAGGGATAGTTCGGCCAAAAATGATATTTAACCCATGCATTACTCACCCTCAAGCCGTTTGAGATGCATCTGTCAATCTTGTTTCAGACGAACACATTTTCAGTTATTTTAGAAAATGTCTTAGACCCTTCAGTGGATATAATGTGAAGCAATGGGGTCCACCTCCTTCAAGTCCCAAAATGTGAATACATCCTTCACAAAAGTAATCCATCCGGCTCCAGGGGGATAAACGAAGGCCTTCTGAGGGTAATCCGTGCAGTTTTGTCCTAAAAATATACATATTTAAAACTTTATAAATGAAAATATCTGACTTCCGGCAACGATCGACGCGCGTTCACGGGTGATGTAAGTCGGCGTACGAGGTAAGACGTAGCCTAGGAACTGTTGTGACGTAGAACGAACGCGCCAGCGCAGCCAGAGAGCAGAGCAAAACAAAACACGAAAGCGCGTGAACGCACGCGCGTCGATCGTTGCCGGAAGTCAGATATTTTCATTTAAATATGTATATTTTTACGACAAAACCGCACGGATTACCATCAGAAGGCCTTCGTTTATCCCCCTGGAGCCGGATGGATTACTTTTGTGAAGGATGTATTCACATTTTGGGACTTGAAGGAGGTGGACCCCATTGCTTCACATTATATCCACTGAAGGGTCTAAGACATTTTCTAAAATAACTGAAAATGTGTTCGTCTGAAACAAGATTGACAGATGCATCTCAAACGGCTTGAGGGTGAGTAATGCATGGTTTAAATATCATTTTTGGCCGAACTATCCCTTTAAGGTGTTTGTAGTGAGAAATTAGATTAAGATATCATAGTAGTTTTTCTCCTTCAAGTTCTAGGAGATTTGACTGGAAACTAATGGAAACAGGGCTCATTACACTCGCGTTATATTTAATTAAGTCTTTCCCACAGAAATTAAAAGGCTGAATTGTGAAATTAAACACAAAATGTTCCCTACAGGATATGCTTGCCGGGAATAATACAGTGTGGCAGTGTATGGGAGCTGACAGCAGTCTCTACTTAACTTGGATTGGGTTGACAGACAGCGGCACTGCACTGCTATGGACCAGGGGAATTCTGGGGTGATGTATGAATTTGCAGACAAATGAACTGTGAATGTGGGACTAGAGTGAACTCCACCCATCAGAGGTCAGTGAATGCACAAGCTGCCATGAGAGAACAACATATGGTGTATAAACATATCAAACATACTGAAACAGTAGAATTGGCCTCTTTGTTTAAAGGGGCTATTTTTCCATTTCAGAAACCCTTGTTATTAGTGACACTGGTGGCCGTTAAGTGAACTGCAGCCAGCAAACTTTTTGCTCTGCTCACAGCCTCGCAGTCCTGCACAAGTAATGTAAAGTACAACAAGAGACTGAACATGATTCAAGATCCCGATATGCTGGTGGCAGCGACTTTCTTTATCGCTCTTTGCTTAGAAGTAAAAAGAAGTTGGAGATTCTGTTAATGAACATCCAAACACTGTTCACACTGCTGAGGAGTTTAAATATGTGAATATTTACTGCATGCTATCCTCTCAGTGACAAAACAACAAACATGACAGCGGTGATAAAATAGCAGTTGAGAAAGTATTTGATCATAAAGATGTGGATATGTTTGCACGAGCTCTGCAATTCACCGGGATCATGTCAACAGATGAGGTAATTAAAATTACACTGTTATGATAGTTTGATTATAAAATATTTTTGAGACTATAGCAGTAGCGCCTCCTCACCGTAAATTCAGGTAGGGCAGATTTTTGGTCTTGGAGCTAGTTTGTTAGATATTTTGTAAGCTTAATAATCACTGAACTGAACACACACATGCAGACACGTCTGGCTGAGGTCATAGTGCTTGTGTTATTATGCCTGGTGGCACTCTAATGTTGATTGACGGCACCGGCATATGCATAGGATGCTATTTTAGAATTGCCTTAAGTATTTATTGCCTCAGAATGTTGTTTTGGAATATTACAAGTTGAGGAAAAGAATGTCATGTCTGTTTTTAGAACAAACATAAAACAAACAAAACATAGGCTAACTATATAAATGCTATTCACACTAGCATGAGCCATCACAGTCTGTGAAAAGGGTCCTTTGCGTAAGAAGTTGCTTGTGACGAATCGCATAATAGCCTATGGTACTGCTTGCCTGTAGTGTGGCATGAATGGATTCAGCGTTTTTTACAGCGTGCAACAACTACAGAGAAATCTGGACCTAACCAAAATAAAGTCAGATGAAGGTGCCGATGCTGATGCCGTGCTACTCCGGACCCGTCCAATCTTCTGAAGGTGATCTGCAGGACGTTCCGTTGTAGCAGCTCTTGCATTTATGTCAGGAAGAGGACCATTCCAGATGTTATTTAATTTACACCAAATGAAACTTAAACATAGATTTTAGATTATAAACTACTTAATCGGCCAGTTAGGTATACTAAATATGAAGTGTTTGTATGCCTGCTAGTCAGGGAAGGTCTCAATTTTGAGTTTAGTTACTAGCTGTTCACACATTGGCAATAAATGATTAATACATGAAAGTTCTTAGCATCTTTAAAGTAAGACACCATGGTAAAATCTGGTTGTTGTCACTACCAAATCTAAATTCAAAAATAATGTTTTATGAAATCGAGTTTTCTTACGAGAGGTTCTCTCATATTACGGGAAAGATTCATCTTTTCTGAGAAATTGAAGCCAAAAATTATCCTATAATTTTGTATCCATTGTCAACGCAGTTCAGCTGCAGCAGACCATGAGCGGGCTAGCTAGCAGCTCATTGGTTCGCTCACAGAGAACTGCTTAAGCCTATGAGGAGACGCAGATGAACTCTCGGCCAATGAGAGTCTGACATGCTCTCATAGCGTCAGAGCCCGCCGAAACGGGCGTGGTCAGAGAGTATATCTTGGCGTCCCAGGCTGTCAACTCTGATTTTCATCTCTTCAGCGAGGCTACATGCATCTGCTGATCCTGAGAGAAGTCGCCGTCGTCGAAAGGGCAGATTTAGCGAGCATCTGGGAGACTGAGGAAGCCGGCCGTCTTTGCCACCTTCAGCCGTCCTGCGAGCTAGCGCCATCTGACGGATTTGTATCCTTTTTACAAAAAGCTTCCTGTACATTTTGTATCTAAAATAGCGTCTTTTTCAAGATGCCTCGTATTTCTTCCTGCGGTTCTTGCCGCGCTCCCCTCGAGGATGGAGACCGCCACGTCATTTGCACTCTCTGCCTCAGATTGGAGCACGCCGAGCTCGCCCTCGCCGATGGCGGCTGCGATCTCTGCGAAGACATGCCGTTGTCGACCCTGCGGGCTTCAGGCCGACTTCAGGCCACTAAAGATGCTTCCGCGCTGCCTCTGACTTCGCCGCGGAAGAAGAAACACCGCTCTCAGAGGCCGCCGGAACCCCAGCCAGAAGCGTTCATCCCGCCGGAGCCTGTCGCCTCCCGCTCTCCTTCTCCGCCGCTTCCGGACATACAGTTGCCGCCGAGTGGCCGCTCTGTTGCCTCCGATGACGCCGCGGACTTCAAGGAAACCTGTTCGCTTCTCGCTTCAGACAGTGAGGAATGGTCCGGTTCTCACGCCTCCTCGGCCCGAGAATCCACCGGGACCCGCGCTGGAATCGAGGAGGAATTAGTGCGCCTCCTCTCACAGGCCGTCGAACGCCTCGGGCTCGATTGGTCTCCTCCCCCCGAGCAGACCATCAACCGTATGGACGGCAGCTACTTCCGCCAGTGCTCGATGCCCGCCACTAAACGGGCCTCGCCCTTCCTGCCTGAACTGCACGCGGAACTCACGAAGTCCTGGAACGCCCCGCTCTCTGCCAGAACTCGCTCTGACTCTTCCACCCCGCTTCGCGTTGTGGACGGAGCCGCAGAGAAGGGCTATCTCTCCATTCCCCCTATAGAGGACCTGGTCGCCGCACATCTATGCCTGCCCTCCGCGGGATGGCGCTCATCACCTGTGCTTCCCTCTAAAGCCTGCAGAGCGACTTCAAACTTTCACGCCCGCGCTTACTCAGCCGCCGGCGAAGCAGCCTCTGCACTTCACTCCATGTCCGTCCTTCAGATACTACAGGGTGACATACTTCGTGAATGGGGCGAGAGCGGAAAAAATCCCCCTCTAGTCCACGGACCTTGCCCTTCGCGCTACAAAATCTGCTGCTCAAGCTCTGGGGAAATGCATGGCCGCCATTTGTGTGTCTGAGAGAAATCTGTGACTCACACTCGCCGACATGGGAGACTCTGAGCGCGCCGCCTTTCTCAACGCCCCGCTCTCTCCATCCGGCCTCTTCGGATCTGCTGTCACGGGTATCGTCGACCGATTTTCCGAAGTGCAGAAAGCCTCCCAGGCCATGAATCTCTTTCTGCCTCGTCGCGCTAGCTCCTCTGCAGGCCGCTCACGTGTCCAGCCTCCTGCACGAGCCCCACCCCAGCGCCCAGCTCAGCACAGTCAGACTTCTCAGCAACGCCAGGGCGGCTGCCCTCGTTCTCGCTCTGACAGCCGCCACAGACCGCCGCCTCCCCGGGGGCCTCAGCCTTGGATCGCGCTGAAACCCGATGACTCGAAGTCTGCCTAGCACAGCTGAGAAAAAGACGGCGCTCTCCCGCCGCGGCCGGACCGCCGTCAAAGTTTCGCCCTCTGTTAGTCCCCACTCACGCGGCTACTACAGCAGTGTACACCGCCATTACCAAGCCGGTCTCCCTTCCCGCTTGCATGAGCGAAAACACCGTTCTCACGGCGACCCAGAGAAATCTCAAAAAGAGCATAAAAGCCTCTTGTGTAGAAAATGTGCCCACAACACTGTGTTCACGCATACACAAAAGCACTTCAGTCCCCGTGTCTCACACAGAGTCCACTCTTATAAAGCGGTTCCAACCCGCTCGAGTTTCAGAGTGCATAAGCGCTGTCCCCCCTCTGCTCACTCTGTTACACGGCCCATAAACTCCTCTCTGAGTGTAAGTCCAGCTGTCATAAACAGTATGAGCGCGCTCACGCAGCCCGCTATGTGCAGCGACGGGGACCATGTAGCCATTCACCCCCTAGCGTTACGCTTCAAAGCATGGGAAGCTATTCCGGGAATTTCCCAGTGGGTGTTAAACACAATAAGGCTAGGCTATCGCTTACAGTTTCACTGTCGCCCTCCACGGTTTCGAGCGCGGCTAGAAACTACTGTGAACCCAGAAGCAGTGACGCTGCTCCGTTCAGAGATAGCAAAGCTATTGTGCAAAAGGGCTATAGAGTTCCTCTGTCTATGAGCGAGTCGGGGTTTTACGGCCGTTATTTTCTTGTTCCCAAGAAAGACGGGGGCCTCAGACCAATCTTAGACCTCAGATTTCTGAACAAATTTCTCATGAAGAGACCGTTCAAAATGCTCACGATCAGAAAACTCCTCGCGCATGTGCGTCAGGGGGACTGGTTCATTTCACTAGATCTGAAAGATGCTTACTTTCAAATTCAGATAAATCCCCTTCACAGGCCAGTCTTACGTTTCGCCTTCGAAGGCCAGGTTTATCAATACACCGTCCTTCCGTTTGGCCTATCCTTAGCACCCCGTACGTTCACGAAGTGCATGGATGCGGCGCTCGCCCCCCTGCGGAGTCAGGGGCTGCGAATACTGAACTATTTGGACGACTGGCTGATTTTGGCACAATCACAGAGAGAGCTACTGTCTCATCGTACAGTTCTCCTCGACCATCTGAAAGCTTTGGGCCTCTCTGTCAACTGGACAAAAAGCGCACTACAACCCAGTCAGACTATCTCCTTCTTGGGTATAGAGCTCACGATGACGGCTCGTCTGTCAACACAGCACGCGCGCCGTGTTCAGCGTCTCGCCGCATCTTATCAGATGAACAGACTCACACCTCTGAAAACTTTTCAGAAGGCGTTGGGTTACATGGCCTCAGCCTCCGCGGTGCTCCAGCTGGGGTTACTGCGCATGCGCCCGCTTCAGTTCTGGTTGAAGAGCCGTGTGTCTCACCGTGCGTGGACCACGGGCCGCCAGCTGATAAAGGTAACGCAGACCTGTATCACAGCTCTGCAGCCATGGACTGTGGCAGAATGGTTTCAGCGGGGCGTTTCCATGGGGACCCTTTCTCGCCGAAAAGTCATCTCGACAGACGCATCCAACACAGGTTGGGGTGCGGTCTGCGAGGGCTCACCGGCCTTCGGCCCCTGGTCAGCTCAAGAGAGCCTCCTCCACATAAACTGTTTGGAGATGTTGGCGGTCGAGAACACGCTCACACGCTTTCTCCCGCGCATTCACAGTCACCACGTGCTGATCCGTTCGGACAATATAGCCGTGGTCTCCTATCTAAACCGTCAGGGCGGAGTCAGATCCAGGAATCTCTTCCGGCTGACAGAACGCATCTTAGTTTGGTCTCAGTGTCACCTGCTCTCGCTCAGAGCGACGCACGTGCCGGGCTATCTGAACGACGGTCCAGACAGTCTGTCCAGGAACCCCATTCCCCCCGGGGAATGGTCCCTGCACACTCTTACAGTTCAAAAGCTGTGGCGGATATTCGGCAGAGCAGAGGTGGACCTCTTCGCTTCAGAGGAGAACACCCACTGCCCAATATTTTTCACAAAGAGCGTGGACGCGCTAGCCCAGACCTGGCCCAGCCGCCCGCTTTATGCTTTCCCTCCGGTTTCTCTGCTACCACAGGTGCTTCAGAGAATCAGGGAAACACGCCACTCGGTGCTCCTCATAGCCCCGCGTTGGGAGGGTCAGACTTGGTTTCCGGAGCTCACTCAGCTGTCACAGACAGCCCCGTGGCCCATCCCAGTCAGAGCAGATCTCCTCTCCCAAGCTCGCGGCACGATCTGGCATCCCCACCCCGAGCGCTGGGCGCTACATGCGTGGGTGATCAACGACTACCCGTTGCTTTGCCAGAGGGAGTGTTAAACACGATCATGCAGGCTAGAGCGGCTTCTATTAGAAGGCTCTATGCGTCTAAATGGTCTGTGTTCTCTAAATGGTGCACTGACAGAAATTTGGCCCCACGGTCATGCAAGGTTCCTTCCTTGCTAGTTTTTCTCCAGGAGATGTTGGACAAGGGCAGGTCCCCGTCCACTCTCAAGGTGTATGTGGCAGCCGTCGCAGCGTTCGTTGAACCCCGGCGCGGCCAGTCACTGGGCAAAAACGGCTTGGTCATCCGCTTCCTCAGGGGAGCTAGAAGGATGAACCCCCCACGCCCCCCTTCGGTGCCGATTTGGGACCTTTCCATAGTTCTCGAAGCTGTGAAAGACCCCCCATTCGAACCGTTAAACACCGTGGACCTCAAATACCTTTCGCTCAAAGCCGTTTTTCTGCTCGCGCTCGCGTCAGTAAAACGTGTGGGAGACCTTCACGCGCTGTCCACTAGCGCTTCCTGTCTCGAGTTTGGGCCCAATGACTCCTTAGTCGTTCTCAAACCTAGACATGGTTATGTCCCAAAAGCGATTGGTACCCCGTTCAGGGCACAAGTTATTTCCTTATCGGCTCTGCCTGCATCCGATAGCGAATCTGACGCTAATCTCCTGTGTCCGGTCAGGGCCCTGAGATTATACATTACTCGCACTGCTCCGGTCAGACGATCCGAGCAGCTTTTCGTTTCGTTCGGTGGGCGCACCAAAGGGTTGGCCGCCTCGAAACACTCTATCAAGATGGATAGTTGATGCCATTGCAGCCGCATACGCATCAAAAGACCTGCCATGTCCTCTGGGCATCAGGGCTCATTCCACTAGAGGCATGGGCTCATCGTGGGCATGGTCCAGCGGAATTTCCATTCACGACATTTGTGTGGCAGCGGGATGGGCTTCCCCCTCCACCTTTGTCAGATTTTAAAACCTGGAAGTTCCTGCCTTGCAGGCTAAACTACTAGCAGTCTAGTATGTTACAGCTCTTCTGGTTGAGCTGCACTATAGGGAGTTATTCACACAGACCGGTTTCGCTCTGTCCCTCTCTTTCATGTGCTTATGTACGACACTATCACCGGCCTGCTCTGCTGGCCTTTGTCACATGTACAGATATTCATTCCCACTCACAGGGGTTCCCCGGGGTCTCCCCTGGGACTCGTAGTGGATGCTTAGCACGCATGGCGTTGACCAGGTGTTCCCGTAGCGTAAGCTAGCTTACGCAATACGAGAGAACCTCTCGTAAGAGAACGAATCGGTTACCTAACGTAACCTCGGTTCTCTCTAGATGAGGGAACGAGTATTGCGTTCCTGGCCGTGCTTGTGCTACTAGCGTTCTCGCTTCATTCTATGAAAACCAGAGTTGACAGCCTGGGACGCCAAGATATACTCTCTGACCACGCCCGTTTCGGCGGGCTCTGACGCAATGAGAGCATGTCAGACTCTCATTGGCCGAGAGTTCATCTGCGTCTCCTCATAGGCTTAAGCAGTTCTCTGTGAGCGAACCAATGAGCTGCTAGCTAGCCCGCTCATGGTCTGCTGCAGCTGAACTGCGTTGACAATGGATACAAAATTATAGGATAATTTTTGACTTCAATTTCTCAGAAAAGATGAATCTTTCCCGTAGCGTAAGCTAGCTTACGCAATACTCGTTCCCTCATCTAGAGAGAACCGAGGTTACGTTAGGTAACCGATTCGTTTTACCTAATTTGGAGTATATTGCTATTTACTGTTTATTCAGCCTGATGTATTTGGTATTCAACGCTTACTCGTACATTTTTGTATGTTTGGATAAATGCTGAAAAAAATTAGGTATTGACAGCATCTAAACAGTACTTAGGCTACATGCACAGTTTTAGAAAGGTAAAAACCTTTTCCCATTCTTTGTATTAGGCTATATTTATATTATAATACATTTGTATAGTTATAATCATTAAGTAATGAATAAATGATTTTCCAGTAATTTTAATAATTAAAAATTCAGGCTTGGGTAACATGAGGAAATCCTTGAGTATATAGCACCAGAAATTAAACAGAGCAGAATTAAATCAATATAAATGTAATGGCATTAACATTTGATCTCATTGATCAAAGACTATAAAAAAATTTACTCAATATTATTGTAATCTAAATATTTGCACTTCTCTAAAGTTGTTAATATGCAAATGCTTTCATTTTAGATGTGGCCAATATGTTAATCTAAATTTCAGCATCTATAGGTAAACATAAATAAAGTGTGCTTGAGCTACACTTTACATACCTATACCCACATTTACTAATGAGATGACATTGGTTTTATTGTATCCTGCACTGTCTAGACTCCTTGCAGTGCTTGTAACCATTCTGTAGTTTATGACAGTTATATGACAGATAGTTATCCTGCCCGATTTATCGTCCGTCCTTGTGTCCTTGCATTAACTCTCCAGTACAATTTACACGTATTTTGCCCTTTAAAATGAGGGAATTAGAAAATTCTTGAAAGTTAAATCTAATTATTTATCCTCTGTTTAGGCATATATGCTCTCGTTCACACACAAACATACTTTTTATACTCTACATCTTCAGGCAATCATGACAATATTTGGCTCCCTCTATACAGAAAGCCAGTCCATGAAAGCCATGAAAGAATAAAATTACAATCCATCATTGACAACGTAATCCCTGCTAGTCTCCACACACTTCACAGTCGGCACAAGAACAAGGGAAGTGACACACACCCATCAATATGTTCTCTTTTGCAGAGATTATCTCTCCAAACAAACCTTCTCGTTTTGAAATGTTGGGAGCGCTCCAATCTGTGCAAGAACAATAAAGTCAATAAAGTTGCGTGAAATGCACAAATCATACAGTGACAGTCTGTGGCTGTTCGTGATCCAGACTCTTAGACTTACTCTCAACTGTAGTTTAGAGTGACATTCAAATTGCTTTATTGCATTACGTCTGACATGTTAAGAGTGAAACAATTCAGGAAATAAATACTGAGGGTACAAATTACTATCAGGTTTGAAATGGTTCTTGTGACAACTAAAATTACCCTCTCAAAAAAGCAAACACAAAGAAAACAATGGCCTGATATATATAAATTAGTCAGGTTTGAACCTTAGGCACGATATTGTGCTTGGCGTATTAGTATACTGGAGCTGAGGTCCACACGACTGTTGTAGCAACATGGAGTATAAATACCAGAGGTTGCTAATGTGATTAAAGTAGCAAGTTTGATGTTCATCATGTGAATACACATCACTTTGTGAATGCTAGATTGATGTCACCAGGTTTGGAATACATCAAAGCTGATTTACTGTACCTGTAAACACTTGCATAAATCTAAAGTTCAAAGTTAACTAAGGTGCCACGTTATAACGTGGCACCTTAGTTGAAGGTTTAAAGGGGACATATCATGCTAAATCTACTTTTTTAGCCCTTAAATGCCTTTTGTTGTATATTTGGAGTGTTTATAAGTACAGAAAAGTTGAAATTAGTCTCTTCAGCAACTTCGTTAATATCTTTATATTCTGTTTTGGTCACATTTTTCAACCGGTTTAGATTTTTCTGTAATCTATGACGTTTTGTTAACTATTACGTCACAGTATTTGCAGCGGAACTGCCAAATAAGGACATCGACTTCGGGCCAAACACTTTGAGCAATCCGCCATTTTTATTTCTCGCTGCAATTTTGTAGTCCAAGTTCAAGGATGCAGAAGTTACGAGAGGGTACGTCAAAATGTTCGGTTGTTGGATGTAGTAACCCACACGCTTCATTACACCGTCTCCCAGCATCAGAACCTCTTTGAAGTGCCTGTTTGAGTTTAATTTTTCACGGAAATGTACCCACATCTGTGGGTAAAGTCATGTTTGTGTGCGCAAAGCACTTCAAGGATAACTAACGTTATTCAGCAACCTCCGCCAGTATAAAGAAGGATTTGCCGATAGACTTCGTCTGATTGAGGGGTCAGTTCCTTCTATCTTTGGAGACGACGAACAGAGCACTTCGGTAAGCTGTAAATAACGTTAATACAAAATAAAGTACTACTTTCTTAAAACACACAATGGTCATGGTTTAGCAGTTGTCTTGTTAGTGTGCTTGTTTTAACAAGAGAAATAATAGACTTTTCTTTAATTGTTTATAATATAACTTATATTTTGTTTTGTGAGTATTAAATAGTCGTTGTAAATCATGCAGGCATGGATGAATGGAGAACTTACTGTAAATACAGTAACATACCATTGCGATACATCCATATGAAGACGTTGTTCTGCAGGTTCGTCGTCTTTATTTTTATCTCGCTCCGACTGATAACGTTGTTGATAACGTGTGAATAAAAAGTTTCTGTTCCGCTAGATAATCGTATCTCTGCTATCAAACTACAAAAATGGCCGAACGGGGTGGAGTTGAACCGAGTGTCACCTCTGCAACCTGGATTTAAAGAGACCGCACCAAAACGAGTTGATCTTAGACGCACATCAGAAAAGGGGTAGAAAAGGGGCCTGTGGAGCTATAATAATGAGGAATTCAGACCCAAGCATTGCAGTTCTGCTTTATATAGACCACAAATGTATAATTTATATGTAAAAAGGAACGATTTAAAAGCAGGATCTGTACCCTTTAAAGCTCCCGTTTACCACGCACAACCGAGGACAATATTTTAGCTATGCCTATTATCAACCGTGTGTTCCTTTCCTTGGCATTTTTGGTTTATTATACCTTTAAAGACAGACCAACGAAGTTGTGAATTGCATTATATGATTCTGTAGAGAAATCTCCACCAATCTGACAGCTAATGGTTAATTCAACATGCAAATCATAACCATTATGAACTTTTTTTCTTACAGGAAGATTCAAGGTAACATACAGATAAAATTATATGATAATTTAAACTAAAATCAACATTTCAACATGTATTTGGTGAGGAGCCAGTGGCGAATCACTCAGCAGATGTATGACTTATGCTTAATGGCCTGCTCTGTGTAAATCATTAGCCACCAGCTAATGTTACCTGCTTTATCTCTTTGGTGTTTCATCTTACTAGAACAAACAGACACTCCCTGAAGTTGTCCATTTGATACTGAGGCACACAGTGAGTGAAAGACTGGAAGGGTTAAAAAAAAAGAATATGAAAAATGGTAACTGTGGCCCAAAACTTCAGGCCTCTCATTCCTCTCTGACAGTATTTTGTGTGTCTCTGGCAGTGTGATTAGTCATCAGCTGAGTGGTCTGATTTGACGGTGATTATTACCATGTGAACTGTGAACTAATAAAGCCTATTATCCATTATGAAAGTATGATGTCATCACTTTTTGGAAGGATAGAGTGAAAAGGCCACGCAGGCATGCCAGAGGGGAGTTTTGTTGTGGGAAAGATGGTAACTGCAAAAACTTGTGTCCCTCATACCACACCAAACATTAATGTGACAAATTTTATATTGAAATTTGCTTCCACACAGAGATTAAGTCTTGATGCACTGAAGGTTTGAGGTGGCTTTGTTTTAAATGTCAAGTAGTCTATGAGTATCCTCAGTAGACCATCAGCACCCTAGGGCAAACAAGCCATTCTGCTTAGAAAATAACGAGCAGTCAATAAAGTTCCTACACGCCATGGTTGTCACCAATATGTTCCGTTTAGTTCATGGACTTTAGTTTGTTTTCGTCAGTCACGTGTGCTTTGTCTCTGTTTCCCGCCACTGTTCCCATGATTATGATCGTTGTTCAGTTCAGTTCAGTTCAGTTCAGCTGTGTTTAGTCAATTAGCTTGTTTGTGTTCGCTACTTAAGTTGTGCCTTTGCTCTCACTCGTTGTCCGGTCAACGTTGTGTATAGTGTGTTGCTGCCTGTTCTGCTATCATTTATATTATTACCATTAAACCTTCGTGTTGGAAATATATCTATGCATGTGCGTTATGGTGTATTCATGTATTGTTGTGGATAAGATTTGGACCTTGAGTCTGTAATAAAAGTTTTGAATTGAATTGAATATCCTCATCTTCGTCTGCTTTCCTGCAACTACCCTTGACAATGGTATACTACCACAACCCTGGGATTTTGTATATTAAAATTGCATCCATAAGGCTTTAGCTGACCCATGTAGTTGATGGGTATAAAATACGTACTGTTTGAAGAAAAAATATATAAATCTTACAAAGCTAAGTTTAACTAACATTTAATGTCGAAAGAATGCTCAGTTCCATTTCTCGTGAATTCTTCCACCTATGCGGACAGAATTATAAAAAGTGTTACCCATGTTATTCAGAGCGAAACAAACAGCGTGACCAGTGAAAGCCACTCAAAATGCCATTACATCATGAAAATGTAAACTCGGAGGAAGACTGTGAAGAGGCTTAGGATGCCATTTAGGACAGGGCCATACTATTCGAAAAGTAAAGTCTAATTCCTAAAAAAATTATTCAGAGTCGATTTCTTTTTATTGAATCAATTATATTCTATGCGACCCAGTAAAATCGGTTTCACAAGAGAAAAGGTGTATTCAACTTGCAGAGGCACCTTTACAATTCAAAGACCTATTTCATCACCTTATCTTAGTTTTTGGAAGCATTTTTATTAATTTTGGTGCCATTTTTGCCCCAACCCCCCTGTTAATTTCAGACCCTTGTGTGGGTGTGTGTGTGAGCTGTGTCATGGCGGAGGGCGGGGCTCTTTTTCGTGCGGAGGCCCCTTTTCTTGAGAGACACATTTCAAGTGAACTGGGTGAAACATAGCAAAGGCCGCTACTGTTGACTTGAAGTGACACTGTCACTTCACTGTCACTGTCACTGTCATACACCTATTGATCACTACGCAGATCAATAGGTGTATGACATTGAAGTACCACATGAGCAATTAGAGAGCAGACAGCTCCGTATGCTTTAGAATCGTTGTCGCAGTATTTTGATGTCATAAACCAATCGGTCTGTGCAGCGCCACTTCAAGTCGAACACACCCTCTGAGTCGTTATTTTTAGTGGATCATATACTGCATGACCAGTGAAGTCTGATTCCTGAGAGAAAGACTGCATCCGAAATTGCATACGTCCCTGCTATGTAGTAGGCGAAAAACAGTTTGTGACAAAATAAGTATGTCCTAATTTACAGTAGGCTACTCATAAAAGAGTAGGCAAAAAGTACCCAGATGACTTACTATTTCCAGCAAGATTCTGAAGGATGTCCAAGATTTTCATACTATGGACACTTTACTATCCCATGAAGCCACGGGAGAGGATATGTGAATGGCATTGAAGCAACTTGACGCAACTACTGATACACTACTGTATTTTACTGTACCTATGGTTCGTGAAACCTCAATCAGTGTAGTTACTGACCATTTGTTCATATGACTTTGTGTAAAACACAGTGTTATAATCATAAGTTTGTTGTAACACATTTTTTTCTTTGTTGTTTTATTATTGGAACAATCCCATTTGGCAACATAATTGCATTTCTTTCTGAAATTCAAAAGAATCATTAATGCAACCATTATGAAATAGTGATTATTAAGTTCCTTGCGGTTCAGTGCCTCAGGAATATTGTTGCTATTATTTGCTATTATTTGGGTTCCAGTGTGACTGGATGTGGATGTTTACTTTTAATGTACGGTAAATGAGCTTAAAACATGCTAAAACCCAAACCTTGTCCAATAGATCAGATTTACATCATTCTTGGACAGGTTTGTATTATCTCTTTTAGCTTCAATATGTGGGGATGCTAATTTAGTTGGCCATTTTAAGAGTGTGGCTGCAGGTATATTACTGTCTATTTGAATCAGGATTAATCTGACCTGAGTTTTACAGACAGCATGCAACACAGCCAGAAGCATTGGCAAGCAATGGCAATAATATGGACATGGTGCAGAGTGCGAGCTGCAGGAATGTTCTAGATTAATGATGGGTTTAACAGATACTTGTTTTCACACTCCCAGGCGCCTGCACAAGGGAATCTTACTGGACCAGGCACAATCAAACATGATCTCTGTTAAAGTCTCTCTCCCTCCAGTCCAATTTGGCTGGGCTCCATGCAGTGCTACCTGCTTGAGGAAACCTTATCCCTGAACTTGCTTCGGATGCCCCCATGAGGTGGATGTTAACCATAATGTTTTCTACACATGTGCAGGGGTGGAGGTGGGTTTTGTGGTGCTGGAGTTCTGAAGCAGTAGGGTTCTGAGGAAGCTTCACGGCAGGGGAGGCAGGAGAAAGAGGATAAAAAACAAACCATTTTATCAAGAAAAAAACAAAACAATGCAGAGAACCCTATATTTTGTTTTGAACCAGACAGGATGTAGGATTAAGAGGAGTAGGAAAAAGAATATTGAGTTAAAGGAACCCACACACACAAACAAACATGCAGTTTCAGCTTTCAGGGCCTTTCAGCTTTGACTTTTTGAAATAGGCTCTTCGAGTGCAGACATGCTCAAACTGATTTGTTTGCTCCGTGTCCAAAATACTGGTTCCTCTATAGCCCCTGGAACTGGAAGGTTTTTACTTTAAGTAATTATTATGAATGAGAGACACGAGACAGCAGGGAACATACTTAAGACAGCCAAAAGAGGATAAATATGGTGAAAACACAGGGTGAAAACCACAAATGGAGATTGAAAGATAAAGAATGGGAAATTAGAGAAGGTTTTGCTTAGTGCCAAATGTGGGTCAGGCATGACCATGACCTTCCCATACTGCAGATGTTGTCCTCTTTAAAGCATATTCTTACCATCCTAGAGGGAGTCTACCAATAACACAGTTGTAGACACACTTTCCTGTGCTGAGCTGTGTAATTTATGGCAAGGGGGTGACCGAGGGTGTCACGAGATAGGGGTTTTCCCTGTCAGAACGAGATCCTGGTTGCTGGCAATAGCCCTGGATAGAGCCAGTGATGAGAACCGATGTAGATAAAGTCATGAGCAAAGAACGGAAAGAGGCCCCTCTTGTCTCTTGTATACACATCCTCTCAGGCTGCCAAGCTTGGAGTTGCATGTTCTGCACAGCTCACCATAAACAGCTCTCGCAGTCCGACAGACTTCATGCCTGAGTGGGGCTCCTTCAAAACGCTGAATCATGAAATGTTTCAAGAATGGTGTCATCACACCAAAGACTCATCATGCAAGACATTGCCACTGGAGGGAGGTGGTGAGCAGCTAATCACTCAGGAAATATATGACAGCTGAATGGTCTGTAACTACCTGATCTAAAGAGAATGGCAATTTCATATGAGTTTGCACAATGTGATTCTTGTAGGAAAAAAAATGAAGCATGAAGGTCCGCCCTATAAACCATCTGTGGAGAGCATAAGCAGATCATATAAAAACGTATTAATGAAAATGTACAAATTAGCCACCAATTTGTCATGAGAGGGTGTTGGCTGTAAAGAGACATACAATTCAGTATGTTGCCATTAACTCTATTGCCGCCATTGACATGATTTTCCGTAATTTTTGACATAACACTTGCCCACCATTGACAAGTTTTCCTGACAATTATTGCTTTCACTGTTGGAATGGAACGATGTTCCTGAAGTAATACAGCATCTCCGGATCCAAAAACAAATAAAGAAAAAGAACTGCGTAAACCAGAAGGAGCGGATAGAAGTTGCTAACGCACAAGTAAGCTAATATGATCACCACACATTCAACAGCATATAAATCAAAACTGAAATGTTGAACCCACAAAGAGATATATGACTGTGCAAGCTTTGGGTGTGGGTGGGTGTTGATGGACTCTATCTACTTGATTTATGTATTGAACATTGGTTTGAATCTGATCCGGACGAAGTATGACAAAAACTCAATTTTTCTCAGCTTTTTGTTCGAAATGTTGCTTTTTTATGAAATGTACCCACAATCAAGTGTTGATTTAAAAAAAAAAAAAAAGCAGATCGAGGCTCTGTTCTTTCTTTTGATTTATGATGTTTTATTTACAAAGTTCGGGAGGAGCACGTTCAGATAATTAACACGGGTGGAGAGCACTCAGCAATGAATGATAAGAGGTGTAATAGATTCAGCAGTCTCACCTCAATCCATTGACAGTTTTGCAGCATCCCTCCACCACCCCTTCTCCACTCTTCTATTCCTAACCATTTACATACAGGGGGGAGTAATCTTGGTTCGGCCCGAATTCCAAACTCGGAGCCCTCCCGCCGGACAGCACGCCAAATACGCATTAAACTTTACTCCCTCTAATTGTATGTAAGTGTGAACTGGTGAAATTGACTGTTTACATATTCTTACAACAAAATTATCTGAGGGCCATGAAAGCTTTGTGAAAACGATAAAAAATGCTGCTGCTGGCTGGCAATTTCTTTTAGTGAAGTCTGGTGTGGAAAGAGTTAAAATTCTGCATCTTGGAGCAGGGACTGAGGAGTTGAAGTTGCAATGAAATAGAAGTTGCCACGGATCTTTTATTCAGTATTGTGACATACATCCAAGTGTAGCAGATTATTGAAAAAGCAAATTCAGAATAGGGACATGGTCGTTGCACTCAAAAATAGATGCATGAACGCAAGCTTGCAGGGTCAGAGTTTTAGTGGGCTTAATGATCGGAGAAGTTCAGCATAAGTCACCAGAGAGAAGCATGTTGTTTTCACTGGATGGTCCAATTATGGCATTTTTGATTAAATATTACAAGATAATAAACAAAAAATGTAATTAAACCTATGCATGGAAAATTGTTCACAGTAAGATATAACATGCATTTAGAAAATTGATAGGGATTTCAGGCTGACTATAAAGTAAAAGCTTGGGCCATGACGGCGAAGAGAGGTCATGTCCTCAGATGCTTTGCAAGCACCAAATTCTGCCCACTTTTCATCTGATCACTGACGGCAGGCTTAGAGGGATCACTCTTGTTTTTTAATAATGTTTTCAGATGAAACAGCAACCAGGGCGCTCCCTTTCTTTAATCTTCCTTTCCGGTGACATCAAATCCTCATTATTGTCTAACGCACATGTGAATGTCTGTGCGTCCTTAGTTGTCCAATGGAGAAAGGGAAAGTAAATGATTGTAAATGTGCTGCTGTTGCAGAGGCTCACCTGTATAGAGAAATAATGGTCTGAAACCGGAACAAATGTCTTATGGACAATATAAAGAGATCAAGACTGCGGTTTGGCAGTTGTAGGGAAAAATGCCAAAAAATGTGTATGAAAGATGAGCAGTTGACTGAAATAAGATTAATTAACTAATGTTATCAACTTATGATTTCATTTTCTTCTTGAGATCACATCATCTCTTTGCGCATGTACATAATTAGGAGGACACTTTGAGGACGAAGTCTGCTGTCAAATACCCTGCTTCAGAATAGCATCAAATACGTCTCTTCCTTTTTCTGCCATAGAGAGTTATTAACTAGCAGAGCTACTCCAGCCACTTTATTAACCCCTTTTGTCACAAATCAAATGTTTTTGTAGGTCAAACTGGACAGACAGTTTTGGAAAATTCACAGCATTTTGTTGCTGATGTGTAAATAGTTGCAATATGGATTTAAAAAAACGGAAGTTTGTGTAAATAGCAGATGTGGTACAATTACTGAAAAATGTAATCTGGCAATATTACTGCAATTTAAATGGACAGTCCATCCAAAATTAAATTATAATTCTGTCATCATTTACTCACCCTTATGTCGTTCCAAACCGGTTTGACTTTAATTTCTGTAGAACACAAAGGACGATATTTTGAAGGATGTTGGCAGCCATCGACTTTGATGTCCGTTCACTTCCAACACTGATACATTTCTCAAAATTTCCAAAAAAAATATCAGATGAAAAAGTCAGGTTTGTACTAGTAAATGATGACAGAATATTCATATTGGGAGAAATATCCCTTAAATGAGTTTTGAGTGTGGAAGTGGCAGTTGAAAGACTGCCTGGTAAAGTGTGACACTGGAGATGGAGCATCTGGTGAGCTGCGTAAAGCTACTTCACCAGAAAACATGATGCTTCAGTAAATATAAATATATATATTTATACTGTTGCGATACACTGTTTCTCAATTTGCACACACTTTCTTGTACAGTTTTTGTTCTGTTTACTCTGTAGATGTTTATTCTTATTCTCTTCTTGTATATAATACTGTATATGTAAGTGCTCAGAGCTCCTGCAAGCCAAAAGAAATTCCTTGTGTATGTGAGTACACTTAGCCAATAAAGCTCGTTCTGAATCTTATTCAGATTATTTTGCATAGCAAAGTGGAATGTGTATCTTCCCGTACTTATGCTGTATCTTTAAAAGATCCCAAGCTTACTTGAGTGATTCTTACAGATAGGCCTACTGTTCCATCCAGACACACCAGATGTTTATTCATTAAGGTAGCAGATTCAAGAATTAGAGCTCAGGTATCTCGCTGACACCATTCTGTTTCCTTCCTTAGACGCTAGGGGTCTAACAACTAAAAATCAAGTCAGGAATCTTAGTGTGACTCTAGAGTCAGACCTTAGTTTCAGTAGTCATGTCAAAGCAATAACTAAATCAGCATACTATCATCTGGAAAACATTGCAAGAATTAGATGCTTTGTTTCAAGTCAAGACTTAGAGAAACTTGTGCATGCTTTCATCACCAGCAGGGTGGATTATTGTAATGGACTCCTCACTGGCCTTCCTAAAAAGACCATAAGACAGTTGCAGCTCATACAGAACGCTGCTGCCAGGATTCTGAGCAGAACCAGAAAATATGAACATATCACACCAGTCCTCAGGTCTTTACACTGGCTCCCAGTTACATTTAGGGTTGATTTTAAAGTATTATTACTGGTATATAAATCATTCAATGGGTTAGGACCTCAATACATTGCAGATATGCTCACTGAATATAAACCCAACAGATCACTCAGATCATTAGGATCACATCAGTTAGAAATACCAAGGGTTCACTCTAAGCACGGAGAGTCTGCTTTTAGCTATTATGCCAGCCGCAGCTGGAACCAGCTTCCAGAGGAGATCAGATGTGCTCCTACAGTAGTCACATTCAAATCCAGACTCAAAACACATCTGTTTAGCTGTGCATTTACTGAATGAGCACTGTGCCACTGTTTGTCCAACTGTTTTTACTGTACTTTATTTTTTATTCTAAACTGTTTTAATTATTATTTGTTTTGATTATTTTGATTTATTCTATGTAAAGCACTTTGAATTACCATTGTGAATGAAATGTGCTATATAAATAAACTTGCCTTGCCTTGCCTCCCAGTCCCAACATAGTGTCATCCCATTCTGCCAATCACTGCTTAAGGACTCCTTAGAGGAGCCAATGAATGTTTTGCCACCATAAGACTGGTCTTCTTTCAGGATGCTAATGATCTCTGACCCTTGCTCCATAAAGCGAGCCCCTATCAGCATGTTTTTAAATTTGACTGTGACAAAAAGAAAAAAAAAAGAGTGTTTACACAGCACACACTGTGCACCCATGGGCATATTGAGGAATTTTCACTAGCTGTATGGGATATAATGGATCAGATTTCAGCACTCGAAATCAGGTTTTTTTTAATGCCATGTTCCCCTTGCAAGAGACCTCCTTGCTAAAGTAAATTAAATGTATATTAATTTGGTGCTGAATCATCAGCGTCATTACTACAGTCTTCAGTGTTCCGTGATCATTCAGAAATCATTCTAATATGCTGATTTGATGCTCAAGAAACATTTCTGATAATCAATGCTAAACATTTATTCAACTTTTGTCAATCCAATAAAATAATCACGATAAATATGATTTCTGACTAGTCTTGAGAAAAATGGTGCATTATTTTAAACGTATATTAATCTCCTTACTACACAAGTTAACAGCGCTAATAATACATTTTGAGAAAAAGCAACTCTCTTAAATGTTTTGTGAACCCTCTAGCACCCCCGTGTGGTCCCCTAGTTTGAAAACCACTGCTCTAAATAACAGAAAACATCCATATCTCCATTTTCTTTCCAAACCGCTTGTCCTATGCAGGGTCGCTGGAATAGAAAGCATCTTGCTGAGAATATGATGAAACATTAATCCGCATGGCATGATTTCCATATGGTTGTTTGAACCTTAAACTGTGATTGTCTTCTGTTGTTTGTGGGGGTGAGTGTTTGTGTGGGTGTATGTGGGTAACCCTTAGCCTCCGGTGTGGCCTCTAATCGATCACGTCTGTTCCTGCCCTTTCATCTGCCGCTTGGCTAGGCTTGACTGGCCACATGGGCTTTGCAGAGTTCATCCAAACCTAAGTCCTGACTCAGCAAGTGACCAGAGGGCAGGGAATGCGAGGCTGGGAAAGAGCTTTACATTGCGGGATAGAGCCTCAGGATGCACAGACCTGGAGTCTGTGGCTGCCAGCAACCCTGCAACACTGAGGCACTGTTCAGACTTTCCAGGATACTTCTGATTTCTTTGACTGGCTCAGATTTTTAAACCACGATCAGTCTCAGTGAAGCAGGGATGTGTATTAAGGTGTTTCGGGAAAAGTTGTTTCCATTATTTGAGAAATTTAAGTCAATATTTGGCTTTGACACTAATGACTCTCATTTGAAAACACTAATGTGGTAAATGGATAAAGGTCGCCTCTATCCGTTAGACTGAGAGACAGTGGAAAGTGAGCTGGCTCTCTCTCACAGTTAGAGGTGTGGTGCAATACGTGGCTGTATGGAGGTGGTGGTGTAAACCAGAGCTCCATACTATGATCCTGTCTGTTAATGGTTCTGCATTCCCCCCTTATTATTCTAAATCCCATCACCCAATTTGGGAAGGGTCTCCATTCTTACTCTCATTTGTTTTCTCAAGAGCTCTATAGAGGCCTAATATAAATAAACCTCACCTTTCTTCTTCACCACTTAACTTTGTGATATTAATCTTGTGGTATTAATCTTTGAACATTAAAATAGTTATTGATGCTAATAAGCGCCACAATCATACTTAGGACAAGCGGTTAAGAGAATGGATTTATAATAACATCCTAGAATGTAAAGTGTCCTTCATTTCAAGCTGGCACAAACCTCATTTGCGAAACCTCATGCAAGTTTTCAAACATTACCAATAAGACCATATAATCTTATGATATTTAGTATGATGTCATTCAGTGAGCAAGTTATACAGTGGATTAATATTGATTATAATTGGACTAATTATGTAAATACGTTGAACTCCAGGACTCCGCGGCCATATCAAAACAGTCACTGCTCATTCTGACCAATCAGGGCGGAAAATTGGAGACAAGGGACCTACGTGGACTTCTAAAGCCGGACCAACAAACAGCAACCCACACATAGTGTTTCCATTGCCTAAGAGCCCTTTCAAATGTCCTCACAGATTACACTAACAATTCCTATTGAAACAGATCATTGGGAAACAAATGTCATCCCATCAAAATGCAATTATTCATGCTAGAGGGTGGGGCACGATGGGATATGGTTGTTTTCATCACGCCGCTGGGAGGTCTTCTGTGGGGGACAAACTGCCATGGTAAAGGTAATGACAACTAGTCCTTTCTTTAGTTTAAAACAACAAAATAACACAACTAAAGGAATAATCTGGGTTACAGTTCAGTTCATGTTAAAGGAATAGTACACCCAAAAATGAAAGTTCTGTCATCATTTTCTCACCCTCAAGTTGTTCCAAACCTGTATAAATGTCTTTATTCTGCTGAACATAAAATATTATATCTTGAAGAATATGGGTAGCCAAACAGTTGATGAGCCCCATTGACTTCCATAGGATGATAAAAAATAATAAAAAATACTATGGAAGTCAATGGGGCCCATCAACTGTTTGGTCACCGACATTCTTCAAAATATATTCCTTTGTGTTTAGCAGAAGAAAGAAAATCATACAGGTTTGGAACAACCTGAGGGTGAGTAAATGATTTTTCATTTTTGGGTGCACTAACCCTTTAAGCTTAAAGTTGACTGTGGCCTAATATTGTGGCACAATCAATTTGGGTTATAGTGAGTTAAAGTTAAAATGTTAAAGTCAACATGAAATGGAAATTCACACTAATCTGTAAATTCATGCTACTGACCTTATTGTGAATGATTATTGTCATCCTTGTACATAATTTTTTGACATTTTGCCTTCACCAAATCAACAACTGATGCATCGAACCAAGTCCTTGCCCGTACATTTTTCTTTCAGATGTACCTCAAAATATGGAAGAAAAGACCTGCCAAGACTGTTTCAATAGTAGGCTATAGCCACAAGAAGTAAACGATATGAATATTAAAAAGGATTGCTTACAAACCTTTTCTGCATGTGCCTATAACCTTGATTTTTGCAAGTCAGAATACGTTTTTTTTGTGGTAATCAAGATTATGCCACAAATGCAGCTGATTGAGCTTAACTTGTGTTGAAATTAAATATATTTAAACAGAATAAAAGATTTGCTATCACTTACTTTAATCTTCACTGAGAACATTGACTGTAAGAAACTCATAAATCTTCGTTTCCCAATATTTTCACAAGGAATGATTGAGGTTGCACAGTCAAGAACACAAATGCTTGATTAGCTCAGCTGTGGTTTTGCTCTGTGACAGACAGTAATGGGTGTTTACAGTAGTTACTGCAGACAAACATGTCTGAGCGTGCGGCTGTATTGTGCTCGGTCTCCCGCAGTGAATGTGTTTTAACGAGGAACAAGTCGTCTGTGGATTTCTTAATTGATGACTCTTATATTTACAGAAATGCATTTCCACTGCTCTTCAGGCTCATTTAAATTTGAAAACAAGCTGAGAAGTTTGAGATGCTCTGAGGGTGGAGAGTATCAGGACGTATCAGGACGGATCAGTGTGTTTTGAAAGATCTGCTTCAACGCTTCTGTTTAGACAAGAGGGATAAAGGCTTTCAGCGAGAGATATTAAGCTGATGACAGAGTAATTTACAGCATGTGAGCCAGAGAACCAGTTGCAATCTTCGATGAGGGGAAGGATTTATTGTTGATCTCATGTGCTATTGCGTTAAAAACACCCCTAAAACACAAAAAACTGTGCCAGGTGAAATGCCATTACATCCAAAGCTCCTGAAAATTGCCTAAGCAAAATAAACATGCCTGATTTATCACCTGAGAGGAAAGAGCTCACTATACACACTGTAGAACAAAGTTGGACATAACAAAGCCACATTGCTCCTGATGTTTATCACCCGCTGACTGGCGCAGTGCTGAATGTCTTGATCTGTTTAATACATTACGTGAGTCTCAGAGGTCACACACCCTGTAGATCAAAAGATTGCAAAGTGAATCAACTATTGTGTAACTGTGATATTGTATGTTTGGAGTTATGTATGCTGCCGTGACGTGTGAAAGTGCTGACTGTGTTGATGCAAAGAAAATGCTTCTGCACGTCGCACTCATCATATTGTTCTAGTATATGACTTTAGATTTTCTCACATGCATTAACAAAAATGTGATTTTAATCAGATTTTAAACCACCTGTTTGGATCGGTCTGGTACAAAGTCGTATTTCATTTGTTTTTCCTGTTCAGACTATAAAAAGAGTTTTGCTTTCTGCCTGAACAAGGGCTAAAATATGCTTGAATTATTTGATAAGAGTCATATTATGATACCGTTAGCATTCCCATTCATCTTAATGCCGTTCGGCGGGAAGTGCTCAGATCATTTTTTTTCTTATGTCCTGCTTTATTAATATAGATCATGTAGTTCCCTTTCGTAGTCACTCCGAGTTACGTCGGATGACGGAGAATGGGGGTTTCGCCAGAAAGCCAATTCTCTTCGAGTATTAAAAAACGAGCCTATGGCAATGAAATGCCATGGGTCTGCGGAATTTGCATAATGTATCTCCGCCTCACTGCGTGAGTATTTAAGGAGAGACAGCTGCAACAGCAGATCATGTTTTCGCTTCGGAGCCAAGAGAATCTCTTCACTCCACAAGCCAAATCCTGAGTATTCTCAGTGACTACATCTCTTCGAGACGAGCGAACTCTCTGATGTTGGTGTGACGGCGGTATCCAGCGAGTTTCATATTGCCTGCGATCTGAGCAGTGGTCTGCCGGTCTGTGTGTCTCTCCCTGGTCGCTTCAGCATCCGCAGAGTTTTTTTTTTCCTCTCACTAAAAGAGCGTGCACGCGGCACGTCTTTTTAAAGACGCGTCTTTCTAAAGACGATCTGCCCGTGTATTTCTGAGTGCGGTATTCTGATAGATTCAGCTGTTGGGCGCGAGCGCTGTTTGGCGTGTTTGGGCTTTGATCACGCTCGGACAGCGCTCGTGGGTGTGTCACGTTCTCTCAGTGGGAACGTGACCATCGCAATGTATACGGTCGAGACTCTGTGAGCTCATTTGAGTGAGAGTCCCCTCATCCATCACCCGATCTATTTTTCTCCACGTGAGATAATACTTCGGCTGGTGGCCAGGGTGACTAAGACGTCAGGTCTGGAACTAACCGACGAAAATTCCTCGGTCCACACCCCGTCTTTCACGTTGCAACCCACGTGGTCCCGAGTGGATTCGCCGGCCCGCCCGCGGGCCCGCGTTCTCATTCGGTCCACCAGCTGATGAAATCATGTTTATCGCCGCATCACAAGGTGAGCTGGAGTCCTCTGGAGATGGCTCGTCTGTGCTGCTGTCCTCGGATGTGCTAGCATAGCGAGCTTGATTCAGAATTCACAGCTATGCTTTCCCGGGCTGCCACGAGTATCGGGTTTGTGTGGAAAATTCTGCCATATCCCGAGCACTTGAGGCTGATGATTGGTTTTTGGGGGTGGCGAACCCAAATCCTTTCTACCCGGATGTGCATGAAGAGGCCATGAGATCGTGGAAGTCTCCTTTGACTTTTCGCGACTGCTCTGCGGCCTCTTCCGCCTTCTCTGCCCTCGTAGAGGCCGCAGTCTACGGTACACTGGGGTTCCCCCCTGTGGAGTGTTCTGTGGCAACACTTAGGTGTCCCCACAGCGCCTCCACCTGGCGTGGCAACCCTAAGCACCCCCCCAATGCCTGTAGGTTCTTGTCTACTCCGGTGGCGGGGACCTATAGAGCTGCGGGGCAGGCTGCCACCTCACTGTGTGTTATTGCCATCCTTCTGGGTGTTCAGTGACATGCACGAGGGTAGGGCTGATTCAGGGCTCATCCTTGAGCTGCCTGCCGTCACCGACCTTGCTCTACGAGCGACGAAGGTGACCGCACGCTCCCTGAGTCAGGTGATGTCCACATGTGTGGTCAGACATTTCTGGCTTAACCTGGTTGATGTGCGCGAGGCTGAGTGAACCAGTTTCCTCAACTTCCCCATATCCCAGGCTGGCCTCTTCGGCGGCGCGGTCGAGAACTCTGCCCAACAGTTCTCGGCCGCCCAGAAGTGGACTGTGGCTTTTTCTGACCCTGTGGCTTCTGCTGCCAATCAGCCGGCGGCTCAGACGCTTCAGTCCGCTTGCCGTCGAATGCGCCCTCCTGCGACTTCCGCCCCCTCCCGCCCGGCCCCAGCAGCACCGGGCCGGGCCGTGGAGGTAGTCGCAGGGAGGTGCCCCTGCCCGTACCAGCCCCGCAGCCCCGCTGTACGCCAGGCTATGCGGCGCTCCCGTTACGGGCAGCTCAGTTATGGCTTGCAGTTCTCATGGAGTGGTTGCAGGCCCACTCCTTCCCCCGGTGGAGGGCTGGGGGAGAATCTTTTAAAAAAGAGCTGCATCCCATCTCTGAGCACGCAGAGCTGGACGGCAGTGCGCGACGCCCCCGAGCCTCGCCACTCTCGTTCCCCTCTGTCTCTGAGGGTGCGGATGACAGTGCGTGCCGTCTCCAGACCACACCACTCTCGTCCCCCTCTATCGCCAGACCCCTGGCAGAGCAGACCCCCGCGGAACGCTGGTCCTTCCCTGGTCTCCTCTGTCAGGACGCGGAGCATGATTGTGCACGCGTGCTGGGCCGCTATGCCACCCTCACCTGTGCCGGTCACTCCGCTCCGCTGCCCCTCCGGGGGGACGCCTGTGGCTCGGATGATTCCACTGGATCAGTGTTTGGTGGCTTGGTTAGAGCTCCCCAATCTGTCCTGTTGGGTCGCCCGAATGATCAGGCTCGGCTATGCGATTCAGTTCGCACGGTCTCCTCCTTGCTTCAGGGGAGTCCGCTTACTGTGGTCGGTGGCTATGCCCCGATCATGAGAGCGGAGGTTGCCACCCTGCTGGCGAAGGGTGCAATCGAGGCTGTCCCTCCAGCCGAGGTGGAGTTACGGGTTTACACCCCGTACTTCATTGTCCCCAAGAAAACCGGTGGGTTACGGCCAATCCTGGACTTGCGCGTCTTGAACCGCTCCCTTCACAGGCTGCCGTTCAAGATGCTCACGGCCAAACGCATTTTCGAATGCGTGCGGCCACAGGATTGGTTTGCAGCGATAGACCTGAAGGACGCCTACTTCATGTCTCCATTTTACCTCGACACAGACCGTTTCTTCGGTTTGCTTCGAGGGGCAGGCATACCAGTACGCGGTTCTCCCATTCGGGTTGGCTCTGTCTCCTCGCGTCTTTACGAAGGTCGTCGAGGCAGCCCTTGTTCCCCTACGCGAACACGGGGTTCGCATCCTGAATTATCTCGACGACTGGCTAATATTAGCTCACTCTCGAGATCAGGGTTGCGAACACAGAGATCTAGTGCTCCGGCACCTAGCCCGTCTGGGCCTTCAGGTCAACTGGGAGAAGAGCAAACTTTGCCCCGTGCAGAGGATCTCTTTTCTCGGTATGGAGATAGACTCGGTCGCCATGTCCGCGCAGCTTACGAGCGAGCGCGCACACTCACTGCTGACTTGTCTTCGACAGTTCGAGGGCAAGAGTGTGGTCCCACTGAAACTTTTTCAGAGGCTCCTGGGGCATATGGCATCCGCAGCCGCAGCAACGCCACTCGGATTGCTTCATATGAGACCGCTTCAGCTGTGGCTTCGCGATCGAGTCCCGAGGTGGGCATGGCATCGCGGTACGCTCAGAGTTCTAATAACTCCGACCTGCCGTCAGACCTTCACCCCGTGGCGGAACCTCAGCTTTCTACGGGCCGGAGTCCCCTAGAACGAGTTTCCAGGCATGTTGTCGTCTCCACAGATGCCTCTGCCACGGGCTGGGGCGCCATGTGCAATGGACATGCAGCCGCGGGCTCCTGGACAGGACCCCAGCGCCTCATGCATGTCAATTGCCTCGAGTTGCTGGCAGTACGCCTTGCCCTGCACCGCTTCCGTGCGTTGCTCCTGGGTCAACACGTACTTGTCCGCTCGGACAATACCGCGACTGTAGCGTACATCAACCGTCAGGCTGGTCTACGCTCTCGCTGTATGTCGCAACTCGCACGCCACCTCCTCTTATGGAGTCAGAAGCACCTGAGGTCCCTTCGTGCTATTTACATTCCTGGAGTGCGGAACCGTGCAGCCGACGAGCTGTCACGGCTCCGCCCAACCTCTGGCGAATGGAGACTCCATCCCCAGTCGGTCCAGCTGATATGGGACCAGTTCGGGGACGCACAGATAGATCTGTTTGCCTCCCACGACTCATCCCATTGCGCCCTGTATTACTCCCTGACCGAGGGCACGCTCGGCACGGATGCACTGGCGCACAGCTGGCCGCAGGGCCTACGCAAGTATGCGTTTCCCCCAGTGAGCCTTCTCGCACGGACTCTGTGCAAGATCAAGGAGGACGAGGAGCAGGTCATATTGGTCGCCCCATACTGGCCCACCAAGACCTGGTTCTCCGAACTGATACTCCTCGCGACAGCACCTCCTTGGCCAATTCCTCTGAGGAAGGACCTCCTTTCTCAGAGACGGGGCACCCTATGGCACCCTCGTCCCGATCTCTGGAGACTCCACGTGTGGCTCCTGGACGGGACGAGGCAGGTTTGAGTACCCTGCCACCAGCGGTGGCGGCTACCATCACTTCCGCTAGAGCATCGTCCACGAGACATGTCTATGCGTTGAAGTGGAACCTCTTCGTCAACTGGTGCTCTTCTCGCCGAGAAGACCCCAGGAGATGCTCGATCAGCGTTGTGCTTTCCTTCCTGCAAGACGGGTTGGAGCGAAGGCTGTCTCCCTCCACCCTGAAGGTGTATGTGGCCGCTATCGCCGCATATCACGAAGCAGTTGACGGTAAGTCTCTTGGAAAGCACGACCTGATCCTCAGGTTCCTGAGAGGAGCGAGGAGACTGAATCCTCCTCGCCCTCCTCTCGTTCCCTCTTGGGACCTCTCAGTGGTTTTAAGTGCCCTGCAGAGGGCTCCCTTTGAGCCTCTGCAATCAGCTGAGCTTAAGATCCTGTCAATGAAGACAGCGCTCCTGGTTGCGTTGGCCTCCATCAAGAGGGTAGGGGACCTGCACGCATTCTCCGTTGACGAAGCGTGCCTGGAGTTCGGGCCCGGCCACTCTCACGTGATCCTGAGACCCCGGCCTGGATATGTGCCCAAGGTTCCCACCACTCCCTTCCGGGACCAGGTGGTGAACCTGCAAGCGCTGCCCCGGGAGGAGGCAGACCCAGCCTTGGCACTGCTCTGTCCAGTACGCGCACTCCGTGCTTACGTAGACAGGACGCAGTGTTTCAGGACCTCAGACCAGCTCTTTGTCTGTTATGGTGGGAAGCTGAAGGGAAAGGCTCTCTCCAAACAAAGGTTGTCTCACTGGATAGTGGACGCCATTGCTTTGGCATACCAGCAGCAAGGTCGACCATGCCCCCTTGGTGTGACTGCCCACTCCACCCGGAGTGTGGCGTCCTCTTGGGCTTTAGCGCGTGGCGCCTCGCTAACAGACATCTGCAGAGCTGCAGGCTGGGCGACACCTAACACATTCGCCAGATTTTACAATCTCCGAGTGGAGCCAGTCTCCGCCTATGTACTGTCTTTTTCAAGCTAACATGGGAGCTGTTAAGTGTCTCGCTTGCTCGCCATTCCACTCCACGGACTGGATACGTGCGATATTTCCTCAGGTGAGCCTTCCTCTCTGAAGCCCTGAGTTCCTCCAGCACTGTTGACGCTGGCGCCAGTGTCTATTGCCTGTGCGTCGGCTAGGTGCCTCCGTGTGCATGGTTCCTCCTCTGAGTAACCCCCACATGTGTATTTCCACTGTAAGCCTCTTTGAGCATGTGTCTTTCCCTCGGCAAGTCACCTGCCACTCCTGGAGTTGAAAGTAGATGCCACCCTACGGGCTGGTCACTCCAGTGTTCCTCCATATGTAGCCCCCTTGGGCCATATGTGTATTCTTAAGTCCTCCCTTTGGGTAGGCATGCTGCGGCATATCTCCCATGAGATATGCTTCCCAGTGTACCTTGGTATTCCTGTGTTAAGTAGGACTCCTTCGTCCGTGCCTATATCACGACAGGGAGTTCAGACTTCGCAGGGCACTGGAAGACAGCTGTGAAGGTGGCGTGATTTCACGGGGACCCCCATTCTCCATCATCCGACGTAACTCGGAGTGACTACGAAAGGGAACGTCTCGGTTACGGATGTAACCCTCGTTCCCTGAGTAGGGAACGGAGACGTTACGTCTCCCTGCCACTTCCGCTGTACCGCTGGGTAGACGCCTGAGTTCAGTCTCGGCTCCTCAGCGAAGACATGATCTGCTGTTGCAGCTGTCTCTCCTTAAATACTCACGCAGTGAGGCGGAGATACATTATGCAAATTCCGCAGACCCATGGCATTTCATTGCCATAGGCTCGTTTTTTAATACTCGAAGAGAATTGGCTTTCTGGCGAAACCCCCATTCTCCGTCATCCGACGTAACGTACCTACTCAGGGAACGAGGGTTACATCCGTAGCCGAGACGTTACAAAATCTACCAGCAGGGGCTAACTGGGTCATGCTAACCAGCCATACTTTGACCCCTTAGTCATGAAAAACAAATAGTGAAGTTTGACATCTTCCTATTGAATTTCTTATCCACGAGAAAATTACAGATTGTTCCATTGTTCTGTCAGACCTGGGGTTTTTTATTCTCTTGAAAGAGTGCAGAGAGGATGTTCATGACACACCTTGGGGGAAATGAAGACCTCATTCACACCACTTTTGGCACACTAAAACCCAGCCATATATGATAAGTTAACAAACGACCTTTGTTTCCAATGCTTAGTTGAGCTTTTAAAAGGGAAACACTGTGTGTGTGTGTGTGTGTGTGTGTGTCTGTTGTTAGGGGGAGGTTGGCAGAGACCAACAGGAAAAATTAAGAGAAGAAAAAACTGAGTAAAGTTGGTGTGCAGGTGCTGTGGAGACTGCACCTGAAATCACAGGCTCTCGGAGTAGTCATTGAGTCGATGCACAGTGCTCTCTCTCCACTGAGCCTTGTGGTCAGCACCACTTCATCCTCCAACTTGTAGAACTTGGATAACAATTGTATAGTTTCAGCATTGAGCGCTGGCCCATAAGAGAAGCACTTTTATTTTAGCAGAGCTACATTTTCAGTAAAAAATAAAAAAGCTTAATTCACCCAACATCAATAGCAACCTTTAAAATAAAATATGTATTTAATTTATATTTATATATTTAAATATTAATATTTATTATATAATACTAATTTACTTTAATATTAATTTATTTTAATACTAATATTAAATATATAAATATAAATAGACGTATTACATTATAGGATAGTCATTGTCCATTGCAGGGACTGAAATACATACATACATACAGTGACACTTAATATTCAACAATTTTATTAATTTGACTGCACTGACACTTGGATGAGAACCGATCTGACCTGGACGATGGCATCACTGTTTTCTACAGAACTGCTTTATAGATTAAATGAACTAATTTAATAATTGATGATCTTTACAATGGAACTGAATCAACACTGAACTGACTTGAGATGAACAATGACACTATTTTCTTTTAGAGCTTCTGTACAGCCCAAATGAACTGAATGAATGTTGCATCATTGAATCACTTTAAAGCTGCTTTGAAACAATCTGTATCGTATAAAGCACTATATAAATGAAGGTGACTTTAACTTTCTATTTATAAAAGAATCCTTAAGAATTTTTACCATTAAAAAAAAAAAAGATTAAGCAATACAACTGTTTTCAATATTGATAATAACAAGGAATGTTTCTTACGCACCAAATCAGAAGAAACCATGGTAATGGCTGCTGAAAATTCAGCTTTCACATTCCAGGAATAAAAAAAACGTAGTCTATGAAAGGTTCTGTGCATGAGCGTTGATGATTTCTGTGTCTTGGGGTTCAGAACCTTAGTGGATCTTTCCAGTGCTTAGTGTTCCTGTTTCAGATAATTGAGGTTGGTGAATTGCTTCTTGCAATTGGATTTTGAAACCCATAGCTATAACTTTAGGCTCAAACTGGCCTTCCACTCCCTCCTTTACTTAAATTTTCTTTTTTGACTTTGTATGGCCTCTACTAATCATTTACCATCTGAAATGTTCTTATTTAATGTTACTGTAAGTGCCCTTTTGGGTTTACATTTACTTTTACATTTAATCATTTAGCAGAGACTTTTATCCAAAACAACTTACAAATCAGGAGAGCAGAGAGAAGCAATCAAACTAACAATAGGACACAAATATACAAGTCCAGTGACCAGTCCCCAGTTAGTCCAGCACCTTACATGTATCAAGTTTTTTTGCAGAAAAAGATGCATCTTCAGCCTTTTCTTGAAAATGGATAAAGACTCAGCAGCACAGGTTGAGTTAGGCAGGACATTCCACCAGCAGGGAACAGTCGAGGTGAAGATCGGTGAAAGTGATTTTGTGCCTCTTTGAGATGAAACCACAAGGTGTCGTTCACTTGCAAAATGCAAACTTCTAGATGGCACGTATGTCAGGAGTAATGAGTTTAGGAATAGGGGAGCTAGTGGTTGTTCTGTAGGTAAACATCAGCGCCTTGAATGTGATGCGAGCGGCAATTGTCAACCGGTGCAATTTTGTGAGGAGAGGAGTAACATGTGCTCTCTTCGGCTCGTTAAAGACTACTCTAGCTGCAGCATTCTGGATCAGTTGCAGAGGTTTGACAGTGCAAACTGGAAGGCCTGCCAAGAGATGATTACAATAGTCCAGTCTGGATAGAACAAAAGCTTGGACAAGGAGTTGTGTAGAATGCTCCAATAGCAAGGGCCTGGTCCTCCTAATGTTGTATAAGGCAAATCTGCTGGGCCGGGCAGTTCTGTCAATGTTGTCTGTGAAGTTCAACTAGATGGAGTTATGGTTGACGGACCTACCTGAATGGAGAAGTTGTGATGGAGTGTTGGGTTGGCTGAGACCACAAGCAGTTCTGTCTTCACAGGATTTAGTTGAAGGTCCTTCATCCAGCAAGAAATGTCTGTCAGGCAGACTGAGATGCGAGCAGCTAGCGCCGGATCATCTGGCTGGAATGAGAGGTTGAGTTGTGAGAAAAAAACGAATGACAGATCCTAGTGATGACATGTTTGGAGAAGAGAAGTGATCCAAGCACTGAGCCCTGAGGCACCCCTGTAGCTAGATGTTGCGACTTAGACACCTCACCCCTCCATGACACCCTAAAGGACCTGACTGAGAGGTAAGACTTGAACCATTGGAGTGCGGTTCCTGAGATGCCCTTTGTCTCGAGGGTTGACAGGAGGATTTAGTAAGTGGTTAACAGTGTCAAAAGCAGCAGACAGATCCAGCAATATCCAGGTTTGAAGGTAAAAAAAAAACACTTTTTTTGAATGATTGCAGTTATGTTTACATTAGCATCAGGATTTAATCTGGTGGATAAAATGTTCAGATGGGCCTCTGTTTTAAGTGACATTTGTTCTGAAATATGCCTTTCCATAAATTTCCCATTTGCAAAAACTCTCTGACTGAGTTTCTGCAAATTACACATTGACACCCAGTTAAACCAGAGTAAAACCTATTGATTAGAGTGTAATTATGTTCCTCACAGATCTATTGTGACTAAAGGGTCCTGCAGCCAGACCAGTCTCTGGACCTAAGCCCTAAAATACTCAACCCCTCTTCAATAATATCTTAAAGTACATGTTCCTTTAAGTAAATAATTATAATATAGCTCCCAAATGACATGTTTTTTTTTCCTGCTTTGTGGTGAATAAGCAGAATGTTTAAAGAAACTTCAAAGGCAATCACTCCACCCATAGACAAGGCACACCACAAAGTAGAGAAATTATCATAATCAGGGATGAAACTTTTCCTATAGAACAATTCTAAAAATACCTCATACCAAAAAGGTTTTCCCTTCAGTTTTCTACCTCATGATGTTTACCCTCTAACTTTGGAAATGCTGACATTTTGAGCCCAGACATTGACCAGCAAGAGAGATTTAAAGTGTGTCCTACCAGTGTGGTGAAAGAGTTTAGGCACCCTGAGGTCTGTCACGTCCTGCTGGGTGAGGCACTGTTATTTGCCACAGCCGGCTCACTGAGGTTTTATAGATCAAATCATTTTTTATTTAGTTTTTATTGCTATTTATCAGTCTTTCTTTCCAGTTTAGTTATTTTTGTCAATTTTACATTTTAATATATTGTAAAATATAATTTATTCCTATAATAGCAAAGCTGAATTTTCAGCAGCCATTAGTCTTCAGTGTCACAATAACAATGTCACAATAAATGTATACCTCAAATGCACCATAAGCCGCTTTGGGTAAAAGCATCTGTCAAATGCATAAATGTTTAAAAAAATAAGCCTTTTTACGATTTATATCCTGTTATTCACATGTTTCTCAACTACATTGTTGCGATTATGATAGTTTGCATCTGTCTTACATAGACCGCTGTGGTTATTGCACAAACACACACGAGTATGTATTATCGGGTAAAGCCGATTTGGGTTTTGTCATATTAATCATTTCTATCTGGGAGGTGAAGCTGCTGTATTTGATACAGAGAGCTCAAGTATTGCTCTGTCTGTAGACACACAGCACTAATGAGTGACAGGCAGCTCCCACAAACACAAAGCCCCACTTATCCTCTTTAAGGCATAAATCCAAATTCATTTGAGTAATCCCTGGCAAATATTCCCCACAGACCTCATGATTATCAGAGCTTCCGTAGGTAGTAATTTCTGGGGAGAAAGCCGGTGCGTTAGATCTGACGCCACGCCCAACACATGCTGATTGACAAAAGGGGAAAAAGTCACACGTCAGATTACACAATTAAAACACATGCATGGGTGAAAGTGAGCTCACGCTATTGCCCATTTCAATGGAAAGACTTTCTCCACATGAACCTTTGGTGTGTGTTTGTGTTTATACAGACGTGTGGGAAGTAAATTATCCTGTCTGCTGTCTCCGAAGTGTGTGTGTTTTCTTTGCTTTATTAAGCTTTACAGCCCATAAACCTATAGTTCTCTAGGAGTGCTGGGCTTTGATGGGGTGCTGTTAATTTTCCCTGCTCTCCCTCACTGTTGTGGAGGACTGTGAAACGCCAGTAAAATGACTGGGTTAAGACCTTTCTAATAAATACCATTACGTGGGTTGTGAGAACAGGCACGTGATTTACTTTTGGGGTCACTTGCTTCAGTTTTCTCACTCCTGTTTTCACCGGCATCTGCATGACTGCCCGCTTTGGATGTGTATATTTTGTTCTGAGACATGCATCGTATTTATTTCAACCAAAGATCAGTGGAAATAAAACACAAAGTGGATGGCTGGATGGTAATTTATAGCTTCGTAAATATAGCAGCAGATCATGATGTGGTCCAGAGGGCACTGTGGAGCCAAGCTGTTGACAGTGAGCGATTGAATTTGCTCTACCCTCCCATTATTTAAAAATGTAGCCTCGCTACATCCCTTGTGCTCTATCAGCTCTGCCTCTGCACTTTGGGTCTGTGCTGATGTGGCACGACTGTGTTAGAGAGTCTGCACTCTTTCCAGGCAACATGAGCAATGAGGAGTTTAAGACTGTAACCGTTGGCGAAGTCCAATTAAAATGAAAGAACATGTAGTGTCATAAACGATTCATTTTCTTAACGTCTCTTAAATCAGCTCATTTTTCATAGTTGACTCCAAATATAGCTTACTTCAGAATTAATATATCATGGCAAACAAGTTGAAGATTAGCAGCCAAGCAATCAGACAATTTATTAATTGATGAGCTGTTTCCACAGCGCAGGGGAGCCATTTTAAGGGCCCTTTACAGGCAGTTGGGCCAGCATAACCTTAAACTTTTTCCTACATGATTTTGTGATTTAAACAGCCAGTTTGTGCAAGTAAGCTAAAATAAAAGACTATTCCTTTCCTATACGTGATAAGAGTGATCTAATGTGTGGGCTCCCTCTTACAGTAAGATGTTTAAGCCCACACTTTAGACTCATAACACTACAGCAGGTACTGGCAAAGTCAAAATTAATATATAAGAAGCAGAAAGAGAAACAGGAGAGAGAGGGAGTAACTGAGCATTGTTACAGCTGATTTATACGTTTTTGCCTGAAGTTTTTATTTTTTTTATTTTGAAAGTCGGTTTCTTTTGCATTACTTTAATACCGCTCCACAATTACTCACAGTCACATGCACGAAAATCACTTAAAGTTTTTTTTAAAGGTAATTTATTTTTTGTTTGATCAATATTAGACTAAAAACAAATACAGTTATTCATCCACAGTGTATGTTCATGCTTATTTATAATTATAATATTTATGAAAATTTTTACAATAAACCAGGGGCCCAGAATCAAGCACCCCTGTTGCAGCATACTGAACAATCTCCTCCAGTGACGTTCTTTTAATAAGAATAGCTTCTGGTAACCCTGTTACATTTTTTATGAGCAGCACCTACATTTTTAATTGTGAGTGTATTTGAGTATAATTGCTTATTGTCAACTTACATAGGTAACCTCAACCTGGATAATCTACTTACTGCTCTGTACTTTTTTTTTTCTGCCCATCAACTGAGAGTCATATATGAATCACTCACATGTCCACCTCAGACAAGAATGAAGTAATGCCCTTTTATGCACTAATACAAAGGCTCTCAATAAGAAGAAAAAGGAAGAGGAAAAAAATAGGTCACACAATTTCATTGTAGGATGGGTAACTGGAGCTCTTCACAAAGTCATTGCCAACTTTTCCTTTATTCGCACACACACAAAAATATAAACTTGAATGGCTGATTGTGGTTAACAGCGGTGGCTTTGCTATTGATGGAGCCCTGCTAGCCGTCTCCCATTCACAACTGAGACCATGTCACAACGTGTCCCGTCACGCCTGTCTTGTGCCTCCAAATGTCAATGAAAGTTAAATATTTATCTGCCTAGTCCCTGTTACAGTGACCGTATTATTTAAGAGCATGATTGACTTTTGTATTTTAATGTGGAAGAATCTCTGCCCTGTGCATTCATCCTCTGTGGTGGATAGACTGTGTCAAGGGAGACAGGATGTTAAATCTTCAATGCTTCAGTATGTTGAACTTCAATGGATCCTATATATTATATGTTATTATAAATGTTATATATATTGCTGATATATTAAGTAACTTAAAGGGGTGGTTGATTATGATTGAACTTTTCTATCTTTAGTTAGTGTGTAATGTTGCTGTTCGAGCATAAACATCTGCAAAGTTACGACGGTCAAAGTTCAAAGCAAAGGGAGATATTTTCTAACAGAAATCACTTTTTAAGGACTACAACAAACGGCTGGTAGGGACTATAGGCTACGAGCTTCCTCCTGGGTTAATGACATCACAGAGCATAACATTTACATAAACCCCGCCCCCGGGAACACGCAAGCAGTCTTGAGAAGAGGAAGAGTTGTTGTAGTAGAGCACATTTGTGAGTCTTTTCAAGCTGTCTCGTCCGTCTTTTCACATTTATTGCAATATACGTAACACAAATGCATGCCACTCTGTAGGCATCTTTCAACAGTTCCCACACTAGCGATTTATAGATTATCATGAAATAATATGCTAATCAATGACTTAAAGATAGTTAACTCCACATCGGCTACATACATGTATCAACAAACCATTCAGAAACGTCCTGTTGCATTCTACAAGTTGTCACTTCTTCTTGAGTCTCTCCATCATTGTCCGACTTCGGTTTGAACATAAAAGGCAGAATAGTTTCTGACATTTTAGTGCATGTCTGTGTAACCGGTGGCTCGCGACACCAGTTATAAAAGCACTTGTCTGCGTTGTGTAGAAAGACACGGGACAACAGGCGGCGGTTTCACTGGATTTACTCTGTCTGATATACAAAACATAAAAGAGCAGTCTCTGAGTAAATCGCCCTTATTGCTCTCTTTAGTGCATTAACAATGCCAAGAGGAAGAAAAGAGAAAACATACCCGATATACAAAACATAAAAGAGCAGTCTCTGAGTAAATCGCCCTTATTGCTCTATAAAACAAATGAGATGTACACTCAATCACCATGTGCTTTCCTCTCTACATATATAGGCCAAAGTCAAAATATAACTTAAATAGGGTTAAATGATCAAAATAACCACACAGATAAGTAAAATATCTCAATAGACATAAATTGCAGTGAAGATTTAGACACAAAAGCAACAATTAAAATAAAGATTAATTAAGATTGACAGGAGCCAAAAAATATCTCACCTCTTTAGTGCATTAACAATGCCAAGAGGAAGAGGAGAAGACAAAACAGGAAATTGTGTAGCTCATGATGACATCACAGCAATTAAAGGGGAAAACGCTCATTTCTCAGGCAAGTATACCAGATATATATGAAAATAAACCATTTTGTGTAAATTATAATAAACAATACATAAATTTCAACAGTACACTTTCTGTACCTGTTACATCTGCAAGCTGCTAACCAAGGGGGTAATCCATCAGCCGGAAGTTGAAGCCTCGCGGGAGCCGCCATTGTAGCAGAACTTCACCTGCTGTTAGCATCCCATTGACTCCCATTCATTTTGGCGTCACTTTGACAGCGAATAACTTTAGATCTGAGGCGTCCAAAGACTTAATTTGTCCATTTATTTATTTCTAAAGAAACACGACAATGTATAAAATGCTCCATTACTTTGTATCTTACGTTACGACCCCGTAGAAGCCGTTTTTGTAAAAATAGGCTAAAGATTGCGTCATAACCACGGGACTTTCTGTCGCACAATAGAGACATTACCGTATAGACAGGAGGAGAAGCTCGTGGCAATCTTTTACTGTCTATGAGGCAATCGGGGGGACATGAAGGCACAAAGTCAAGGTAGAAGCCCATAAATAGAGAGTCCATAAAAGCACGTTTTTGAGGAATTAGGTGATTCAGATTTGTCTTGGCACAGCTACTAGAAGATTTTCAACTGTCAGACTGTCGTCACACTCAGTTTGAGCCTGCGCAGTCTTCTCCGTTGAAATCAATGGGGTCGCTGTGTCCATTTCTTTTACTGTCTATGCTGCTAACACACAAGCTCTTGAAGCTCCGCCCTCTGTGCTGGGAGCAGCAGCTCATTTGCATTTAAATGGACAAACACACAACGGTGCGTTATTGCTCACTCTCAAAAAGTGACAATTTTAACATGGCATATAAAAATATCTATAGGGTGTTTTGAGCTAAACCTTCACATACACACTCTGGGGACATTAAAGATTTATTTTGCATCTTGTGAAAAGGGCATTATACCACCCCTTTAACAAAATGCTCACGGATATGTATTCAGTGACTCACTCATAAAGACAGTGGTTACATCTAAAAATCGCATACTCTCTGTGTAGGTGCTTCTTTTGAATAAGTAATTACTTTGCGACTGTTATTATAGTAAGAATGTGTATGTGTGTAGTGATGTTTATTTAGACATTTGTTATATTGTCATTGTCGTGTGACTTGCCAGTGTCGTTGTGTTGCTTCACTGTTATTGCAGTTCCTCTCCAGTGGCTTCATAGGATATTAAAGGGTCCATTGGATCTTCACTTCAGAATCTCACTGGAAGTGAATCAGTGTTGTTGAACAAATTGTTTAAATTAATGATTCAATGACTTATTAATCAAAACCGTCACTTGTTTTGTTCCTAAGTGAAAAAGTGTTGAATCGGTTGCATGAATGATTCAATGACTCAGTCATAAAGAGCATGGCTGCTTCCTAAAGCTGAAAAATGCTGCCTCCGCAGGCCACATTCAGGCACTATCCCAATGTTTTGCGAGGTGCAACAAATCATTTAAATGAATGATTACATGACTCACTACTAAAGACCCTTACTTGTTGGCTGCGACCAAAAATTTAGGCTGCTGACATGTTGCCTTACTGCCTTATCAGGCAATGACTTTGTAGGCAGCGTTTGCGTATGAAGGTCCAAAATAGAGTGAGCTTTGGTGATAACTAAGCAAATATTTAATTATTTCTCAAAATATTTCTCAAACAGAGAAGTGTTATTGAGTGATGCAGTGCAGTGCTGTTGGATATTTTATACATTAAATATATGGAATATCTCAACATGCTAAAACATACTTCTGTTATGCTTATGTAGCGGAGGGAAATATGCCACCACTTTGTGGGGAAAATGTTCAGCAATATACTAAGGAAGATCGAGTGAGCAACAGGATCTGTGTCCCCCCACCCAATGCTTTTGGTCTTGGTACAACTACTGAGTTGTAAGTTGTGCCTATCGTGCAGCAAAGTTGGTAATGCTCAAGAGGCGGCGAGGTGGGCTCCAGGATTTACTCAGTGCACGGCAGCTACCTGAAGTGTGTATGTGTATATGTATATATAAAACTCACGTTGATTCTAATTTAACTACAAAACCCACCGTCCCCGTATCCAACAGGATAGGTCAGACGCCCCCACTCCTTAGTATAGCCTAATTAACCCCAAAATTATAACAAAAACAACATTTATTGTTGCTGCATGAATTTTAGTTCTAAGCTTTCCTTGCCTTCACAGGAAGCATAAACAAATAGATTCAAATGCAGTAAAATCACAATTAAATGAAAATATAGAAAACAATAAAGAAAGAAATAAAATCAGTAAATTTGTGTTGGTTTCAGTTCAATCTCCAACAGAGTCACCTAACTGAAACAGTTCACAGATTCATTCAGTTTGCTCAATCTTACAGATAAAGTTCACTTGGATGAACACTCGGATTCAGAAGTTCACTTAAGAAAAGTTAACTCCAATTCGGTTTAAAAATATCCAAAAAATCCAACTCAAGAATCCAGGAAAAAGAAAATGAATGTAAGCTCGGTCCACTTATGAGTTCACGTGTTCAAAAAGGACAGTTATACATACAAAAATACAGTCCATGAATCCATTTGCAGGCAAATTCACTTATCACAGTTTCCGGTTAGATAACTGTATGATTGAACAGTTCAGTTCCGATCACTCATAGACAAAAATTGGTATTTGCTTACCAGTTTTCAGTAGAAAAGGAAAAATAGTGTACTTCACCACTTTCAACTCGGGGATGAGATGCTGAATGATGTCCTACGGAAGGCAGGATAATGCCTCTTCACTCACTAAACCCTCTGCGATTGTCCTCGCGATCCTGGTGACAGCCGCTTAACTCGACGAGGCCGCAATCTCAGCTGATGGGGTGCAATGAGAAGACCAACAATACATAATTCTATCCGACGACACAGCAAATCTTCTTCACTTGATCAGTGACAGTCTTCACAGTTTCACGATCGTTTGAGCAAAAAGAAACAGAAACTGTTTAAACAAAGAAAACGCGAGAGTGTTCAACTCCTTCGCGGCTGAAACTTTATGAAACTAACAGGCCCCGCTTCACACATAAACATGGCAAGAGCTCGTTTTTCACTCATTACACAAACTTATTCACATTCACGAAGACTTGTAGACAACGTCACACGGCTCTGATGTATATTTCGGATCTCGACGTAACTTTTCAACGAGATTAAACACCCGAGTTTAACATTCACCGTCAGCTCACCGCTGCTCTCTCTCTTCTCTCTCCTCGTGCAACTCTCACTCTAACACACTCTAACACACACTAACTTAAAAAAAAATGACGACGCAACGCGTCATATCCACCAAAATGGCGACGCACGTATTAAAAATCTAAATAAAAGTTTCTACAACCGAACTTGTAGATCCCCTACACCTACATGTAAAAAATAAATGTAATATTTTGTTTTGATTGAGTCTTATTACTTTTATAGCATTTTATAATTGATTTACTCTCTAACAAGGACAAAACAAAAATGTCCTCTGTAAAAAGGTGCTGACTTAATGGCTGTTTGAGCAGAGAGTTTCTTTGAGCAGAGGACAGGCATTGACGACTGTGAATGGGTCAGAGTGAATTGGCCTCCTGTTGATGCTCGGAGACGTCTCTTTAGCCTCTCTACAGGAGAAGAAAGCCAGAGTGCCACTCGGCCCACAGCTAATACTGCCTGCGGCTATTTGCAAGACCCCATGTGAATGTGAGAAAACATAGGTGGCAGGGGGCTAATTTGACAAAGTTAAAGCAAATCATCTTAGAGAGTGAAAGGAGCAAGTAAGACAAAAATGTGTGTCTGTCTGTGTGTTTTCACACTATTGACGGGCCGGCCAGCAGGGGGCTACATTGGGAATTCCCAAAGCATGCTGAAACACATCCCCTCCTTTTTCAGTATCTTTAACCTCAGTTCTGATAACCAGCAATCTTCTCACTTTTATGCTCTTTTCTCATTCATTCTCTCCAACTCTCACTGACCCTTCCTTTGGTGGTAAAATCACATTGCCAATTTGAGTCATGTAAGCCTTGAATCCTAGCAGGCCTGATAATTACTTCAAATTTAATGGCTTTGATTTAGCCTGATCAAATAAAAAAATGAAATATGCGTATGTCCTCATTTGTTCCTAAATCTAAAGCTCACTGTCCAACTTGGGAACTTTAACTCTGATTAACCTTGTACATAGACAGTCACAATGTCCATAACATAATTCACATACCACAAACCTTTTGGCAGCAGGACATGTGTCATAAATTATGTTTATAGATAGACATTATTTTGCAATCTCCTCTTAATAAAATCTAAAGTGAAATGGATGGGGTTTAAAAGGACATTACACTGGAGAAACGGTAAGCCATCAAGTAGACATGCAACACAAACCGGATCTTTAAACAGGGTTTGTGACGGAAAACAATTAGCCTAAGTCTGTTATTAAGCCATATGTGAGGCTTTTCTGGCTGAAATGGAATATAAAATAAAATAAAACATTGCTGGAGAATAATACACACTCTACTATGACGTTTGCCACTTAGAGACGTGGTCAGTCTCCCAGTGAGAAGATTATTCAGTCTATATTCATGGGCTGTGATAGTGTCCACTGACAGCTCATGGAACATGGGGTATTAATTGTTGTTGTTGAACTTGTGATTCATCATGATTGTAAAATAATGCAAGTGTTCTTTCTGATAACCACTTGTGTGTGTGTGTGTGTGTGTGTGTGTGTGAGAGAGAGTGTGTGTACGGTTTAAGCTACATCTACTTAACCTAATTCTGAAACTGAACTGTCAGATTTAAACTTGCAATAATATAATATAATATAATATAATATAATATTATAATATAATATAATATAATATAATATAATATAATATAATATAATATAATATAATATAATATAATATAATATAATATAATATAATATATAATATAATATAATATAATATAATATAATATAATATAATATAATTAGCATTCCACAATACTCAGTGGAGCTTTAGAACCTGGTAACTTAGATAAATAATGAGTTGTGTTATCTGTTGTTTTGGAAATTCAACAAGCTATTAAAACAAATGGGACTTTTTTTGAAAATCACCCTTACCTCAATGCAACCTGTCAAGCTATAAACTCAGCAGATGAAAGAGGGACTCCAGCAGTTCATTCAACTCTAGAAAGACGCTTCTGTGGTGGATAAGTGTCTTTCCCATTGTTTATTTATCCAGTAATTTTAATGTTCATCTCCGCTCACCTCTCTTATTCTTAACCTAAGAATGGCTCCCTCAGCAGCCTGCTCGGGGCTGAGATGGGCCCTGCCTCCTGGTGTGTTCAAAGGCTAGCATTATCCTCTAGAGGGGTGTAGGTTACACTGCCATTCACTTTATGGGTGGTCAAAGGGTCAGATGTACATGTAACCACATAGGAGATAAATCCTTGTAGCAAGCCCAGGGTCAGATAGGTTGTGATGTATGAGGCGAGTGGGAATGATATCAGATCCACTGCTCTCACGGACCACCACGACTCAGACACTCAGTTCATTTGTGACTTATTTAAACTGTGTATGTTTTGCCTTGAAATCAGAGCTCAGTGATACAAAACATTGAGAAGCTCTATAAAGACCCAGATAACCTTAAACACAGAAACCCAATGTCTCTGTGACATTGATAGAATGTGTATGTAAAGATTATATGACAAGTAAACCATTCTATATTATATATCCTATGTTTTGTTTATGAATTGTTATTCATTTAAATGTATAATCTAGTGTAAGTAGTTCTACACACCTGAAAAAAAGTCTTGAGTTAAAAACATGTTTTTAGATGTGCATTCATTTACACTAATTCAATGTCAATTGGTTGAAACAGTTAGGCTAGCAAGTAAAAATCCCATTCATTTTCTATTTCGAGTTTTTACCAACCACCTTTCAAGACAGACCTACTTTGGTGTTGTTAATTAATGATGTAAATATTAAAATTGAGACTGTTCATTCCCTCTGGTTTCTGGTCCCATTGTAAATTATTCATCTGTGCATGCTAACCTAAAGTAAAAAAAGGTTTTTCTTCATAAAAATTTAAGTTATTATAAAGGTAATAACTTGCTCTTCGTGAGGCCATGCAGACTATAATGTTAACAAACAGCCAAATCACTAATTATTTATGTTTTTCATTAAATCACATTCTGCCTGACTCCAATCTGGTGTGTAGCCTAACACCATTTTTCTCATCCAGTCAATTATCGATAGTTAAAATGAAGTCCCATCAAACATATTTTCTTGCTTTGTGGGACTGTATAGCTCATTTCCCTATAATTAAAGTGTTGTACCTTTGTCTTTTTGTTTGATTTTCAGATCCTTTTTGGTTTTAAATGAAAGTTTGTAATGTTGTGATGCACCTCAGAGTTGGTTACTATAGTTCATAGTTTAGAACTCTTAACAACTCTTTAAGTTAGTTTAGAACTTATTAACCTATATTATTTAATACGTTTTTATTTAAATCCCCATGGACATAAAACAACTGGGTGTTATATTATTCCTTACTTCAATCCAATTGTTCACTATTTTCTTTTTTCTTAATTTTCACTAAAGGCTGATGATATCTGATGCATTACATAACTTTCTCAGATCTCACCACGCTATAAAATGATGATTTATAAATGACAGAGTTTTATACTACATATACTATCTACTTGACACGTCAGTCTGTTTGAGTAAATTGAGTAAAAATGGAGTAGAATGAGCCATAAGCACTGTATCTTTATCTTGATTATTGTATTTGGAGTGTCCTTGGTGCCACTCCTTATCCCCCGGCTCTCTTTGGTAATTGTGGTAAGTCAAGAAAGAGGTTTCAGAACAAACTTCTGCCTGTTCCTCTAACCTCTTCACTCCTGCAATTTTTATATTTCCACACATGGGGAAAAAAAATAACCAAACAACAATATTTAGGCTGCAATTACGGGAGAGTTAAATTCTATGTCTGACAGCGAATGAAGGATGATGGTTTCGTATGGTCAAACACGCCACTCAGAAGATTCTTCGTGCGCAGACCGCTAAACTAAAAATACATTGAGTCTGATCTGTTTGCTCACTGCAAACAAGAACACAATGGAGACTTGCTGAGAGGTTTACTCTAACTCACTTCAACTAGCATAAATCAGATGCTAATAGGATGTGGGGTTTTTACTGCTTGAGTAGTTTTGTGAGCTTTCATGTACAACAGTAAACATTGAGGTTTAAACGTTGTGAGCACAGGAACAAATTAAACGAAAGCATGTAGATATGCTCAGTAGGTCTGTCACAGTGAGTATTTGATAGAACAGAGTGATAATCCTTTAAAGAAGAATCGGCAGACTCCCAGGAGCCTCGTCTCCCACAAATGATCTTCCTCTTACCTAAAGCCTGCAGGGCTAAAGCCCACCTGTGGTGATACCTTACACAGGTACAGTAGCCTACTTTTTTTTGTGGATCGGAAGAGAAAGCAGGATTGTCATATAGAGCCATGTATTTTGTTATCAAACAGAGGTAGACGTTTATTTTTATTTCTTCTGTTGAACACAAAAGAAGATATATTTTGAAGAATGATGGTAACCAGACAGTTGACGGCAGCCATTGACTTCCATAGTGGGAAAAAATACTAAGTCAATGGCTCTGGTCTTAGCCTGCGTTCCAGTCCAAAATTGTCATGCCCTTCACTCGCTAACTTCCCTCCGTCTCGTTCACTCGGATGTACGTCATTGCTCACGTTTTACAAGTGCCCACTACTGGTGGAAACTGCAACGGGGTGAATTGAAACATCCTAAGCCCTTGATCACTTGGAATCAGCTATGGAGTTAATTTATTATTTACATTTGTTTTCCCTTTAAGAATTTGTTTAATGCAGCACACAAATGTATATAGGTGTTTTGGGGCTGTTTTAAATAAAAAAATATATAATTAATATATCATAGAGTTGTTTGTGGTGGTGGTGATTAGACGAGATCTGCGGTGATGTCACAATCGTGTTGCATTGTGGTATATGGAGCTGCCTGAAGTGTACATATGAAGTAGACTCACTCCCTCGGTCAAAATCGAGGGAGCGAGGGTCTGTCCATATAAACTTCCCTCGTCCACTTCACGAAGTGAAACGCACTTCAAAATGGCGGCAGGGATTCCCCCTAGGGGAAGTGCTTAGGGAACATCGCAAGTGCGTGTCTAAAATTGGACTGGAATGCAGCATTATTGTGAATGATTCATCTGTGTATTCTTTAAGACAAGTAATAACTTGCTCTTTCTCTGAAATGACTTGGTGAAATCACTAGCCTCGTTTCCATTACCCTTTCAAATTGCGCAAATTGAAATTGGGAATTGAAAATACGCCCAATGAAAACACGTCATTTTCGCAAAAACTCCCATATATATATCGCAAAAAAGTTTTTACGCTCACATTAGGTGGTTTTTCTGGCAATTCGAAAAAGGGATATTTCGCAAAACTGCAATGGAAACTGGTAAACTTGCATTTACTGGTTACCTGGCCTATGTGAAAGTTGATCATTCATTAAAGATGACGTGGTATGTTTGGACAGAAGACGAGACAGAGTTCTTCATTGAACTCATAAAAGACAAAAGAATTAGGGGAATACTGGACTCATATGTGCCTCTCCCAAGTATAAGGGGCTTTCCTTGCCATTAATGCTTGGATAACACGCCTACGTCTCCTTCGAATAATAATAATAATAATAATAATAATAGCTAGTGGGGTGGCTACGTAAACCTTCCAACATCCATTGCAATGATTTTTGGAATGACTACTCGCGAGAGGAAAAAATGTTTTAGTCGTATTACATCGGTGAATGGAAACTCCGTCATTTCATAATAGTTTTTATCGACATTAAGAAAATATCGCAAAAGTTTTGCGCAAATCTATAATGGAAACGTGGCTACTGAGGACATGCAAACAGCCAAATTGCAAGTTGTTCAGCATTTTTATGAAAAGCTCCATTCTGGTATATGTAACACAATTTTCCTCAATCAATCAATTATTGATGGTTAAAATGAAGTCTCATAGATATTTTCTTGCTTACTTTCCTGTTTGGTATTCACTTCCTTAAACTATAAAGGTAAATAAAATATTTTTAGTACTATATAGGATGTATTCAAAAAAGTCCATCACGGAAATGAGACATTACTGTTTTATGGGTCAACACTGATGGCTTTTAAAAGGGAATGGAGGAGGGGGCTTTATCCCAGATTAAGCAATCATTAACTGGAGTCTTATCAGATGTTAAGGCATTATTTAATACATATCTGAGTCTTTTTCTTTTGCCCTCTACACCACACAGACTTACACATATGTGTGCAGGCCTACACAGGCAAATATATATTACAAAACAGAGCAGCTACAAACCTCTCTCCCATGTTTGTATTTATATGAATGTATTTATATGAGCATTTGACCCTTGTCTAGAGCCCCGTCATGTTGATAGTATTGGAGTTATTTATTTTTATTGCCCTGAACTTCAAGGAGCTTTACTGACGACGTCAAGCTGTTTTTTCTTAAACTAGGCTGCTTCTCAGTGCTAACATCATGAAATGTGCTTGATCATTTATTGAGTGCTGACACGGTTTTGAAGTCTATATTCTCAGGCCAGGTACACAACATCAGGGAATAGTAAACAGACAGTAAACAACATTAAACAGACAATAAACAGCCACATCAGCACCAATTTAACCATTATTTGACCCATAACACACGTGGACACAAGCTCTGATCTTTAGTTAAAGGGTTAGTTCACCCAAAAATGAAAATTTAAGTCATTAATTACTCACCCCCATGCTGTACCAACCCTGTAAGGCCTTCGTTTGTCTTCGGAACACAAATGAAGATATTTATGATTAAATCTGAGAGGTTGATCACTCCTCCATAGGCTCCCTAAGGGAATGACACCGGACGGCCTAGAAAGGCATTAAAGAAAATGTTTAAATATTCCATGTCACAACAGTGGCTCAACTATAAGTTTATCAAGCGACGAGAATACTTTTTGTGAGGAAATAAAACAAAAATAACGACTTCATTCGACTATTCCTTTTCTTCCTTGTAGGCCTGAAACGAGACTTCAAGAGATTTCCACGACGCGCACGCGCGAGAACTTAACTGAAGTAGTTGAAGGAGATCGCAATTCTCGCGCATGCGTCGTGGAAATCTCTTGAAGTCTCGTTTCAGGCCTACAAGGAACAAAAGGAATAGTCGAATAAAGTCGTTATTTTTGTTTGTTTTTTTGCACAAAAAGTATTCTCGTCGCTTGATAAACTTATAGTTGAGCCACTGTTGCGACATGGAATATTTAAACATTTTCTTTAATGACTTTCTGGGCCGTCCGGTGTCATTCCCTTAGGGAGCCTATGTAGCAGTCATGCACCTCTCAGATTTAATCATAAATATCTTCATTTGTGTTCCGAAGACGAACGAAGGTCTTACGGGGTTGGTACAGCATGGGGGTGAGTAATTAATGACTTAATTTTCATTTTTGGGTGAACTAACCCTTTAACCCTTTAAAATATAAATACTGATAGCTTTTAGAATTTATTATGAATACATCCGTATGTAGCCATTTTTTGCCATGATGTCTTTGAGAATGCAAGTGGGAAGTTTCCCGAGGCCTTCAAGTCATGAGACAACAGATATCAGGGATGTTCTCCAGGGTATGAGCTCAAGTCAAAAGGTCAGGCTTGAAAGCAGTTATTTCCTATACTTGGAGTTTCAGTGACACAGTCAAATAAATAGTGGGTGCAACCTCCACTCAAAGGTGTATAGATTCTTGTCATGGATTAAGATTTATGACCTCTCCAGTCAACATCCTAGTCTGGATCCCACATTTACTTCCCACATTTAGACTTCATTATGTTTTTTTTTTGTTGCAGAGTTGAATGGAAATTAGTCCTTTCAAGTTGGTTGTGACTTCCACAATTTAGATCTATAGGTTTATGTCCTCCAAAGGAAATTTAATGAGTGTTCTCTAAACTGAAGTTACCAAATACATGTCCATGAGCTTTGCTGTGTTATTCTGCCTAAATTAATTGAAACCCTTAGATCATCATTATTTGTAGATGTGTTTCGACTGACCGTCAGACATTATGGTTCCAGTTTTGCATTCTGTTCTCTAAATGCAGTACGGGGTAGGCTAAATTAGGAGCAGATATGGGCAACCCTGACCTGGCATATTTCTCCCCAGCTGGAGCCGCTGCTGGAAAAGCCATTTCTCTACAACATGCAAACAAATATAAAACAAATGGTGTACAGACATGTAAAGAGAGGGGGAACAAATGTTTGCAAATATGAGGTCAGAGGCTGAGTTATGACCTCACTGCCTATTGCATTACGTATTATTGCGAAAGTTGCTTTAACCGATAATATGTGCCAATGTTTTGCAAAAAGCAAATCTGAACTGATGAAGAAACAGGTTCAAGAGTCATTTCATTTACTCCAGAAGTTTTTACTGGCAAGTATTGTATCTGCGCCCCTCTAGGCTTTAACTGCTCATTGGTTGGTTGTGTGCCTGATTTTTGGACAGACAGCTATGAGTGAGCCTTTTGACAATTTTGGACACTCCATTTAACATACTGTATATAAACCAATATGCAAGCAAATTCCATGGCTTTATGGTATGTTTTTGCATGTTGAGCTACAGTATCTGTGCCCACTCCATTCAGCGGAGTTAGGGCACAGTTTTAAAACCAGAGAGTTTTGTGTTGGCACACAAAAAATATTGTGAATAACAAAACTGTATAGTCAAAGCAAAACCATCTTCCTTTGGGGTTTGATGCATTTGGCTTTGACAAGCTGAGCCCCCAGCCAACGTTTACTAAAACATCTGACAACACTCTTTCTGAGGACTTTTCAAAACGAGGCTGGAAACTAATAGATTGTAAAGCACAATTAAACTCACTGAATGATTCTTTTCACATGGAGACTTTCTTTGAGCTACTTGTCATATGGTTGATATTGTGTAGAGCTAGATTATCTTGGCATCCTCTGTTAATTAGAGGCAAAATCAGAAACCATTGAAATACATAAATAAATATCAAACTACTTTTAATCCGCCTCTTATGACGTCTTGAATTGATCTTTATGCTTTGGCCGAACCTTAATTTTCAACTTTTATATGATTAATAAACATTTAGTATGAAAATCAAGTAGTTTTATGAGATCCTTTAATAAAAAAGCAAAGAGGGAAAACAATAAAAACAAATGAGAGTGCTCATGTCGACCCAAACGACAGAGCTCTTGTCTTAATAATATTTTGGAGTCGTGTGTCCTAACAACTGCCCTCTATTTGGTTATCATAAGGCTGGTAATCAAGAACCAGTTTATATTCAGACCTGGTTAAATCTTTGAAATGTGATTGCCCAAAAAACGAGTCGGATCTTTTGGAATGAATTTTGACTTTTTGAAAATGCTTTATTGAATGAAAAACAACAATTAGTGTCGTCCGATTTCTGAAAAATTATTCTAAAGTGCATATTATTTTTTTGTGAATCAAAAACGCATAGGAATCGGTCAAAGGGTTCACTGAATTAATCTGACTCATTTATTGATTGTCATTACTTTGAAATGACAAAAAACATATTGTGTTGTAGGTTACTTATAAACTTGGGACTTTTGTTGTTTTTTTGTTATTTTTCATTTTACGTTTAGGGCCAATGATTACTTCATGCATGGTGCCTCGAAAAGGTATTTCAAAGTATGTGGAAACTATTTATAATAAATTATCTGTAGATCAGTGGTGTAAACATATTTTGAAAGAATTGTAGCATACTAAATTAATTTCTAATTTATGTAATTTGACAATAGACTACTGAGAGCACCCCAACCCCCCCCTTTTTTTTTTACTCAAAAATTGCCAAGTAAGAAGAGTTTATAGGCAATATACAACTAAGGTCATCTAGATCACAACTAGGTCATCAGGAGACCTTGTTTGCACAGTGTTGAAAAAAGCCTGAATAGATACAGTAGATGAGCTTTCGCAGTTTTTAGGTTGAAGAACACTACAATAATAGCTAACTAAAACAAACCGCTGTGCAAATGTTACCTAAGTGTTAAATATCAGCTGAGCGCTTGCAGAACAGATGACAGTAGGAACAAGACCTGACGTGAAAGCGCTTCATTATACAGTATATCGTACATTATCATAAATCATCCCGCAGCCCATTCACAACTCTTCAGTTTCACATTGAACACATAAACTCTTTCGACAGCGTGTGTTTACTTGCTCGGACCGTTCATTGAGAGGGAGTGCTGGGAACATGCTTCCCATTTCAATGAACTCTGTGCTCTTTTTATGGACGGTCGGACAGTGAGGAGCGCTGATGCGCCGAATCGCCCGCAGATGGTCGTCGCTGATTGGTGGAAATTTAAACCCCCACCCTTTCCCCATCAGCCGGTGCCACTATTGCCGTTTAGTGTACCCCCCCCCCCCCCCCCCCCACACACACACACGCGCACGCACACACACCCGCCGACTGTCAACGCTCAGCAGCAGTCAGCAGTTCTCTGTGTACCTGCGCTCGCAAACGGAGGCGTTGCGCCTTACCCAAATGGACCCAGTGGATTTTACTTGAGGAACGACTGAAACAGGACAGTTTAAACAATTAGCAATGTCTCTATATTGCATTGCATGGATTTGCGGATCGTTCCTTTCCCCGTTTTTAAAGAGGTAACAGTTAAGGTGCATGCATGCCAAAATGGATTGTCTTTTCCTTTTGCTTTGGAGTTTACAAGTCCCTCTGGTAAACAGCACATCAGTGAGATTACTGGCGAGTGTGTCTTTTGGGAACTTTATTAAGGCAGGTGGCACACTGATAATTAATTATTTATTATATATACTGTACTCATTGTCATTTAGCAAGTTAATTGTGGTGAGCTGTTTGCAGGCTCTGCAGTTCTGTTGCTTCCACTCTGTGACATCGCTCTCATTTACCGGCGACACCGGCGGCCTCTATCAAGGTTCGTGTCTTTACGCACTGCAATTTATTATTGTATTTCTATTCTTTATAATTATGACAAGGCAATGATAGATGCCGATGGCGCTCTTGCGCTCTGGTTTAGCCGAAAATCCTTACCTGTCCTTATTGGATATACCTGTACAGCTAAATATATAAATACGCGGAAGCATGCTACATAGATTCGGGGAATTAGGGGGTTTACAACATAAATATACTCCCAAGATGTGAGTTTCCTGTGCCGGTACACGCGTACTGTATGTGTGGGCGCATTAAAGGGATTCCCTCATCTCTTATCTGCCGCGTAGGAGCTAGTCACTGAGAGTTTGTCTTTTTAATTAATATTTACACAACCAGTGGAAAGTGGAAACACTTCCCTGTGAGATTATGGTTAAATGCTTGACATTAGTTATGTATATAAATTGTGGCTACATGAAACATGTTAATTTATAGCCTCTTTATAATTTTCACAGCTTGCACAGGCTACAAAGGGTATTGAAATACTTGTAAGGCTCAGAAAAAAAAGCAGAAATATAGGTAGGCTTCTATGTATAGCAACATAAAAGTGTAAACAGTGATATACAGATTTTTAGTCAGGAGGTAATTTTACTATTTTAATTTTATTTAATGAATAAGGGAACGTAAATAAGCCAACAAGTGTTGACAAGACCCCATGAAATGGTTTGACAAGTGCAGTTTTCTTACCTGTATTGTATTTCGTATTAACAAAGAACATTTTGGTGGGACATGAAAGGGCTTATCCGTTAAAGAATAATGATAAAAAAATTATTAACCATTAGAATTGCTAGTCTTTGGCTGGTGGTATTATGGGGAGTGGCAATATCATTAGAAACCATTTCATCAGACATAAATATGTGTAGTGCAGGATGAGTCATCAGTATTTTTGCTATAATTTTCCTGGAAGAGAGAGACTGTACATTTTAAAAGTGTATATCTGGTAAAATTGTCAGCTTTTAGTTGTGTACTAGCATAGAAATAACCACAAAGGCAATAGACATGGAATCAAAGCCACAACACAACCTGTCCTAATTCCTGATGGACAGAAAACTGTTGCTGACATTACAATATTAAGTTATATTAGTAAGACTAATGCTATAATTAACTGGTAATGGATTGGCATTGAGTCAGATTATTTAAACTGTGTTTGTCCCACACACAGATTACGATTTTGCCACACCAGTGCAAGTGGACTCACTTGGAGGCTACATTTCCCATGATGTGTCAAGACATGAACGAAGCAGGAGGTCCCTGTCAGAAGCTGGTGGTTCGGTGCATTATCATGTCTCTGCCTTTGGCAAGGAATTGCATTTAGACTTGCAGCCATCCCATGTGCTGGCAGAGGGGTTTACCATACAGACACTGGGTGCAGAGGGCATCAACACAGCGACCCTTGACCCTTCTATTCATAACTGCCTCTATCAGGGTTCCATACGAAACCATTCTGAATCCTCTGTGGCTATATCCACCTGCACAGGTCTGGTAAGTGTCTCCTTTTACACTCACAATGAGCTACAATGTCTACTAGTTTTAGAGGAAGCTATGAGGCATCCTAAATTAAATAGAACCTCATAAGTGACTGATTTGAAATGCTCTACATGGGCAGCAACTTCTGTGCTCAAACATATCTGAACATTTCACCAAACAAATGTTTTGGTAAGAATATTCGGTTTGAAATTATTTTATAAATTGTTTTTAATTGTATTTTCACCATCTTGGATTTTTTTTACTGATCCTCAGGGATTCTCTTGCAGAGCTGCCTTTGAATTTGGCCAAAAGAGTGGTGCAGGTTAGACGTCACTTTGTAGGCCAATCGGCAGTTAGCATCATACTTGTTCCCTAAAGAAAAACCCAATAGGATTTTTCCATAGGCTTTTGGATTATCGCAAAAAAACAAACTATGTGATCAACAAAAGTTTATGATACTTACACGTTTTGCCCATCGAGATAATTATCACAGATTAACACAACTTTGATAAATTTTGAAGCCTAAATGCAGTCGCCAGAAATAAAAAGCTAAAAAGCTAAAGGAAGGCTATAAACGAACTGCGCCATGGTCCCACAACTTCAACGTCACCACCACTAAGCTTCCGACAACTCTTTCAGGTTTTATCTAAAAACATTTTCCCAGAAATTTTGAGTTAGAATTGTCTATAAGAGCACAATTATAAGCATAATGAGACTGCCTCTGTAGTCCCATTTAGCCACTTGTTAGCAACCGCCTTTTTCAAGACACGTTACAGCTTCAAAAAATCACGAGTGGGATAATACTGATGTATTTTATGTCACAGAATAAAACTCGGAAATGTCTTGAGCTTGTGTTCACCACAGACCTCTTTTCAGCCATCCAACCAAAAACCCCAACCAAAAAACCCATTGACTCCGAGACGATGGAACAGGAAATGCTAAAATGCTAACTTGTTTCCAAGTTTTGGCCTACAAAGTGATGTAGTACTTGACCACTTGTGCATGCTTGGACACTGCACTGCCGTCTACTGACGTGGATCAGTGTCTCTGAGTTTTGTCAATTACACTGATACAGGGAGTTTAAGAGAGTGTTCTACACAATGATGAATTCGCTCACCTCTTTAACAAAAGAAGCAACTTGAGCATCACATCTCAGTCGTCAGATGTTTACGTTTGTTTTTTGTCTTTGTCAGTCTTTCTGTCTCATGGCTTTAGACCTTTTTTGCTTCTTTGGGTGTACAGATAAAACTGTAATCTCCGCTGGTAAAACACAATAATAAGTGTGTTCCATTGTCTAATTTAGATTTTTTTTTTCTTTTGCAGCAAAAAACGTTTTAAAATTAGCAAAAAAAAAAAAAAAAACCCTGCTGAATCCGTTGACTATGAATTTAGCTCACTAATATTTATAAAAAAAAGTAAAATGCGCTATTCCATTGTTGCTTTCCTCATTAAGTATATGTACTTTTTTCAAGTAGCTGCCAATGACAAGTAGCAAGTATGCAAACATATTTGAGTTATGGTTAGTAAAGTACATATTGTGACTGCTGGAGCTTAGGAAGTATATGGTGTTTCACTGAGCGAAAAGTGTTGTATATAGTGTGCATGAAGAGCTTAAAACAGGTTCACTGGAGCACTGAAGTATGAAGTAAACCAAAGTAGAGACATGGCTTGTGTGGGATGGAGGATTGAGCTTTGCTTGACGGATCTCATGTATCACCTTGTGTTGTGTGCTACTGTAAAATCATCCCCAGGGTTCTGCTGAAGGACTCTGCATTCAATCCCTGCTCTCTTGTTCTGTGTTTACCCTGCTTTCCTGTCTCCCTTGTTCTCTACAATTAAAGACAGAGTGAGGTTTCAGGCGCATGGCTGGCAGCGCTAATCTTTTCATTGTCCTTTTCATTAGTGGTAGCTTCTCCACTATAAAACAGCAGTGACCCATTCTTTTAAAACTGTGTGACAACACAATGTGATTTGGGAGCAATTGCATCTGAATAGACTGCAGGGACTCTTTGATCTACTCCCCCTTTCTTTTGAAGCTCTTTTTTTGAATGATGGTCCGAGCTCTAGGTGATTCTCTCGACGGTCTTAAAGGTGCCCCTATTTCAGATATACAGGACGCCAAACAAGACCTGTGTGTCCCTTCAGATTTTGTGCTTAAATGTACAGAAGAAAAAGGAAATGTCTGAGAAAAAAAGGGGTCTCTCATTCTGTCACTCTGCCTCTTTCACTCTCCCTTTCTTTGTTGGATTGAAAAAGAACGAGTCACAGAAGACTTTAACCCTTCCATGTCATCTCCGCTTGATGAGGAGCTTTGGATTAACTACAAATGAGAACCCATTCATCCCTCTGCTGATCCGCAGCAACCCCTTGTGCTGTGAAAGGCTGAGGAGGCAGTTGCTTAGAGGAAGAGAGGTTTTGTGTGGGGAGAATGCCAGTCCAAAAGTAAAATCAATGCTTATCTGGTTGAGAACCCCCACAGTCGAAACATTCAGAGGTAATGCCGTTCATTAGGTTACTGTGTTGATGAAAGCCTGATTTGCTTGTACTAGTCCTCTTGCTCGCTGTTAAACAGTGCATCCCTTACGAAAAAGAAGTATACTTCAAGTTAATTTTATGAAGTATACTTAAGTAATGTTCAAGTATATTTAAGTATACATTATGTTGTAAGTATACTAATGTCATGTACTAGTAGTAAGCTTGTAAGTGTACTATTTTAATACCGCTTGGGACTAAATTGGCCCACTTTTAGTATATGAAAGTATATGTATAAGTGTACTATAAGTGTAACGGTAGTAAACTTTAAGTGCACAACTAGTTCATAATTAAGTTTCTCATTTGTACTGCAAGTGAACTTATGGGTATACTAGTAGTTTACTATTTTAATACTTGTAGAAAATGTTTAGTTTATGAAAGTACACTTTGAAGTATACTCAGTGTAAAACTGCTAAACTAGTAGTTTACTGAGAGTACACTAAAAGAGCAAAAATAATATATAAATTGGTAAACTATAAGTGTAATGTTAAGTTCACTTAAAGAAAACATAGTATAACACTACTAAACTAGTAGTTTACTGAAAGTTTTCTTTAAGTGAACTTAACATTACACTTATAGTTTACTATATATTATATTTGCACTGCAGTAGGCCTATACTACTATGTTGACATGTTATTTTTTATACTTGAAAAAACGCGTTAACACAAGTACAAGCCAAGTATACTTTGAATACTTAATTATACTTTTAAGTATATCTCGATCAAAAGATTGAGTACAAGTACAGGACAAAAATATTTGGACTTTTCTCTCAGTATAAGTCAAGTACACTTAAGTGTAATTTTAAGTATATTTTTGAGAAGTATATAAAATGTAGACTGAAAGTATGCTTTCTTATTTTTTAGTTTAACAGAAGTATACTAATAGCACACTTGAATAAACTTCTTTTTCGTAAGGGATAACATAGCAGATGGACAGGGATTCTGTTGTTAAATGAAGAACAGGCGGTCCCAGCTTTTAAGTCAGGAACAGAGGGATTTACTCGCTAAATCCTGCTTCATTTAAAGTTTTTAATTACTGAGCGCTTTTCAATTGCTGTTATCATTTGCTTCAAATGGATTGTGTGGCCTCAGATTTGACGACATGATCAAACATCTTCCATCCATCCTTTAAACAACACACATCATCGTAGTAATGAAATCCTGGTTGATTTATGGATTAGTTTAGTCATGTGTGCTGTTTCTAGGTCGGTTCAAAATCTTCTAAATGGGCTGCATCCAAGATGGCATATGATTGCCAGTCTGCTTTAGTTTGTAAAAGCTGATTAGCAGATGGAGCTTCTGAAATGGTGCTCTGCTACTTCCTGTTCAGAGGTCAGAACTTCCACCAGATCAAGCTTCAGGGTCACATGGTTGAGCAAGTTCAGAGTTGCTTTTCCAGCCTAGGCATAGACAAATCCACATCCCCAGGCCTTCCCTGGGTCACTGTTCCATATGGCTGGTGACAGGTTCAAGCCCATCCCCCTTTGATGGCTGATCCTGCTTTCTAGACGTGTTTTGACTGGCCGGGCCACCATGCAGTCCAGAACTAGTTTAAGTATCACAATGAAAGACTTAGAGATCTTTCACAAAACTGTTCAACTTGGATTTTTTTATGGATGAACTATTCTGGCAGTGCTGCTATATTTTAGTTATGATTTGTTTGACACATGGGCACTAATTTCTGGCTAGTCCAGTTTAACATATCCTTAGACCTGTCAGATCAAGTTAAAGCAGGTAATGAGACAGTCGACTTGACATGTTCTTATCTGTTTATGTTAATTGGCACCATTGTTTGCAATTAGCACGTTAACAACAATTAGCATGTTAGAAAGCGCTGATGGGTAGGAAAACAATAGGTTGACTATAGCCTTAGGCTACAATTGTTGACATTGTGAATCAATTAATTATCTCAGTCAACATACATGGATGGACAACTTCCCCTTTATCATGATGTACAACTTGATAGAGATGCTGTTTGCTGATGTTTGTTGTTTGTTTGATTAAAACGAACCCTGGTGCAATTGCTGTTAGTGCGGTTCATTTGAATAAGTGTGAGCTCTGCCATCCGAACCCTGGTGCGCACTAAACAAGGGGACTGAGACCGGTTCGAAGGAAATATGAATGCAACACGGACCAAAGACATGTAAACGAACCAAAAAAGGGAAGATGAGACCCTAAAAAGGACAGAATTCTCACGCATACCTGTTTTTTCTCATCTTAGTCGTGATGTTGCCCATCACATTTCGCGACAGGCATCAGAGAACTGTGTCTCCTTGGAGCAGATCTTTGTGTGTGTGACGGAGGGCCTCCTTTACACATTTTATAAGCTCTTCACAAGTTCTCAGCTGGTCAAAATACCATCATATGTAGGCTATGCACATACAACGAGCGCATTTAGCCCAGCACACAGCATTGTTTTGAATGTTCGGTAAGATCTGTCTTGAAGGCTAGGGGGGACGTGTGTGATGTAGCCATGCACACTGACTAGACCGTTTCATGATTCTAGCCTATAAGCCTCAGAAGGATTGGACTAGGAAGGACACAGTCTAGGTAGAATTCAGCCTTCCGTTTGAGAAGCACCTGAGAAGTCTGTCCAAGCCAATGCGTTTGATTACACACAGACGTTAACCCAGTTTAAGTCCATTTCATAATAATAAAGTTATACTGTAATACTTATACGTAGATAATTAAGTTTCTAATCCAGTTTGTTTTGTTTTAAATGGTGGCTGTCACAAAATATTGACGGATTCATTCAAAAATACATTAAATATTTAATAAAATTAAATTAAAATTATTATGTAATATGGTACATATACAGTATTTAGCAAAATGCTCCTCTCTACATTTTTCTTGCTGATTATCAACCAACGGAGGGTTTTTCTGAGGTATAATGTTATGTGACATTGTTTGAAACACTGATTTAGCGATTACATGAGACATGATACGGATTTAGGTAAACTGTAGTGTATCTTTCAACATATTTTCTGATGTTCATTCATGTTTATTTCATTTTGTAACGTAATAAAGAGGAAGGGATGATTCACGGTCCGCGATAACTGTTCAAAATAAAAACTGATGCAGCGACGCATAGTCTTTGTTCAACTTCTTTTCATAATTATAAATAAATTCTTAGCCTATATGCTTGTCCTGTAAGTTTGTGAATAAAAATGAAAATGTGAACAAAAACAGAAGCTATTAAATGTCTTATTATCATTAAAATCTGAAAATTAAAATGACAGTTAATAATAATTATGACAGACTTTTTACGAAAAAAACCAATCGAACCAAACTACAAGTGTGAACACCCTTAGAGATGAACCCAAACTTTTCGTGATAAGGCCAGAAATGTGAAAGTAGGCAGGGAGTGTTTTTCAGAGTTTATCAAGCAGACAACTAAGTATAGTTAATTATCCTCCTAGTCTTAATGGTTTGCAAGCAGGTTTTTGTAGGACAGGGGACTCACTAAATTTGCCCTTCACTGAATTCAGCTCTTTCCAAACATGTCCAATAATGCTGAGCTCAGACATGACCTTTCCCAAGTCCCAAGTTATATGAGTAACTTATTCAAGCACACCTATTTAAAATGATCTGTTACTCATTTTTAATTAATCGAATTAATGTAAAGCATTCATAAATGTATTGATTGAGCAGTTGATGTGACATTCAATGAGTAGTTGATGTGACATTCAATGTAAATTCATGTAAATCATACCTATGAGTACCCTGCAAATGAGTAAAAACAAACGGAAAACTGAATCAATTAGGCACAAATTATGTATGATCTTAGTCATTTTTGCTAAACAGGTATCCCACAGATTCTCTCTCTCGCTCTCTATCTTTTTTTTTTTTTTCGGGGGGTTTTTGGATGGTTAAGTGCTCTTTTATCTTTTATGGACAGCCCGGCCAATAGTCCAACCTCGTGGGCGCTAGACTGTCTGTGAATGTGTGAGGTGTGTGTGTGAATTGCTGCTGAAGCACTTCAGCTGTGTTTATTCAGTACCAGACCTGCTGGTTCAAGCTGATGCGCTAACGTGTGGGATTGCACTTAGGGACAGTTGTGATGCTAATTCACCCTGACTGGAAAGGAGGCAAGCTGTCAGTGCGCTCAAAGCTTGGATATACTGCAGTGAGAGTAGAGCACCGGGCCATTCAAACATCAATGGAAGAGAGAGGCTGGGAATTACCATACACAGACTCCGAGAGCAGATCTGTAGTTCTTGTCTGACTCAGGAAATTGTAAATGCTTTGGGGTTTCCATCAAACATGTTTGTTGTCATGATTAGTACTTATGGATTCTGCTAAAATGGTCGCTGTTTGGGGTCTCCCAGTTTAACCCCCTTTTCCGGGCATCATAATTATATATCGAGATACTTAATTGTTTTGATATTGATAATACATAACAAAGTATGATCCTTGTGTCATTATTTTTTATATATATCATTACTTTATGTAAAGGTCATGAAGGTCATGTAAATCAGAGGTTTTTAAACTGTGGTCTGGGCCTGGGTAATTTAGGGCTACATTTCTGAAAAAAATAAATGTTTGAATCCAAATACGTAAATCAAGAGATTAATCATGATTGTTAACCATAGAGATACATAGATGCCTCATTCCCAGCCGTTTCAGTGTGCTGCTATACGTAAGCCGTCTGCCATATTGGAGCAGTCCGTGAACATTCGAGAGCAAGTTTACTGATCCTCTGCAGTCGTAGTTAGAAAACATGTATTGATATGAAATAGACTTCAGCAGATGATTTTGCTAAACTAACACAATGCAACAAGACACAGACGTCAGCTGACATTAAAAAGTTACCACAGTAAAAGTAAAAACGTTAAAAGTACCATAGTAAAGCCATGTATTGAGTTAATACATATAAAAACACAAAGCAACACATTCTCACCTGTAAAAGATTATCCAATTTCTTCGGAATTTAAATCTCGGCAGTTTCACAAGCAGAAGCTGCACCTATGTGTCTGAAAAGGTTGAATAAGCCATCTACGTATACATATCTATGGTTTTATTTAACACTACAAATAACATATTTTTGTAAAAACATTTTGCAAGAAAGTTCAGAGTTGCAATGTATATAGGGGAGCGCGGGGCACAACCTAACGCGGGGTTAAATGTAACACGGACCTTTTACATAGTTAGTCAGGATCAAGCCGGTTGTGTTTCCGCTCTTTTTCTCTCGCTGCCAGAAGACGGTCTCCCGCGAATTTGTGGAAAGTTTTGATAAGATTTCATGAAGATACTGGACAAAGAGTGTTTTGACACCATACAAGTAAATTTTTTCATCATAGTTTTTTTTTCGGTTTCTGAGTTGGGTGTGTACGTCACCAAATCTAACTTTATATTGCCTTAATTACTGTCTTGTTGGCTAAAACATAGCACCGTTTTGAAACATGTCAGCAAATCCTAGCAACTGTTAGCTAGGTTTAAAATATGTTTTACACACCGGGGTTAGTTGTAGCACAGTGTACAATGATAATCAAATGAAAACAGGGAGCCACACAACTTCTAGGTTTGAGTATTTATTTATATATTTAACTTTGTTGGACTTTCACACACAATGTTGGAATTTTTTAATTTTTTAATTTAGTTTACTATGCATTGATCACTTGTTTCTTTTTTAAAAATATAGCCTGGTTTTAATGCAATAAACCCTTCAAATTTTTATTTTAAGCTCGTTTTTATTATTATTACTGTTATTATTATCAATAATAATAATTTTACATGCAGCTGCCACACATAAATTTAATTCAATTGCAATTACAATATTTGATGATTTTATTTATTTATGTATTGCTTGCAAAACTGTGCAGCCCTTTTCTATGTCTCTATCCATGATTTTGATCCATAAATAAGGATGATTGGATGAGGGATGGATGTATGGATATCTATCTATACAGATGCACAAACAATTTCAAACTATACAGATAAAATAGTACTGAATTATGTGTGTTACACACAAGTGTTACAACTAACCCCTCTGTCTGTTACAATTAACCCCGCATATGGGGTAGGTTGTAACATTTGCACTTCTGTCACTTTCAGTGCAACTGTACGAAAATGGAAGATCCTAGAAAAAAACTTTAAGTGTTCATTTGTAGCAGAGATGTGTATGTTGCTTGTGTAAAAAAAAAGATGAATCTAACTTAATTATTTTTTAAATAATTGAGCCAAAACCAAAATGTGTTAGGTTGTGCCCCGCTCTCCCCTACTTACAAAACATGTTTGTATGCAAGTATATACATTGCAACTCTGAACTTTCTTGCAAAATGTTTTTACAAAAATATATGCAGATTCGTTTTTATTTGTAGTGTTAAAACCATAGTAATGTATACGTAGATGCCTTATTCAACCCTTCCAACCATTAATGTCAGCTGACACCTGTGTCTTGTTGTATTGTGTTAGATTTTGCTGAAGTCTATTTCATATTAATACATGCGTAAAACAACACGTTTGTACATCTAGCAGTACATATCATATTTTTCAGATACATTTTTCTCATGGCTTTAGAACAATGACAACATAAATGAAATTAAAATAAATACTGTATATTTAACTATTTTGTTTTTATAGTATCACATTTACAGTTTTCTCACACAGTATGAAAGTGTGTTCACATTAGTGAAATTTAATGGGTCCATTGTCAATTGTCAGTAGTGTAGCATATATGAAGCACATCTCACATAAAAGTCACTTTCAAACCAAGCTGATTTCTGTTGGTCCAAGCGTGAACAACTTGGACCCATTGCAAAATCTTTCGCCATCACCCGGAATTCATGTTTACATGCATTCCTATTGAAATGACTGGATTTTGCCCCAAAAAATTGGTGAACTGTAGCTTAATGTGGCTTAAAATATACACCCCAAAAAATGCAAGCCTTTAAAAAACAAAACAAAAAAAGATTTACACCATTTAATTTATAGTAAAATTCCATCAAATTGATTTGAATAATCCTTACGTTTAACTGAATAATTGATTAAGGATTGTTCAATTATTTAGTTAAATTACTTAAGGATTATTCAATTCAATTTGATGGAATTTAACTATTAATTAAATTGTGTAAATCTTAAAAAAGGCTTAATTTTTGAGTGTATATGGTGCCTTTATATTTTAGGAATGGGGTCTTTCTCAAGGGTATCATCATATCATGGGGTCCTTTCCATCAAATGTTTGGAAACTCTTGGACTGCCATTACTCACTGATTTAGTCTCCCTTGTTTGTTCGATTTACAATTATTTGTTTAAAATAGCAATACAACTATGAAAATGTGATGTATTGAATCACATCATTTGTGTCGTAATGTATTATATCATGAAGTATTTAGCGATACCCTACACATATTTCTACAGGGGCATGCCTGTGACAAGTCTGGGATTCTTCTTGCCACTCTTTGACTCAGTCCCTTGTATAGTCTGCTAGTTGAGAGTCAAATGCTTTGCACCATGGGAGACGATGCTCAGGTGACGTGGTGGACATTTACACTTGTCTGAGTTTTGGGAGGGCAGACAGACAAATTGAAACCAGAGTGAATATATGCTGGGCTTCTTTGTAGTTACAAATGTTCCCCACTCCCCCTTTCATAATTCATGGGGTGTTATGCCATGTTAGCACTATAAGAGTTGCCAGGGGCTATTCCCTGGTGGTCTGTGTGGTGACAGTGATGTAGAGGCTACTTGGGGATGTGTGTGTGTGTGTGTGTGTGTGTGTGTGTGAGAGTGAGAGAGAGAGAGAGAGAGAGAGAGAGAGAGAGAGAGAGAGAGAGAGAGAGGAGAGAGAGAGAGAGAGAGAGAGAACTGTTCCTGTAATAGCTCTTGTTCTCACTCACTTGAAGACCTAAAACTAATGGGCAGTGGTAAAGTGGCTGTCACACCAGTGCTAAGAAGCCATAAATATTATAAGGAATCCCATATCTAGTGCCTTGGACCATTTGGGACTCGCATTTTAAAATGCTCATGTCTCCATTGAGGTTTAATTATGTTAGTCAAGCTCATGCATCTTTCTGTGAGTAATAGGACACCTATGAAAGGACACCTTTTTGTCATTGACAACTTAGCTGTGCGATATCTGAGGCATTGGCAGTGCTTTTTAGTCACTTCTGTTGTTTGGTTTATTTATGTTTACCTACTAGACCAGCTTTCATTGTGGTTTTACTCAAGCTTGCTTAATAGATCTTAGTCAGGGTGGCACCATATTTAATTTGTCATCTTTAAAAAAAAAAAAAAAAAAAAATGTAACCTTCAGTAGACAAAAACTCAAAAACAGACAAAACAAAAGTTTTTGAGTCCGTTTTGAAAATTATGGGATATAGTACCTTTATACAGTACATACCATTGTAAGAACTCTAAGTCTATTCCTACGACTGTAACCTTGGTTCCCTGAAGAGGGAACGAGAGGACCTATACTACAGTGTTAATTGACGCCGAGGGAACACTTTGCATGATGACGTCTTGAAGCACATGTGAAATCAGTTCAATGGTGTGGCGGAACTTCAGAGGCGGGCGACGTCACGGACCAGGAAACTATAAAGCCTGCCCAAAGCAAAGCAGCGCTAGCTTCGTAAAAGTCTGAAGTAAGTCGCTGACAGGCACGTAGGAGATATGGCAAGGTGACGCAGCGTCTCGTTCCCTCTTCAGGGAACCGAGGTTACAGTCGTATTCGAGGCGTTCCCTTTCAAGGGAACTCGGCTGCTTCGATTGACACTGAGGCAACGTCTATACTAGGAATGGGCGATATCTTATCGTTTGCGATATATCGTTGAAAATTCTCCTCACAATAAAAATGTGTCTCCTCACGATAATAACGATATGTCTAGTTGATGACGTAGTTTTGTGTGCGGACATTCTCTGTGCGGAGTGAAAACAAGCATGGCGGAAGGCGGACGCGAGGCTGATGAGGAGCTTGTTGTTAAGCGAGGAGCTACCTCCACAATTTGGAACTGGTTTGGTTACAGAAAATCAGATGAGGAGCAAACTACCGTAATATGCAAAGTTTGCAGAAAAACGGTGGTTACAAAGAGTGGAAACACGTCCAATTTGTTCCACCACCTGAAACACAAACACAAACCAGAGTATGACGAATGTCTGAAGATACGCGAGGCAACGGAGGCGAAAACTACAAGTGGACCTAGGGGTAAGAAAATTACCACCCAGACGAAAATTGCCAGCGCATTTGCTAGTTGCGTCCCTTATGATAAGCAAAGTAAACGATGGAACGAATTGACGGAAGCAGTGGCGTTTTGTTTGACAAAAGACATGTTGCCATTCCAAATTGTCGAAAAAGAAGGATTCAAGCGAATGATCCATAAACTGGACCCAAGATACAACATGCCCTCAAGGAAGTACTTTTCCAAAACAGTCCTGCCAGCGATGTATGAAGAGTGCCGCGGTAGGGTACAAACATCACTGTCTACGGCGGATTTTTATGCTTCAACTGCCGACATGTGGAGTAGCAGAACGACCGAGCCGTACATTAGCCTTACGGTCCACTACATAACGAGTGACTGGAGTTTGAACAGCTGTTGCATCCAGACAAGTTTTTTCCCAGATGACCACACGGGTGAAAACATCGCGAGTGGCTTGAAGCAGTTTCTTCAAGAATGGGATTTAGATGAGGAGAAACAGGTGTGCCTAACAACGGACAGCGGGGCCAATATAGTAAAAGCAGCCACTCTAAACATGTGGACAAGACTGTCTTGCTTTGGCCATTGTCTACACATTGCTATTGGTAAGTTTACTCTTTTTCTCTTAGTGTCAGTATATTTAATGCATGCACACTGAGCAAACATGAGCTTAATATATTAACTGTATTTATGTATTTGTTTCTGGATTACTATGCAGTATTTTGAACAGCAATTCATTACATTAGCTAATGTTTATATTATGTGTATTTAATATTAAATGTTTATTTATTTAATATTTTTTTTAGTTTTATCTATTTTAATTTTAACTTCACTATAACTTTTTTTAAAACTTTTTTTTTGTTTGTTTTTTATTGTATTTATTTTATTCTTGTGCAAAAGAAACATAAATAAATGCATAAAAATAAATAGTTTTGTTGTTGTTTTGCAGAGAGAAGCATGAGGGATACCAGGATTGACAGAGCTGTGGGAGTCTGTAAGAAGATTGTTAGTGTTTTTTCGCACAGCTGGAAAAAGCAGCGAACACTCAAAGATGCTCAAGTAGAACTTGGCCTTCCGCCACACAAACTTGTGACTGAATCGCCAACACGATGGGGATCAAGGCAGAAGATGATTGAGCGGATACTTGAGCAAGAGAAGGCCATTACGCAAGTCCTGGCTGCTGACAGGTCAACCAGGCATCTGGTGCCTACTTGGCAGGATATTGATGTCCTAGACTCTGTCAGTAAAGCACTTGGGCCTCTTCTTGATTTTACAGATGCCCTCTCTTCTGAAAACTATGTCACAGTGTCATGCTTGAAGCCTACTCTTCACCTATTCAACAGTGAGCTGCTGCAGGGGAAAGATGAAGACACCGATCTCACCAGGAAAATAAAAAGTTCAATATTGGACTACATGAACACCAAATATGGTGACCAAGAGGTTCAGAAACTGATCAACATGGCAACAATTCTTGATCCACGCTTCCGCACTCAGTATATGAGTCAAGAAGAGATCCTGGACATCAAAGCCAGAGTAGTCAGAGAGGTGGAATCCCTTTCTGTCATGCCAAGTGATGCTGGCTCTTCTACCCATTTAACGTCATCTGAATCAACAAAAGAAGCTCAGAGTGCATCTAAAAGGCAGAAGAAGAGTCTTGGAAGTTTTTTCAAGAAACCAGCTGCTGAGATGACCACCACCCTTTCTGAAACGGAGAAAATTGAGGCTGAATTAAACAACTACCTGCATGGGCCACTTGCAGATGGTGAAAGCAATCCCCTTACGTGGTGGAAGGTACATGAGGTGAATTTCCCTAACATCAGTCGTTTGGTGAAAAAGTACTTGTGCATCCCCGCCACTAGTACACCCTCAGAGAGGGTGTTCAGTGCTGCTGGAAATGTAGTGACATGCCAAAGGTCTCTTCTGAAACCAGCTACAGTGAATATGTTGGTCTTCTTGACCAAAAATCTTAAGGTGTGAGCCCTGTTCTCTTTTTGAAAGCTACTGAATCACACTAGTATGTGTGTTATGCAACTTGCACTACCAGACATGTTCATGTCAGCCTTATTTCTATATTTTGCAAGAGTATATCAGTGTTTACAGTTTAATTACACTTTTATTTAAATTTAATTTATTGATTTGTTTTTTAATTTATCATCTTGTTTTGCACTATTTTGTAAACTATCTGAAGACATAGTTGGGATCATTACTTTTTGATACAGTGTTTGCACTATTTTTACAATTTGTTCCATGGGACAAGAGTGTTGATAATTTAACTACCTAATTGGTGTTAGCATGTTTCACTTACGTATTATATTTACATTCTAAGAGTGTGTTTCACTCTGAACTTCTTTACTTTATCAGGATTTGTTTGAAGTTATACTCTGTTGTAATTTTGAAAGACAACTGAAGACATGGTTGGTGATTGTTACTTTTGCTGTTTGCTTTGCACTATTTTTCCACCATGAGAGTATAAATAAATAAAGAATCTGTGTTTACATTTTAAACTTGTAATTGATTTGAATTATTATTGTTATTGTGTAATTGTTGTGTGATGTTTTTCAGCACAGTCACTGGAACAACTTAAACATAACATAATCTGATATTTTACAGAAGAAAATAATTTATCGTCATTTGTATCGTTATCGCAATAAATCCCTGAAATTATCGTGATAAATTTTTTAGGCCATATCGCCCATCCCTAGTCTATACCAACGCCTCCATAGCGACAAGTGTCTGTCCTGTGTGAAATCGCATTGAGCAGCACTAGGACAAGAGCACCTGAGACCCTGGTGTAGTCTGGGTCCAAAGAGTAGAACCTTACAAATGTGTGCAGTGAGGACCACCCTGCTGCATCATATACATCTTGGAGAGCAACTCCTGACATAAGGGCCTTAGAGGCCGCCATACTTCTAGTAGAGTGGGAATGGACAGCCATAAGTGAAGGCTATCCTACCGACTCATAAGCAGGTGAGAGAGCCTCAACCAGCCACTTGCACATCCTCTGCTTAGATGCAGGGGACCCTTTGTTAGGGGGCCCGAAACATACAAACAACTGTTCAGATTTACGCCACAGGGCAGCTTTGTGGGCATAGGCATCTTGCGCCCTGACTAGGCATAGCAGGTTATTATTTTCCTGGTCCAAGTTTTGGAAAGGAGGCGGACAAAAGGCCTGCAGCACAATAGATCTATCCACATTAGTGGCGACTTTAGGAATGTATCCTGGTCTAGGATGAAGGAACGCTTTAACCATGCCAGGTGCAAATTCCAAGTATGAGGGTGTAACCGACCGTGCTTGCAGATCTTCTATTCTTTTAAGAGATGAGATAGTGAGGAGGAACAAAGCTTTCAAGGTCAGAAACTTGGCCGGAACCTCCTCCAATGGCTCGAAGGGAGCCAGGGAAAGGCCTTGCAGGAAAAAGGCCAGATCCCACGTTGCCACCCTGGTACGAGCTGCAGGCCCTGTAGGCCCTTTACCCAAAGACATTCCACCCAAAGGAGAGTGGTAAGCACTTATGGCCACCACATAAACCTTTAAAGTGGACGGGGATAGACCTTCAGTGAACCACTCCTGCAGGAACTCCAGCACTGTACTAACCGGGCAGTTAACTGGGTCCAACTGATGGTCACCACACCAAGAAGTGAAAACTCTCCACTTCAGGGCATACAATTTCCTCGTGGAGGGAGCTCTGGAGTGTAGAATGGTCTCAACAACCTCAGTTGAGAGACCTGTCCCTATGAGCTGGGCCCCCTCAAAGGCCAAGCCCACTAGGTTCAACAGTTCTGGATGGGGTTGAACAATCGAGCTCCCTGCTTTGGACAGAAGGTCCCCCCTGACTGGTAACCCCAAACTCGGGCCAGCCACCGTAGGGCTATAATAAGCTGGCAAATTTGGTCCCTGCGAACTCTCTTCAGAACTCCCGGGAGCAGAGCGATCGGGTTAAAAAGCATACAAACGTAGCCTCTGCAAGGTTTGTACCATGGCATCTAGTCCCAGGGGAGCTGGATGCGTGAGGGAGAACCAGAGTGGACAGTGAGACGTCTCTCGATACGCAAACAGATCAGAACACCCTCCATATCTGCTCCACCACCTCGGGGTGGAGCCTCCATTCCCCGGGCTCCTGCCTCGACAGGATGTCTGCTGCTATATTCTGGGACCATAGGAGGATATGTTGCGCCAGTTTGCAGAGTGTATGATTTATATAGGCGACCACCTATGTATTGTCTGTGCGGACAAGCACATGATGGCCCCTGAGGTCTGTGAGGAAATTCTTCAGAGCAAGAAATACAGCCAACATCTCCGGGCAGTTGATGTGCCATGAGAGATGATGGTCCATCCACAGACCCCGAGTTGAGCGTCCTTCCAGGATCGCTCCCCAGCCCGTGAGGAAGGCATCTGTCATTAGCATCTTGCGACGACAAGAAGTTCCTAACACGGGGCCCTGGGACAGGCCGCGTGACCCTGATCATGCGAAAGGAAAAACCCTTTGGTCCTGAGCCACCACTGCAAGGGTCTCATGTACAACAGGCCAAAAGGTATCACATTGGACGCTGCTGCCATCAGACCAAACAGTCTCTGAAACTCATGAAAGACTGTAGACACATCTGAAGACTGTAAGACCCGGTTTCCCTACTGGAGGGGGGTACATGTTCTGTGGCCCCTTTCTCCAGCAGAGTTTTCACTTCTTGTTCCATTACCAGAACCTGCTCGGGGCCTACCACGTTGGATAGGACCCCCATAAACCTGGGTGGGTGAGACCCGAACTGTATTTGATAACCCTTTTAAATGGTCGGCAGGACCCATATTTGGCAGTAGCTTCCATGCTGTCAAAAATTATACTAGAGGTACCAGCCTCTCTAGACTGGCTTCTGGATTTTGTTGTTGTTGTGCAATCAGTCCGACGCGCTATAACGGCGAACCGGCAGGGAACGACCGAACTGACTGCTCTGGGACCCTCATCGGAGGGGGCGGGCATCCCAGGACTACTACGTTTCCGGGTGGACCCTGAGATAGTGGCGGGGTTAGCATACCGGTCCCCTGAGGGCAGTGGGCACCGTAAAATGAGATGTTAACCGCTTTACTTAGGGGATACTGCCTTCGTTGGCCTGACCCCTCGGGCATCAGGACCTTTTCCCCGCAGCCTTCTTGGAAATAATGACAGTCCTCAGATCCGTATTACCCCTTGAAGGCTGCGGTTGAGAGCGCTTTCTCTGTCCCCAATATTTTTGAGGGGGAGCACTGGAAGCTACGCTCTGCTTTTGTGTGGGAAGGTGTGAAGAGCTAGCTTTAGATGTTTGGGGCTGCTCCCGCTCTGCAGACCCGGAGACATGAGAGTGGCGGGGGAGGAGTTTCTGGAATGCAGCCGCCTGTCTGGCTGCCTCGTGGAACCTCTCGACGACTGAGTTAACAGCGTCGCCGAAGAGGCCAGAAGGTGACAGGGGTGCATCCATAAGGAAGTTTTTTATCTCTCTCTTTTATATTGCTCAGTTTGAGCCATAGATGCATGTCAGTGGCCACCAAGGCTGCCATAGAGCGGCTGATAGATTTAGCCGTCTCATTGGTGGCACTGAGAGATAGATCTGTGGTCCTACGCAGTTTGCAAGCCACGTTAGGGCCAATACCCCCGCTCTCATCCATATCTCCTAACAACTCAGCCTGGTAGACCTGCAGCAGCGACATTGTGTGTAGGCATGCTGCAGCCTGACCAGCAGCTGAATAAGCCTTACCCACCAAAGCTAATGTTGTTCTAACTGGCTTGGTGGATAATACCGGGGCCTTTAGGGAAGATGCTGATTCAGGGGAGAGATAGCTCGCGAGCGTCTCTTCCACCTTTGGCATCTCTCCATAACTGTGCTCTTTATAGTTTGAAATAGAGGAATAGTTGGATGTTTGTGCACTATAAACTCTATATGAAAATGGTTTCTCCCACAATCTCGACACCTCGGTGTGAAGATCGGGGAAAAACGGAAGGCCCCTGCATTGAGGTTGTGAGTGAGATGGCACGAAGCGTTCGTCTAATTTACTTTTTGTATGAATGTCCTGCTTATCTGCTGGCCGTCGAGACTTAATCTTTCCACAGCTCTCGTTACAACCTCAACTAGCTCCTCAAAAGTATGAGACTGAGGTGGCGAATCCTCAGTATCTCCTGCTTCAACACTGACAACATCTAAATCCTCAGAACTAGCTGCATTGTTTGTGCCTCAATCGGGGTGGAAGTAACTGCAGCGCGTGCTTCCAAACCCTGAGAGAAGGCACTGGATCTATCAGGTGTAGGTAGAGTTAAGGCTGGGCCCGTCTCTAACCCCGCTGATAGATCCATTTGCGAACCCCAAGTCAGAAGTCACCGGTGTGCCTCTGTTTCTCCGTTATTATTTCGACATTATGAATACAATTGCTGCCCTTAAATGTTAATCTGGAGTCTTGCAAACTTAAAATAAACCTGAAATAAAATAAACTTTTGTTTATAACTAGGAATATTAGATTTAATTTTTTATAAGGAGCTGTTTTTGTTTTATATGCTGCTAAGAAGAGTCAAGTATAGCCACATCATTGTTCATCCCTCAGCGTCAATCGATGCAGTGCGGATTCCCTTGAAAGGGAACTTTCTTTATGAATTTTGACAATACAAGGTTGCGAGAATGTGATATGCCTTAGTGTGATCATCAAATCGCAATGGCTGTGATGTAATTATTCAGACAGTGCATGAAAGGACAAAAACACAACAAATTGCAAGCACAGTCTTAAATGTGTTAAATGAAGTCTTGAATGTAAAGAGTTGTGAGAAAATAGTATCTGTCAACCTGCTCTAGTAAACCTGCTGCTGTCGGTCATTAAGGATAATCAAAGGACAAAAGAAAATGAGATAATCCCTCACTGCTCTTGAATGAATATCTTTTGTAGCTTTAATAAGGATTAATCTATATTTAATTTATAATTTATGCAGTGAAGACTGTGAAGTGTTTGATAACTTTATTCTAATTTCTGAATCCTACCTGTTAGACCTACCTAAAAATCACAAAGCACGTTTTACAAGGTTACATGGTTCAAAAACAATGAAAACATAGCTTTTTGTGCATTTTGACAGGACAAGTAAAAATCAGAACTGCCTAATGTTAAAATGTATAGCTTTCAATTATATGGTAATTTGGAATGGCTATAAATAATGGCTAAAATTGAGGAGAAAAAATTTAAATAAATTAGTTTGTCAACAAAGAGAAGCGTCAAGGTCTCCCTGTGGGTTTCCGTCGAAATGGATGCTCAATGGTTTAAAGTTTGAATGCAAAGAATTCAGGCCACATGTTAGTATTGTAATTTCATTGTTCTGTAGAAAAAAAGTGCGCTTGTGGGGTCAGGTTTAACTTCTTTTTTTTTCCTCATGATCAGATGCCATGCCTGTTTTCTTCAAATGCAGTTTGAAGACATACTTTTGGGTTTTTCACAATTTAAATAGTTAATCCAGGGTCATTATTAACCCCCAGGCAAACATAGTCGTTTTGCATATATCACACAGTTCATAGATTTTTTAATTAATCCTTTGTATATAGCCAGGGGAACAGTTAGAAGAGGGCTTAAATTATTTGAATTTTTGGACATTGAATTTTGCTACATTCATTGCGGGACATTTAATGAAAATGCAGTCGCGAGTGTCTTAACTGAGTGTAAATGCAATAAAAAAAAAAAAAACATTTAAATTATCATTTTGCTACAGTTTTTGCTTGAATATATTAAACATATCTAATCATTTCTGTAATACATTTTAATTTTAATTTTGCAACTTATGAAGCGTTAAAATCAGTATTCAATTTACATATTAAAACTAGTCTATGAAATGGAAAATGTAAATTATATTATTGAATTATCATTTTCATTTTGCACCAAACGTTGCACAAATGTATTGGAAAATGTAAATTTAAATACAGAAATGCATAGCCATTTTACATATTGCATTGTCATTTTACATATTGGATTGTCATTTTGCATATTACATTTCAAATTGAATATTTCTACCCAAATGCTTCCATACATTTTAGACGTCTCTATTATGATTTTTTTTAAAGCCCCTAACGCTTTCAGCTCTGTGATTGGTGGTCCAGCTGTAGGGTCAAGCCATAGACCTTATTCAGAGCAGCTCCATGACAGGTATGAAAGCGAGGCTGTGAGGGATAGACTTACCATATTTTCAGTGGCATCTGCTGTAAAAAGCTGTAAATCTCCTAGATCACTTATACTGTTCCACAGCTTATATTGTGTGGGTTTTTTTCTCTGAAATTTCTCAGAAATATATCTTTGCAGTGTTTAGTCAGCAGAATTATCCAAAAACACAATAAATAACAGTACAACCCACTGAAGAGAAGTTTGTCATTCACAGTCTCGTTTCATTGCCATTATAAATCAAAGATGGCGCTGCTGTGAATAAGGTCTGTAGCCAGCCAAATTCTAGATTTCAAATGACAGGAAAATTGACATAATCCCTCTAAATGGGTGAGGCTTATAATAACTACGTTTATGACACTTTCCGCCTGCTGTGGGGAACACCATCGGAGAAAAACCTTGCTGATAAAATAGCTTGCGCTGTTCTCAGCAAGCAACATTAATGAGGAGGACATTGTTGCTAATTTATTATCCACGCCGTTTTCAAGATAAGCTTTTGAAGAAAAGGTGGAGTTAATCGGCAAGGAAAGACCTACACCAGAGCTTAATTTTGTGCAGAAAGGCTTAGCTTTTTAAAGCATTTCAACCACAGCAATTATAAGCAATATCACTGGATTACGGCATCAACCAAGAAGCTAAAGCTTTACTGCTAGAATTGTTTGTTGTGTGGGTAAGTTCTGTAAATTCTAATAAGTCACGTGACCACCTCTGCCACTGATTTATGTTAAGCTTTAGTTGAGAAAACAGTTATTTTGCAGAATTACTGGTCAGTCTGTACATTTACATTTCCGCATCATATTTACATTTTTCCAAAATCATAATTGTAATACGGTCTGTTACATACATTTAATCGGCTGCTGTGCCAGTCTAATGATATGATTTATTATCAGCATATGCAGAAGTGTCTGTCGCTAATGTGCTTTGGTCTCAGTGCTGTCATGTGTCGGCTTACAATACATTTAGTTGGTTTTGTGGCCAGTTGTCACCATACTCCTCTAAAATGCACACAACGATTGTGTTATGATGCAATTCTTTGTAATGATGATTTCCATTTTATTACTTTTTGTTTAATTTTGGTGATAAATTGCATTTCTTGTCAAAGGTAACTTATGCAGTACTATAGAAGAGGACACAGAAAGCTAGGCTGATTTTAGGGTGAGTTTACTTTTTTCCCGACGAGGGAAGGGGGTGAGAGGGCTAAGGTTCAAGAGTCACGGTTTGAGATATATATATATATATATATATATATATATATATATATATATATATATATATATATATATACTAATGTTTAGTTTATGATTGGTAATCTATTGCAAACTTAACATGTAACAGTCTAGCACTGTATCATTTCAGACCTAATACTTACTTTTTAGCTCTGCGAAACCATGCTAGCCCAGTGTTTCATAGACCAGGGATAAAAGTAGGGGTTTAAAAGATCTCAGATATCCCAGTGTTAAGCGCAGTTTGTGAGTTTGTGTAGATATCCAATATGCAAATGCCCCTTAATTGTCCATTATTTTTCTGCGCACACAAACACACACTCTCACCCCTATGTAGCCAGTAGAGCCGATGCTCTGGTCAGATGTAACCCAGCAGTGGAATGCAGATGTGTTTTAAAGCTGGTTAATAAGCAGCTTTGGGTTTCTCACTGCTCCCTTCCAGCCTTTAACAGCATGTAAGCACTTACTCATCTAGATTATAATACCATGGTTGGAAGCTTTAAAAACACTCACAGTTTACACAAAGAGAAGCTAATTACGTTTCATAGAATCACAGAGACAGGCAATAAATTATTTCCCATACTTGCACTGAAGACTAGTCAAAGACAGATCTCATGAAACCACATAAAACAGATGATCCCTGTGGTTAAATCATCCATAGAGTACTGCTTTGAGTTTGAGGATCGTGGTTTATTAGTTAATTCCCAACATCTGATATTCCTTTGAATATGTGAAGACTCCAACTTAATGAGGGGAGTGAGAGTTAAAAGAGCTCTCATAGTTTCTGTGTTCGCTGTGAAAATGAAACGTGTTTATCTGGCAGCAGACAGTGGCCCTCTAATCTACATCTCTTACAAGTGTTTCTTGAAGGAGAGAAGAAGAAGAGACTGCGGTTGAGTGTTTCCCTTCGCTCCCTTGAGTGTAATAGGCTTTAAGTAGTCAGGTGGTTTTTTGTAGAAGGCTGTAGTTAGGCACTCGTGTAATTATTTGATCACCTGTCACACATTATTGCATTACAACGCATTACATCTTCTACAGCAGAAATTCCCAAACTTGTTTTTGTCTGCCAAACCCCTTTGACCTATAATATTTACTTGGAAGTACTCCCTGAGATTTTAATTGAATATTTCAATCATTTAACAATACATTTACACATTCACAAGTAGTTCCCTGATATTCAACGCATTCTCATCCCAAGGCGTCATCTTATTCACACTTTTGACCATGCTTCAACATCCGACGCACATGGCACCCTTTAGCGTCAGGTAGATGACGCTCATCCTCAGGCGTCATCTAACGCCTTTAGCGTCAGTTAGATGACGCTTCCGTTTTTAGCGTCAGTTAGATGACGCTTCCGTTATGGGTAGGTTTAGGTCTGGGGTAGGGTTAGCGTCTCATATTGACGCTAAAGGGTGCCATGTGCGTCGGATGTTGACGCATGGTCAAAAGCGGCAGTTAGATGACGCCTTGGGATGATTAATGGTCACAGGACATGCAGGTAAACAAATGACAAAATAAAGAAATAATCAATAATAAATACTATTTTTGGTATTTTATTTTGATTGTTTTTCATTTAAAACTATGTATTATTATTTGTACTTTTTTTGTTTATTTAATCCATGAATTAATTAATAACTTTTTATGCTTTAATTTAATCATCTCATGAACCCCCTGAAGTTCCTTTATGATCACCAGTTCGGAAAACCCTGCTTAATAGAATCAGATTTGAATACTGAACCTGAATACTGATATTAATTTCCTTTTTTAGAATAAAATTTGAAAAAAGAAAAAGAAAATTGATGTTGTGATAATAGGATCCCTGCAGTTCTTCAGTTAGTTTCCTCTCTCATGTCTTCAGCCAGCTCCTTTCTTTCTGCATCCCGTAAGACATAATGGCCAAAAAACAGATGGCCCCAGATGGAATCCATTTACCCCCATTATCGAAGCAAAGCACCTCCATCTGCTAACTGCTGGACTAAGTTGTTAGATATTTGACAGTAAAGTTTGTTATGTCTCTAAAACAAATGGAATACATGTGTGATAATTGTGTGAGTTGGACTGCGGGGCGCTTGCAGATGTCCTCCAGGATGTTGGTTAAACACATGCTTGCGGGATGCCGTAGATGGGGAGGGCTTCACTGCAGGAAGCTATCTCAAATAATGTGCTAACATGGTTTATTCAGAAAATGCCAGAATCTGCCAGCTTTTCTGAAAATGCCAGCTTTTGGAGCCAATCATCCACACTCACTCTTAGGGCAAGTGAAAATTAGTGAAAAGAAATTGTTATATTTTTTCTGTCAGTGCGGTTTTAAATGCAAACCCACATCACAGCGTCGGGAGTTGTCCAGTTATTTTTGAAAGTAGTGTTTCATAATTTCTGCAGAACGTGGATCAATGGCATTGGCTTTCTGGTTGTGAGTAAAGTTTTAATGCAAAACTACACTGTAATTCCAATACACTAATAATAGGTTGATTCTGCGCTATTATCATAAAGAAAGAATCTTAACCCTGTTATTTAAAGAAAGCAAATTACATGCTGCCCTTCTTTGGTAGATGTGTATGTGCCAGACGTTAGCTTGTGTCTTGTGTATAGTCTGTTTGTACATTTGATGTTCTAAATGCTTGAATGCAGATTTCAGTTTTACAGTGGCGCACACTATGACTTCTACATGAATCAAATGCAACCCCCACTCATGGGCAGTGTGAATGAGAATGGATGTCCTGAGGCAGTGGAATGGACTTTTACATCCAATATGGTTATGCTCCACAGTGTGCATTACATGTTTTACTAGTAGTGGTATATGTTGTAGTGGCTCAGCACTAACGGTGTCCTGCTGGCCTGGAGCCGGTGTGAGAGAGTTTCAGACAGAACTATCATATACAACCGTCCGTCAATGCATAGCTGCAGTGCTACTGACATTTTTACATTCATTAATTTTGTACATCCATTTTTATGCCTTGCAAAATTGTTTGATTTTCTGAGATGTATTCTACATTGTCACAAATTCTCCCATTGGCACCTGCCGTTTTGCCATTGCCACTAAGAGAATGATATCTAGCTGGTTAATATAGCTGAGGTTTTGACGAAATAAAAAAAAAAAGAAGAAAAAAAACCTTGTGATGTATGGTCTTCAAAGCATCAGTAAGTATTAGAAGTTGAAACAAGTAATATTTTGCATTTACGAAAAAATATTTGCTGATTTTAGCTAAAGTGCCCACAATATCCTGTCGATGTTGGTATTACCAGATGTTGGTAAAAACGAACAGCTCACATCAGTCGTCTATATTTTGTTGCCTTCAGTTAGTGGAAGAAAGCCATTAGCCGTGAAAGGAGAGGTCAGAATGGCTGGGGAGAGACGAGTGCCCTTGTTGCCCTGTGTTTAATGGTGGCAGCAGATGCCCCAGATCATTGCGGCAGCCTGCCACGGTCTACCGCTGTTTTCACAGCATGGGCTTTTGCGGGGACCGCCTCAGCCCTGGGAGTGGCCTGTGTTTACTTTGCCACCTGCGAGACGGGAGGGGTTGGGCACACAGGATCAAACACACAGGGGCATGAAGAACACAAGCGGGTTAAATCAGTGACTGAATTCACGGCTATACTGCAAGGATTTGCCTGTTCGTGAAGGGTGGGATTAGGTAGAATTCCAAAGCCAGACGGAATGTGTGAGTTTCAGCAGTTTGGGAGACAGAGGTTAAAGATCTAGTCTTAAAGAGGGAAGATGACCTCAGCTCGGTGATGAGAGAACCCCAAGTCATTCATGAAGATGCATTTTCCCATGACAAATGGTTTCTTTACGACACCACATGTCTCTAAATATTATTTTCGACTTTGTGTCAAGCCAGTATTTAAGAAAACATTCAGAATTTATTTCATCCTCAAGCCAAACTGACAGGACAGAGTGGCTCATCATTAGCACAATTTGTTTTATTATATCTTCGTGGTTATGTAGGTAAAATATTCCTCTCACTGCTCACAATGAGAGAGAGAGAGAGAGAGAGAGAGACAGAGACAGAGACAGAGAGAGAGAGATAGAGAGAGAGAGAGAGAGAGAGAGAGAGAGAGAGAGAGAGAGAGAGAGAGAGAGAGAGAGAGAGAGAGAGAGAGAGAGAGAGAATGATAATTCTCCCTTTTCTGAAGTTTGTCTCTTTGGGAATAACGGCTCTGCCAGACTGTATATGGTCCTGGCACTGATGACTGGAGTACTATGACCAATTTTACAACTGCAACACTTCCCACTTAGCAAATCCAGACCTGGCAGGAGATAACTTCGTGGTCATATTTTACATGACCATATAGAGTATGTTTGCAAATATTGAACAGGAAAGAGACACAAGTCAGTAAATTAATAGAGATACACCTATTTTATCATTTAGTCCACTCTAGCCTGTCTACGATAGCAGTAAAGCAGTTATTGATAAAAAATAAATAAATCACACGTCAACCAACATGTATTGTGTGTTAACCTAAAGAACACAACTCTATACAAAATAAGCATTCTGTAACCTAAATAGCCTAATGTAAATCAAATTAATCGTATTATCCATATTAGGACAAACAGCATGATTGTGACATTTTTATACAATAACAATAACAGGAAATGAAAATATTGAGTAACTCGCATTTTACATCCAATATTGCCTTTATGCACAGTGGTGTTGTCCCTGAATGAATCCTCGTTTCTGAATGAATCGTTTAAATAAGTGGTTCTCAACCTTTTTTACTCCAAGTCTCCCCTCCTCTCCGAAACAATACTTTTTTATTCACAAAAACATTTGTATTCTAGTGTTATTACTTTTCAACTCCTTATTATTATATTTTTAAACAACATAACTTCAAGATAGATTTAAACATTAAGAGATCTTTTTTTTGCAAACATACTTTGCAAAAATGTCACATTTTTACAACTTAAAAGTACTTACTTTGCTCAGTTATACAGTAACTTAAACAAATAAGCACAAGTCAACCTGCCATAATAAGCAAGACCACAGGGAGATGCCAAAGGACTATATATAGCTACTATATGGATCCATTCAGAATTATTAAAAACACCAAAACCTCTGAAGGTGGGTCGATATCATCAGTGAACAGTTCCTCTGTCAGAACAAGCAATTGTGTGTGTCTGTGTTTGGAGCATCTGATGCCCACGTGTACATAAACAAAGATCCTCACAAACTTCTCCAAAACATGCTTCTTTGGCGAGCATCCATTATAAAACACTCACAGTACATTCATTTTGACAACTACGTGAATAAACTGAACAGAAATACGATGTTATATCGATCAGTGAGCCGAGAGTGCACATACAGGGTTTGCTTTGTTAATTAAAAAAAAAGTTGTATGTATTAATAATAAAATTAATGAATTATATTAATATATTTAACCCTCTGGGGTCTAAGGTGTTTTTGGGGTCCTTGAGATGTTTTGACATGCCCTGACATTCGTACTTTTTTCAGTTGCTTATAAACATATTAATGGCACAGGTGAAATTACACTCTATTTAGCTCAAACAGGGCTAATATAATATGTGAGCAACATGTATGTACATGTTTGTATTTTTTAGAGAATATTGTTTATGCATGGTTATTGAAAAAATGAAAAATTAAAGTTTCTGAAATAAGGCCACAAAACACATACTAAATATCTGTCCACAAGACTTTTGACTAATGGATGTTGTCGCCTAGAGTTTTTGCTTCAAAATGATCTGAAAATCATCCTGCCTAATCATTCACATAAAACAATAGATTGTTTTAAATTGTGATAAACATTTTTTTGTTTGGAAAGGCAATATGCGAATGGGTGTGAACGGCACAACGCCCTCATGAATAATTAGGGGGTTCTCACCTGAGAAGACAAAGACCCGCATAATAATGAGCCTTTCATTCAGGTGTGTCACAAAAGAAAGAATGGGAGGACAATATATATATATACACACACACACACACACACACACACACACACACACACACACACACACACACACACACACACACATATATACTGTATATACAGTGTATATATAATCAAAATATAAATGAAAGTCAAAAGCACATTTTTAGTCATACCTGGAAACAAATCCTGTTCAAATAGGTTATATGGGCCATTCTATAGAATTGGTTCAAAGTTAGAGTTGGAAACATCTTGAAAAGAAAATTGTCTTTTTCCATAAATCTCTTCAAAAGTATTATTTTTTAAAGTAATACATTTTATCATACTTATTTCAAAGTTAAGGATTCGTTATTTTGATATAGCTTGCATTGGAACAAACACTATAACAGTTGATTAGTTTATTTTTGACAAAACATACTATATATTTAACATATGAGCAGAAACTGTCTAACAAAAGCTTATTTGATGTCTATTTTAGAGTAAAAACTTTATAATCTATCCAAAACTAGTCAACGAAATGTTGTCATTACAGACGCTGTTCTATATCGCGATTAGAACAAATCTCAGTAGGCTATAGCATAGTTTGGATGTGTTCATGTAAAAATAACGTTTACTGATGTAGGAGCGAGAGTGAATGAACAAACAGATACACAATTCATATTTAAACAGTCTTTGTGCAGTTTACAGACACTATTCAATAACGCGATTAGAACAAAGCACTTAAGAATAAATAACTTACTACATCAGCTGAATCCGTGCTCCTCGAAATGAAACTACCAGCGCTTCTGAGGTAACTTTTCCAGGATTATTACGATAGTATTATTCCTCACAGCACAGCAAGACGAGGTAAAGTACAAGATTCTTATTAAACTGGATGTTTTATCCAGCTGATGTGGGCGTTTTCATGACTTGCCTCAACATTTGTGTTTGAATAGCGCGCACTCTCAGTGGCCGTGGTCACATTAACACGTAATGCGCTATAATTAGCTGAAAGGAAAAAGACTGCCATCTCTCTTTTTTCATACAGATTACATAAACTGAAAATATTTGTTTTTTTATATAAATTACTTCATTTAAAAGAAGAAAATTTCAGCTTTATAACGAACAATCTGTCCTGTCTGTTTGACAAGTATTTACTGAGTTACAGTTAATTTTCGGACGCGTTTCAGAATGAACTTCACTGACAGAGAGAAGATAAAATTTGCATCATATTTATTTTTCTCTATTTGACAAAAAGCAGAACACTTTGTTTTTATTGTTAGTATCCACAAAAAAATAAACACTTAACAGGATCTAATGATGTACAACACTTATATGTAAGATCAAAATCAACAGAGTAATTTGAGTCTCTTGCACTGATAAGGAAAAAAAGTGAGCTCGTCGCGCCGGCGCGATAGCCGACCCGAGAGGGTTAAATTAATTTTAAATGATCTTGCTGCACCTGGTTGTGAACCACTAGTTTAAATGAATAATTTAATTATTACTCATTAAGTCCTTTGTCGCCACAATGTCGGACCAATGTAACCTGCAGAAAGTCAGTCGCTGTCAGTCACTGAGTACTGACTGTTTCCTAAAAAACACACACACACACACACACACACACACACACACACACACACACACACACACACACACACACACACATCTGTGTGTATCTGGTAATAGTTTTATCAAATGAAACGTTAACAGCTAAAACAGCTCTGGAGATGAAGTTCGTGTGGAGTTTCCTCATTTAGAGAGACACTGAAAACGCATGAGTGTCATGCATGCTTTAGTATGTGTAGTAGATTCATACAGTGAAGCGCAGAGTATGCAGAATTCATATTTAAATAGCAGACATTTGTGGTTTAATATTCACAGACACTAGTTCATATCATGATTTGCCTACAGCCCTACTTTTGATTTATTCTCATAAATTTAGCTGTGAAAATGTTATTTTTATGATGGGGTTCCCTCCGCATTTTGCACATTGTGGAAATCACAGTGTCCTACTAAGTACAATGAAACGATTCATCATGTTAAGCTAAAAAAAGGATTAGGCCTGAATGTGTAGTTCATGTTTGTTTAATGAAGCTGACATATATTGCTTTTCCCATTGGCAGTACAGTTCTGAAAAGTGCTTCATTCTGAAATATTGCTATATTTTGCTAGAAACACTGACCCAAACCAAATAAATCCGAAGACACATGTGTATGACTTATAATGAAGCAATTAAACTTTGACATGTTTTATTAGTAATGGCTAAATATGAGCATGTGTTGGCTTGCTGTGGATGTGTCCCAGGGCACCAATGCGTGTCGCTATCATAGCAGAGACGATAAGCTTTGTGCTCGCCTTTGACCCCACACCTCATTAATCAACTGCTTGTGAATATCGGACCTCCTCCACCTACCTCTCAAACATGCCATCTAATTCAGCTCTAAAAGATACATAAAACTCCACCAAGCAACACACACACACGGACGAGAGGAGACTGGGTTATGCGATTTCGATCTTTCAATTAATATTAGTGTTTTTCTGATAATGTGACTATTTGAAATTCAAGTTGTCATGAAACTGAAGTTGAGATAGTCTTTTCTTCCCTATTGTGACGTAGGGCTTTGCCCATCGGGAATTGATTGGATTGTTGGATCATTATCGATCTCGTGTGAGTGACAGGTTTTCCCACCCTTGTGCCAGTAAACACGTTTTTAAAAGAAGAGAGCTTTGTTTGAAATCGCCCCCTATATGCTCATTCACTATTCCCTACATTACTCCACTATTATAGTCCACCTGAAGGAGTGAATAAAATCTAAGGTGTGAATTCGGACACTTAGCGTCCCAGAAAAGCTGCTGCATTTGCATAGTTTGTACTTATTTGCATAGTTTGTACTTGCTGTTCAATAATCATTTGAAACTTAGGTAACCTTAATTAAACAATTTAATAATCAATTAAAAAGGAATTCATACCTTTTGGAGCAGTGGTTTGGTAAATGGATGAATGGATGATTTAGCAGCAGGCGCCCTATTATGGAGAGACTCAGGAATTCATTCAGCACGACCCTCACAGTGCATTATGGGTATTCTCTAGCTGTTGAGTGTACATCATTTGTACATTCATTATTGCAGTGCGTTATGGGATTGAATGAGTGCACTCGATAACGTCCACTATGGTTTTGGACACTACTACAAATGGATGTCCCCTCAAATAGTGCCCTATTTAAGGGAATAGTGGGCGATTTCAGACATAGCCGAAGATGTTTCTGCAGAAGGTTGGGAATGTTAATTTGATTAAAGGGCACATGAATAATAATAAAAAAAGTAATTTATAATAAATTCTGCAATATATCAAAAAAAAAAACCTGTCAATTTTGATTTCATGGTGACTTTAATATTAATCACAGAGCATGGTACTGTACAGTAGGTTTCCTCACTTTAACTTCTCAGGTTTCCTTTTCCTTGGAGAAATGGAGTTAATTAGAGATTTTCAAGGGCTGAGTGTAGTTGAGAGAGGATGTAGATAGTATAGTCTATCATACCTGTCATGCCTGGCTTGTGGCCATGCTAATCGTCACTGTAAAACAAGATGCTGAAAAGTTATGCTGCGTATTCCTCTGCTCTCTGTAGCCTACTGAAACATTTGATAAATGGGTAGCTCTTTAAGATGGCTTCAGAAGCCCCAGGCTGCTTTACATCCCGCCATGTCATCGTTTGTTTATTGTGTACTGACAGCTGTAACTATGGCGATGCCCGTTTTTTGTGACTCTGCAACAGCTGTTTTTTAACCACTGTTTCAGCTGGAGGGACCATGAATCCCCCACAACCAGGAATGTTAAAGTCGATGGTCTCCTTAAGGGCTTTTCTTTCCCTGACATCAAACTCACATAAATACCTCCATGTCTTTGATTTGATATATTTTCAGTCCCCCATCTGTGCGCTCTGATTTTAACTTGGTCTTGAGGGTTATCTAAAGGCCAATGTGTCCTTTTAGGTATATTCCTGGTTAACTAGAAGTTGACCTCCGTTGACAGCATCTGTTGCATGCTGTTGATTACTACTGAGAACAAGCACAAATCAGCCCTCAGTTTGTCAAAACAAAACAATAAACATGATGACAGTTGTGTCAACATGTGATTACAATGGAAATCTTTTGGGCAATTATTTTATAGTGCGCAACAGATGCTGTTGATAGAGCTCAACTTGGAAATTATGCACAATATATCGGTAATGTATCAGTTATCAACCTATATTAGAGAACAATATTGTAAATATTGAATATGTATATATATATATACATATATATATTGGCCAAAATTACATATTTATTTGTTAATGCTCATTGCCCCTATTTTTACATTTAGATTACCTTTGCCATCATCCAATGCTCACTTAAAATGAATCTTTAAAAACACTTTTACGTTACGTTACGTTAAATGTAATATTTAGAAAATCTCAAAATTCTCAAAAAGCTCCTCCTCCGTTCTCTCACGGCTCTCAGCCCCGCCCTGCTTGCCTTGGCACACAGCATATTATAATCATTTCTGATAGATCATGTGGCACTTTACTGTATTTTTGATCAAATAAATGCAGCTTTGGTCAAAATTATAGACTTAAATAAAACATAAAAAATCTTACTGACCCCAAACTTTTAAACAGTAGCTGTGTACACTACTGTTTAAAAGTTCGAGGTCAGTAAGATTTTTTACGTTTTATTTAAGTTTATTACATTTGCCATGGAGTCCAACCTCACTGTTTCTTATTATATGGTTAGCTACTCATAGCTTTCTCTTCCTCTGTTCTCTGCAGTCAGGTCTGATCCGGTTCTCCAGCGAGGAACTTCTCATCACTCCGCTCCCGCAGCATTTGGCTTTACGACACAACTACAGCGCCCCCTCTGGACATCACCCACATGTTATCTACAAGAGATCAGCTGAGCGCAGAGTGCATGCTGAGAAGACTGAATGGACCAGTGGCTTTAAATCAAACAACCCCTATGAGGACCACCACCATCACCGTCACCATGATTACCAGCACAGAAAGCTCCAGAGACAACATTTCTGCGGACGCCGCAAGCAATGTATGTAAGGGAATTTCCTTTGAGCTATTTGTAGATGGAAAGTGCATCACATATGATTTACTTGTAGAAGTCGTCAGAATGCGTATAACAGCAAAGCCCTCTAAGATATGTAGATTGATTCCAAAAGCAAAACTACTGTGTCATCATTATCATCTGTTGTATGGAATTGAGTAAAAGCTCGGAAACAGCATGTGAAGTTAATGACTGTGCATTTCCTGGTCTGTTGTCGCCTCTCTGGCGCCAAGCTTGGAAACAGGAAAATCAGTTATCTGAGGCAATTTCCAGTCTCTCTCACTCTTTTTCATGAGTTTCCATACTTCTATCTCTCCACATCATCCAAACTACAGATACTCCCAAGCCTCCTACAGAGGATCATTTTTTCATGCCTGATGAGTTTGAGCAGCAAAGCCGGGTAAAACGCTCCGAGATTACATCGAGCAAAGAGGGTGGCCTGAACGTGGAAACTCTGGTGGTGGCAGACAGGAAGATGCTGGAGAAACATGGAAGAGAGAACGTCACTACGTATCTCCTTACTGTCATGAACATGGTGAGAGAGCTGTCAGCAGTATTGTTATTGAGAAGACACTTTGATCTTGCATGTTCAGTGAACATTTACTTCTTCCAATAGTAATATGCAAAGTGTTGTTGTGCCAAACAGGTTTCCAGTCTTTTCAAAGATGGAACGATTGGAAATGACATCAACATTGTTGTGGTCAGTCTCCTTCTACTTGAGAAAGATCCGGTAAGATACATACATACATACACACATGTATACATGTATTACTAAAAAGAACTGAGTTTTTAATCAGTTTTCAGTCTTTTTAGTCAAGCTGTTTGTTTTTATTCACTAAAAAGTCATTTGTTTGGCAATCAGAATAACTGGTCACTGTGTTTTTTATTCACTGCAAAGAATGATCTGATAAAAGTCATTATACCACGGGCTGTTTAAATACTCGATTCTGATTGGCTGGAAGGTGTGCAGTAAAACCATTTAATTGCACAGGTAGTTCCAGTCAGTTTGATTACAGTTCGAAATTAATCCGCTACTATAAACATTGGTAACCTTAGTAACACAGTTAAATGGAAAAGACACCAGCGTTCATCATCCGCGTATTACTGAGTCTGGCTTGGGGAAAATTAGAAATGCACCTGCACTCTCCCCTTTCACACCCACAGGACTTGTAAGAAAAGTTTGGTTTGACATACAGCTAATTCATTTAAATAAATGACATGATTAGTTTATGGAAGTAAAATAATGCCAAATGTTTTTGAAACAAAAAGCCTGTTGAATTGTACTACTTGAAAAAATATATGCATTGCATTAACCCAGCTTGTATTTTAATGCATTGTATTTTTAGGGCTTGCATTTGTATAGGCTGAAATTTAGCATGGTCGAATATTAAGCTGTTAATATTTAAATTCAAAACATTTCAAACACATTTTCATTAGTAAAATTTCAATAATCCATATTCACCTTTCATATTTCACTTCCAAAATATTCAAACTGATTAAAAATACAACCTATAATATTCAACAGGCGGGTTTCGGTCCATTTTATTTCGCTTTGCAAATTCGCTTCCACAAATTCAGTGGTTCAAATTCGACAGTAAATTCAATGCTGACATCCAGGAGCTGCAGGAAAAGCAGTAGATTACCGAGCATAATCTCCATCTGCTGTTAGTCGACCTCACCAGCAGGGGGTTCAAGCGCGTGTTGTTGACGAAGACCAGAGCAACAGTTAGAGCAAGCCATTCATTCATTCAAGCCAATGCACAACGTAGAGGCAACCTACTCCTAGAGGTTCTTCGCCTCTACGTCATGCATTATTAAAATCCTTTAAATGGTTAGTTCACCCAAAAATGAAAATTAAGTCATTAATTACTCACCCCCATGCTGTACCAACCCCGTAAGACCTTCGTTAGTCTTCGGAACACAAATGAAGATATTTTTGATTAAATGTGACAGCTGGATCACTCCTCCATAGGCTCCCTAAGGGAATGAATCCTGACGTCCCAGAAAGTCAATGAAGAAAATGTTTAAATATTCCATGTCACAACAGTGGCTCAATTATAAGTTTATCAAGCGACGAGAATACTTTTTGTGCGGAAATAAAACAAAAATAACGACTTTATTCGACTATTCCTTTTCTTCCTTGTAGGCCTGAAACGAGACTTCAAGAGATTTCCACGACGCGCACGCGCGAGAACTTAAGTGAAGTAGTTGAAGGAGATCGCAATTCTCGCGCATGCGTCGTGGAAATCTCTTGAAGTCTCGTTCAAGAGATCCAGCTGTCACAGCTGTCACATTTAATCAAAAATATCTTCATTTGTGTTCCGAAGACGAACGAAGGTCTTACGGGGTTGGTACAGCATGGGGGTGAGTAATTAATGACTTAATTTTCATTTTTGGGTGAACTAACCCTTTAATGGCTAGCCGTGAATTATCCCTTACTTAATTATGGAATCAGACAATACTGGTCATGCTGTATGTTTTTTTTTTCACTAAAAATGCTTACAAAAGTTATTTGTATGTTTTTTTTTTTTTTTTTTCACAAAAAATGCTTTTGGCATTTGCATTTTTTGGCATTATTACAAATAATGGATACAAAATATTATTTAATTAGCTTTTGTGCTAAATAGTTTAGGAAACACAGTCACTTTAGCTAATTTACTCTCAAGAAAGGTAAATTTGATGTGTAATATCTTTTCTTTTTTTTTTAAAGAATCCCAGTCTTTTTTTTTTCTCCATTTCTTTCATACATGACTGATACCTGATCATTCATTACTCTCTTATCTCTCTCACCACCCCTCTGAACGCTTCATCTCTCTCGGTTTCACTGCTGTCAGCTGGGCCTGTCTATCAACCACCACGCAGACCAATCCCTCAACAGCTTCTGCCAGTGGCAATCAGGCCTGATAGGTAAAAATGGCAAGCGGCATGACCATGCAATACTGTTGACGGGGCTGGACATCTGCTCCTGGAAGAATGAACCGTGTGACACCTTGGGTAAGGCACTTGACATTCACCATCCAGCAGCAGAAATGGGTCATGTGTTGTGATGTCAGAGGCTAATCGAGTTGCAGGAGGCTGAATTACACAATGCCAAGGTTATAAAGAGCTTGTGGTTGGTGATATGTGTCCTAGTCTGCCCTCAGGCAGAGAACTTCACCTGATTGACTCCAAGAAAGAGTTTTTTGCTATAGAGGCGTCAGCCAAATGTAATGAATTCAGCTCTGACGCTCCAAACCACAAGTATGCACTGCTTTGAATGTATGGCAAAGGGGAGAGCACTGCTTTTAAATTGCCTTTGTATGATGTGAAACTCAAACCAATGCTTTTTCTTAGACCATGCAGTCAGATAAATAGTCTGAAAGTGTGTTTATGCGTAATGGGATCCTGTTTCAAATTCTATAGTTTTGAATACATTGTGGTGTGTTTAGTGATACTTAAATCCTGTATCACGGTTTTCATCCAGACCTCTTGGATTGTATTGTCTCTGTAAACAATCAATTTGATTCACGTTCCCAAAATGCATCAGTCATTCATATAAATATATTTTTCCACCCATGTTTTGCTGTTTCTTTCTTTCTGCAGGTTTTGCTCCAATAAGTGGGATGTGTAGCAAATATCGCAGCTGCACGATTAATGAAGACACAGGACTGGGCCTCGCCTTCACTATCGCCCACGAGTCAGGACATAAGTACGTTCATTCATTCTTTCAGGTGCCACATAATTTTAATTTGGGAAACCATATGCTGTGCAACAGGCAAGCATTTTGTTTGTGTTTGCTGGTTGCCACTGTGATAAGGGGAAGTTTATGTTGTACGTCTGAGACTTTGTTTTTATGACAGACGTATTTTGAGTCCTTTGGTCCTTTGGCGCATTCTCAACATAAACTGGAACAAAATCTCTCCTGGAGAACCACCAAGCTGAAAACATGTTGTGGGATTTGTTATTCTCCGTGGTTCAAACATTTTGGTCAAATGAAATGGACACGTGCCTCCATGGTGTTTGGGGCAAAATCTTCACCGGCCAACAGTCATTAATCACTCATTTATTGGGGAGTGGTCATTTATAAACACATGGCATATCGTACAACACTGTTCATGTCTGAATTTCGTGACTATAGTGCATATGTTTATTTTGATGCATTAATTGGTCTGATTCTCACAGGGCTGATGAAAGTAAGCATGTAAATGTGTGAGTGTGAATCACATGAATTGTTATATTCAGTAGAATACAGAGATTATTGAAGAGGTTTGTGGAATGAAAGAGCTTTTAGTTATAGAGGTAATGTCCCACCTGACTCAGGGAGTGGTTTCTGTCCTGAGGTTGTACATTAATAGTCTCACTGGGTAAAACTCAAAATCTCCATCTCTCCCTCATTTGCTCCTTCCTTTTTCTTTTTTACCCCAGTTTTGGAATGATCCATGACGGAGAGGGGAATCCCTGCCGGAAGACTGAAGGGAACATAATGTCTCCCACATTGGCTGGGAATAATGGTGTTTTCTCATGGTCTGCTTGTAGTCGGCAATACCTGAACCGATTTTTAGGGTAAACTTTCAATTCACATATCATTATATTCACTATCATACATTTTTTTTATATGAATATGTTTTAGAAACATATATATTTTATTGTAATACAGTAGATACACAGTAGATTATTAATAATACATTTTGATAAACTATTTATATTTACTATTTCACTTATATACATAATAAAACATTTTCCCAATTTGAGATACATATAATATAGACTTTTTTAAATGCCTGTTTCTATGCTCATGTTTCTTTGCATGGATTTGTGTTCACAGTACAGCTCAGGCTTCGTGTCTAGTGGATGAGCCCAAGCAGATAAGCCAATACAAATACCCTGAGCAGCTTCCTGGTCAGCTGTACGATGCAGATATACAGTGCAAATGGCAGTTTGGCTCGAAGGCCAAACTGTGCAGCCTGGACTTTGTAAAGGTAACCCATAGTTATTTAGTTAAAATATGCTAAAAAGCTTCTCTTTCTGAGTTGGATTACATTTTTATACTAAACTTGTTTGAACTCATGTTGGAATTGTCAAATAACTCGTTAAACAATTCAGCTTCAATCAATCCTTTTGACAAAACACAATGCCACAGTAGAATTCACAGAGATTGAGTTAATTTAGGGTCTCAGATATTTAAATGTGCTTCAACCTGTAATGTTTGTGTGTAGAGACATAATGGTCAACACAAACACATATCTGAGCTTTGGAAAGAAAAGGAACTTCTGAGAGGAAACCCATTGCCTCGAAATCTACTCTAAGTCTTCATTCACAGTCCATGTACAAAGGTTCAACAAAGATGGACAGGGCCCCCTTTGGCATCCGCTGTAGCTTTTAGCGTCTAACACACACATTGATATGCAAATAGTTATGCTTGGGAAATGAACATTGCGAGAGTCTATCTGTGGGATTAGCTCTCATGCTATGGACTTCCTTTTTGAGAGATCCCTGTTGCTTTTGTGCTCTTCGAAGACCTCGTACGTGCCCTGAAAAGAGTCTTGAACGTCAACCTCGATGGAAGGCAGCTGTACATCCTAATTAAGAACGATTGTGAAGATAAAACCCAATGTTTTTGTTTTCTGTCCCCTCAAGCCATCCCGTCCTTGTCACAAAGTCGTAAAGATGTAATTAGCCGTGGGAGCTAGTGGTGTTAACTACCCGGTGATCCAGAGTCCAGTGTAGCAAGCTTTTGTAAACTACGTCTCTCTCTCACTGTCTGCCAGATGCAATTGGGCCATCGGCCAGCAGTGGCCGGTCTCCCAACCCCTCATCACCCATTATTATCGTTGTATTGTGGGAAGAAACAAAATGCAATGATAATAGCATGTTTCTTTTGGGCAGCACAGTGATTGATTTTGACAGGCTTTTTTATTTGTTGGGAAAGTTGATTGGCCGTTGCTGTAGAAATAAGAGGTCGGCATGGCGAGGTGCAAGCCAGAGAGGTTGAAGGGTCCCCAGCGGGTGCAGGCTCGTCTTTGACTGTGCTCTCTGTGTGTTTGTGCCCACCAGGACATCTGTAAATCATTATGGTGCCACAGAACAGGACACCGGTGTGAGACCAAGTTCATGCCTGCTGCCGAGGGTACCATCTGCGGACCAGACATGGTGAGTGAATGCTTGTCTGTTCACCCTTTCTCCTTCTGAACTCACTGAACCACCATTAAGAATGAATATGGACTGACCGTTCTCTCTCGGCATCTTTCTTCATGCGCACCTGCGGTATTGTTCTCTGCTTTGTGTAAATGTTACATAAGGACGGTTAGTCCTGCGTGTCTTTCCACTGGTTGATGGGGATGAGGGTGAAAGGTGCTGATGTGTGGGACTGTGTGGCTTGGCTGGGCCGAGTCCTGCTCTCCAGGTGTAACTCTGGGCTTCATCCCAAACCAGCAGGCTCAAGATCTCCTCAGCAGATACACTCTCTACTTTACTTCAAATCCGCTCAAATACCTTCTCTTTGACATGAAAGAGATCCGTTTGGTTTGTTTTCATACGTTACTGATGAATGTGAGATGGTCTTTCCTTTTCTTTCCCATTATGTAGTGGTGCCGGAGAGGACAGTGTGTAAAATTTGGTGATCATGGTCCTAGAGCAGTACATGGCCAGTGGTCGGGCTGGTCCGAGTGGTCCGACTGTTCACGTACATGTGGTGGAGGTGTCATGTACCGAGAGAGATCCTGCAACAACCCCAGGTAACCAACAACTCAAAGATTCAGACACTGTACTTCAGACTCATTCAAATATTGAGACAACATTATCGTTTTTTTTTTAATCAACCATGCGTTTGAAGAATAGGGTGTTAAATTCAGTTTGTGTTTGTGTTAGAGAGGGAATCCAGATAAACATGACATTTGATTGCAAAATGAGCTTTTTTAACACTGTGCTATGGCAGGTTGTTTATGTTAATTAAAATGTCCACTGCAGTGTGCAGTAAATGGCACTTTTTCATCATTAGGCTGCCATGAATGGTAGATTAGCTGTAAATGGTGGAACCACATGTGTTTCCTGAACAACTGACCCACTGCGACTCGTATATTATCCCCCGAACTTTGACACTTTGCATAATCTTATATTAAGTGTGGTCAGGATTCACCATTTAGTAGGCACAAGGTCAGTGTTTGTACAGAGTACACAGAAAATTACAATATATAATGATTGCATCACCAGAAAGAATGAAAACAGTAGACATTCAAACAAACAAACAACACATGAATAAATACATAACTATGAATACATTTGGCATATGCTTTTATCTAGAGCAAGTTACATTGTATTCAAGATATATAATATAAAGCAGGATTGTTAAAGATGTGTCTGTCAAATGGAAGATGTAGTTTTTATGTATTTAGGTTCAGGTTCTTCCTCTCTGTATGTGGTGGCAGGATTATTTGAGATTGGGTTTCAATAGACCGCAGGTGGTTTGGTCAAGCTGATGGAACATGGGATTGTGCTTCGTCAACATTTGGCTGTCTAGAGCATCTTAACATATTTCTGTTGGAATAGGAAATACTTATAATGCCTTAGACAGCCAGACCAACATGTCTGACATGAACAGTTCCAGTAAAGAAAGCAAGAAAGAAACTAATCAAAGTGATGTGAAGTGAGGTGGAGAACCTCATTAAAGCCCTGCAAATACCCAAGGAGTATATTCAAATATTAGATTGGGTACTTATTATCTATATTATGCATTGTGATCTCACACAATGTGCTTAGCTAGAATCCTGGTTGTGATTTAAAGATCCTTCACATAAATGCACACCATTTAGAGATGTTGAAAAAATTATTACTTTTGGAAAACAAATTTCAGGAAAAAAAAAGAGTAGGCATTTCCCACATTATTACAGGAAAGCTTATTTTGTTAAAATTCAGATTATGCTGTATAGAAACCTTTCTATTTTTTGTTACCCCACAATTTTTGATTAAATTAATCTTACTTGTGGGCAGACATTAAAGTGCTTTTTGTGTGAATGTTTTCTTTTTTTGGTCCTGATTCTGATGATCTGTATTAAATGGTTAATGGTAAATGGACTGCATTTATATACTGGGGAACTGGGGATTGAACCACTAACCTTCCAGTTTGTAGACAACCTACATGAACCACTGAGCCACTGCCGCCCCAATGTATTAGTCTAGTCCAATGGTGTCTGATCCACTAAGAGAGGTTTAGGTTGAAGTGAATCTGTTAGATGGGTTTGCTTTTAAGGCAGAATTTGCACTATAATCTGAGATTTGGGGGAGGTATTAGCCTCCATTTTCTCTGTTTTTGCTATCAGTGTGACCCCCTTCATGGTTCAACAAAAATGAGGGGATATTGCAGCTTTTCACTCTGACTTCTCTTCTCATCGAGCAGCTGTTTATTTATGAGGTGCACGCCACGAACATCTGCCTGCATTCCTTATGAAAATTAGAATCAGAGTTCATGTTGATCAGAACATTTTATCTGTATCATTTCGCTCGGAAATGATTGAGAACACTTTCCTTTAGGTGTTTCAAAAGAGGCATTTTGATGGATAATCTTCCCTTACTGCTTTCAGACAGCACCTGCAGCAGAATAGGTGTTGGTATGTCTTCTGTTTGTGGCGGTGACGTTCAAGGGGAATCCCCGTACTTATCACTTCAGTATAAGGTCCTCAAGAGACAGCTGTTGAAGCCAGCGGCAAGAGATGTCATCTCACTCAAATAACATTTATCAATAAAAAGGATCTGATACATGTGCTCCCTTGACTGTATCCATACTCAGCAGCCAGATTTACAGGTTCATGCATCTTTGATATGAGCGTTTGAGAAATATCTCTCTTGACAACAGTCTAGTGGAGATATTTGTTGATGGGATTACCTTTTTGAAGTTTGTTTGGAAATATTGGTAACTATCAGAGTATGGGTAACATTAATGCACCATTACCAGAGGCCAAAGTTGAAAGAGTAGGATGCATGTACGATCACCCTCAGGACTTCGGAAAAGCCTCTAACAAACAAACGATTAAATTTCATTACATCATTGTTTGGTATTGTTTATTTATATGTGGAGGGCTCTGTTTTAATGACTTGACTTTAAAGTGGATACCTAATGGCTAACAGTGTGGGCATAATGAGGATTTGATTAAAGATGGGGGTGATGTTTGTTATGGGTGATGTATTGAGAGAGTGGGATAGAGAAGGATGTGGGTCTGGGGGGGATTCAGGCAAGCAGACAGACAGGGTGACCTTGTTTCCTTGTTTGCACCCAGTGCTGCTGTTCATAAATTTAACATTCCCCAGTTGCAAAACAGCTACAAAGTCTTTTCAACAGAGAGAAAGGAAGAATAATTTTCCCGTTGCCAACAACTCTTGTGTGGAGTTTAGTATGTAGCACAACATTAATTTGGGTGCAGTTGTTTCAATGTCTAATCAGAAAACCTACACGTATCCTTCTCTTCCGCCTCTTTTCTCCCAACCCCTTTCTTTGCTCTGTGTGTTGTTATAAGTTCTCTACCATATGAAGCCATAGTACACTGTTGCTAAAGCTCTAATAGGATCAGCCTGAAAACCTGCTCCAAAAACAAAAGCAGACATGCACAAACAGCCTTCTGACAGCACTGTTAGACCATCATTGATCTCATTGACTTCTCCTCGCCATTGACTCTTTTAGACACTTTTTCAGTCTTTAGACTTACCAAAAATATATCAGTGACATAATAAAAAAGAAAACATTATTAAAGTAATTGAAGCCTACATATTTTAGTATTCCGTTCTGGAAGTTAGCATCACGCTGGTTCCCTCAACAAAAAGCCAATAGGATTTTCCCATTTGCTTTTGGATTATTGCAAAAAAAAAAAAAGAAAAAAAAAGAGCTTTGTGACCAATAAAAGCTTATGATTCTTACGTATTTTTTGCCTAAGTAAAATCACCAGAAGTAAAAAAGCTATAAATGAACTGCACTATGGTCATACGTTTACACCACTAAGCTTCCGACAAAATCTTTTGATCTTTATTTAAAATCTACAAGCTAGAAAGTTCTAGTAAGCAAAATTTGAAGAGCGCAATTATAGACCTTATGTAGCCCGTCCCTTTTCAGCGGTGCACTCGTTGTGTTCTGTCTTAAGGTGATGATACACAGGGCAATCTTTTGAGCAATGTTGCTGGGCAATCTTGCTTAGCGATTGTTGCTTGGGTACTTTCCCATTGAAAATGTGCAATACATTTCTATCTGGATAATTTAGATCAGTCGTGGGCCCTGTGTCTCATCTGGTTGCCTGTTGACGGCAACATTGCCCAGTAACATTGCTCAAAAAGTTGCCCTGTGTATCATCACCTTTACGGTTTGTATTTCCACAGCATGAAGGTAAGATTTATGAATGAACCGGTCGTTTAAAAAAACTCCCCAGTCTACTTACATTTGTTATGACATCTGCTTCAAACATTACAATGCTCATGATAACTTTCTTTAACTCTACAATATGTAAATCCACTTAACTAGCTAATTACTCTTTGACAGCGATGCCATAGAAATATACAGAGCTACCGCAAAAATGGAAGTTCAAAGACAAAGTTCTAAAGATGGCTGCGCGCTTGATTCTCGGCACATCAGGTCTATAAACACTACAAGGTTGTAAAAGTGCACTACTGAGTAGATGAGTTTTTCTTTTTGCCATGAGGATGTTTAATACCCACAACAATCTCTCTAGTTCTATTTAGCCACTTGTTAATAACTGCCTTTTTCAAGTCACATAAACGCACAAAAATTATTTTTTCAGGCATTTAACCAAACACCTATTCAAACGATTCATTAATAATAAGGTAACTCTGTATTATGTTTTCACTGCAGCTGAATGCACCACCATTCTAGTGACCCACTTAATCCAACTCTTCAACCCACCAGCAGTTGACCCACAGTTTGAAAATGGCTGTGCTAGTCTAGACAATAGAAGTATGTTGTCAGTTTTGAGATTAACAGTTATTTATTTATCTCACTGTGTGTGTTTTCCCCATGCTTACTGTTTTTGATCACTGTACATGCATAAAGATGATGAGGGATTTTTAAGAGCATGAGGAAGACTTATCTGTTCTCTCTGTGAGCGGTTTCCTAACCTTGAGTGTGAACATGCAATAAAAAGCTAAAGGCCAGAGACTAAAAGAACATGCACACACACACACACACACACATTGACAAGCCCATGGCACAGTCCTTTGCTTAGAGGTTAGGCTACAAGAGGGTACCCGCAAGCATGCCTCTGCTGTCACAGCCTCAGTTACAGGAGCTGCTGGGATGCTTTTCCCTGGGAAAGATGGTGACTGTCTGCTTCATGTGGCACTTGGAGGCATTCCTGTGGCATTGGGAGGAGGCTGCCGCTCTTCGCCAGCCTCCAGCTGCCTCAGCAACACAGCCTGAGAGCTGACCTGATATACAGCCTTGAGTGCAGGAGTCAGCCATCACAGGTTTCAAAATAATAAAGATGAATTAATTCATTTTCATACTGGTCCAAGCAGGTTTATGATAATGTCGTGGTTGTTTTTGTTGGATCAGCAGAGTGATGTTGTTTACCAGAAAAAAAGTTCATTGTAGTACCTCAAGGGTACATATGACTAGTCTAAGGTACTAAAATGCACCCTTTAGAGGTAGAAAAGGTGTGAGGTTGTCCTTTTAAGGGTACTGCCCCAATGACAAGCTCTTGTACCCCTAAAGTACAATTTTTGCATATTTTTCTGACAGTGTTACCATCATCCAAAACAAAATATTTTCATCCACTTTTCCCATTTGACTTCAATGGGGAAGCATGTTTACTCAGATTACACCATGTGTAAAGTAGATCAGCACAGCTGTGTATTGTCTTGTTCTTGCTGAAGTTTATTATTCAAAAATCATTGCTGTTGAAAACAAAGGCGAGTCCAAGTCATGAATGGAATTGCATCACAAACACTTTATTTCTTTTACAGCTGTCAGTTTGGATCTAATTCAGTCAGACACATCACCGATAACACACAAAGGCATTCTCTTAGTGCAGATGCTAATGCACATCATATGAAATGTATCTCACCAGAACCTCTTCCAAAAAAATACTGAATGGCTGTCATTCCATACGAATGTTGAATGCTTGCTGAAGCCCATGTGTTTCTTCTCTTCTCTTCTCTTCTCTTCTCTTCTCTTCTCTTCTCTTCTCTTCTCTTCTCTTCTCTTCTCTTCTTTCTCTCTCTCTCTCTCTCTCTCTCTCTCTCTCTCTCTCTCTCTCTCTCTCTCTCTCTCTCTCTCTCTCTCTCTCTCTCTCTCTCTCTCTCTCTCTCTCTCTCTCTCTCTCTCTCTCTCTCTGCTTCCATGTTCACTTGTGCTAATTGCTGGTTGTTTCACCCAAGCCCACAGCACAACGGCAAGTTCTGCCAAGGCCCCAGTCGACTGCACCAGCTGTGTAACACCAAGCCATGCCAGCCCAAAGGAGTGGACTTCAGAGCTCAGCAGTGCGCCGAGTACAACAGCAAACCCTTCAGGGGATGGTACTACAAATGGAAGCCATACACCAAAGTGGAAGGTATTTGGGAGATATTTGGGCCTTAATGCATTAATTACCATCAAAAGCAAATGTGTCATTAACTCTATCTCCGCCAGCTTTTTTTTTTTTTTAAGTTGCCAGCAACCGCCAGCATTTTTGCTAATTTCCACAAAACTTTCTGGGCTCAAAAAAAATAAAAAAATAAATATATATATATATATATTATATATATTATATATATTTATTGTATGGATATCTGATCATGCAATATATCAAAACAAAGGACAGAACAGCCTCTGCTCTAACATTTTTTAATTAATCTGGATTCTGGCTTCATGATTTTTTTTTCAACACTTGAATGAGGGTAAGTTTAATAAAAAAAGCAAAATTTTTAACAAAAAGACAAAGCCTAGGTCTTTATTGGTTTCAGAACGATGATCAAAACATAGATGGAATATATCGCTTTCATCAACTCCCCCAAAGCTTGCACAGTCCTGTAGCTCTGATCTACATTTCATTCGGTAACGATGAGCAGTTTTGATTTATATTATGTGTAATGTTTGATAATCACGTTATTTTACATGTGCATAATATGCGTAATAGCGCCCCCTACCGTATAACAGTGAAAACATGGATTGCCGGAAATGTCCTTAAGTTGCGGGGAAGTGTTGTGTCATAAATGACGGAAAGTTAGGTCAATGGCGGGGAATGAGTTAACGGGTGGAAGAGAGCACAGGAAACCTCTGCTGTCTGAAACGCTGTTTGACTGCACGTGTGAGATTTAAATAGCATTTATAATATAATATATCATATCATATCATATTTTTTAAAAGTCTCTTTGCTCACCAAGGCTGCATTATTTGACCAATAATACAGTAAAAACAGTAATATTGTGAAATTTTATTACAATTTAAAATAACTGTTTTCTTTTTTAATATATTAATTTATTCCTGTAATGGTAAAGCTGAATTTTCAGGATCATTAATCCAGTCTTCAGTGTCACATGATCCTTCAGAAATCATTCTAATATGCTGATTTGCTGCTCAAGAAACATTTCTTATTATTTTCAATGTTGAAAATAGTTTTACTGTTTAGTATTTTTGAGAAAACGTACTCGGTTACTAACGTAACCTCGGTTCTCTCTAGAAGAGGGAACGAGTACTGCGTAATATCTTACGCTAGGGGAAAACCTCTTTTCCACGAGATATTGAAGCCAAAAATTATCCTTAATTTTGAATTAATGTAAAACGCGTTGCGGCAGCATGCAGACATAGGCAAGACGGCTCGCGTGCCTATTGGCTGTCCTGCGGCAACTGCAGCAGCCTATCGAGAGAGGCCCTTGGTGACGTCAGATCCAATGGGGGTGCTTCGCGCCCACTACGTCACCTCCCGCCAAAGCGGCCGTGGCCTGGGCCTATACATATAGCTCGATGGGCTGATATAATCTGGTTTTTCATCGCCGAAGCAAACCAGAGCGTGTTGCAGGCACGGCAAAGATACGCAGTACTAGTTCCCTCTTCTAGAGAGAACCGAGGTTAAGTTAGTAACCGAGTACGTTCTCTTACGAGAGGTTCTCTCGTACTGCGTAATATCTTACGCTAGGGGAACACAGTGTAAAACGCCGTGCGTGCTGTGATCCAACACCAAAGTCCCAAGGGCAGGTGCCCGGTGCTCATATAGTGCATAATCACCAGGGACTCACAAAGAGTCTGAGAAGAGAGGCTAGAAGCGTCATTCCCAATAAGTTAGCGTCCTAAGGGAGCTAATCACATCAACAGTGTTCCACACAGTCAGGGTGAAAATGTTCAGCCTGAACTGGGTAACGGTATGGGTCTTACTTTTGCCCATGGAGTTATTTTATCGATCAGCGAGCAGTGCTCAAGCGGTTGTAGTATTCTGAGCCAAAGCAACGGGGCAGACAATACAGATTTTTAGAACGAAAGTAGTTTAGCCTGTAAGGCGGGAACCTCTAGGTTATAAAACCTTATAAATGTAGACGGGGAGGCCCAGCCTGCCGCCATACAGATATCCTGCAAGGTAATCCCGCTAGACCAGGCCCACGACGAGGCCATGCTTCTTGTGGAGTGCGCTCTAACACCTAAAGGACACTTCAAGCCTTTAGACGTGTATGCCAGCGCTATGGCATCAACTATCCATCTGGATAGGGTCTGTTTCGATGCGGCTTGTCCCTTAGCACGTCCGCTGAACGTAACGAAGAGCTGCTCAGTCTGTCTGAAAACAGACGAGCGAGACACATAAGCTCTTAATGCCCTGACTGGGCAAAGGAAGCTCGCGTCCTTTTCCTCATTGTAAACCGGCAGGGCAGACAGGGAAATAACCTGAGCCCTGAACGGTGTGTTGAGGGATTTAGGCACGTACCCGTGTCTTGGTTTGAGTATGACTTTCGAGTCATTTGGCCCAAATTCCATACACGTAGTGCTTACTGAGAACGCTTGTAAATCCCCTATGCCATATGAGAAACACTGTCTTGAACGACAGATGTTTCATGTCTGACAAATGGATTGGCTCGAACGGGGCACCTTTCATGGTTTCCAAAACCGTGAAAAGGTCCCACATGGGGACTGAGGGGGGTCTGGGAGGATTCAGCCTCTTAGCTCCCTTAAGGAAGCGGATGACCAGATCGTTCTCCCCCAGTGACTGGCCAGTCGCGGGTTTTGTAAACACTGCTATGGCCGCCACATAAACTATGAGCATGGATGGGGTTCTGCCCTTATCCAGTAGCTCTTGAAGGAAGGAGAGAACTTCCGTAACCCCGCAGTCTAAGGGTGAAAAACCTCGAGCTTTGCACCAGCCAGAAAACACAGACCATTTTGAGGAATAGAGTCGTCTAGTAGACGGCGCTCTAGCCTGCGCGATCGTCTTTAACACTCCCTCCGGGAGGTTTGCGGGTACCCGTTGATGGCCCATGCGTTCAGGGACTACAGCTCCGGGCGAGGATGCCAAAACGAGCCCTTGGCCTGAGAGAGGAGGTCTTTCCTCGTCGGTATTGGCCATGGGGCAGTGCTTGTCAGCTGTATCAGAACTGGGAACCAAGCCTGGTTTATCCAGAGCGGAGCCACAAGTAGCACTGAGCATCCGTTTTCCCTGATTCGTTCCAATACCTGAGGCAGGAGCGAGACGGGGGGAAAAGCATAGAGTGGGCAGCGGGGCCAGACGTGGGCCAGCGCATCCCTGCTCTTGGAGAAAAACTTCAGACAGTGAGCGTTTTCTTGGGACGCAAACAGGTCTACCTGCGCTCTGCCGAATGTCTCCCACAGCAGTAGGACTGTGCGGGTGCAGAGACCATTCTCCTGCTGGGACATTGTTTCTGGACAAATGTCACGTTGTGAATTCCGGCTCGCGTACCCCGAAGTGATAAAATAAACAAAATTCTGTATCAAAATTTATAGGCAAGAAAAGTAGTTTGTTTAGGCTGGGTTGTATGAATTACAAACCTGCGCTCATATTTTAAAAAGCACATAACTATAGAATCAATTCTGAATGAGCATGTGAACGCCGTCAGCGTTAATCACAGGTTCGCGTTTAAAGTCTGATCATTTCAATGGAGGTAAATCAATCAAAGTTAAGTTTAGCTGGAAGAAACATTATTCAAGAATCGCTATAACGCCAAAACAATCTGTTACCTTAAATTATATGTTTATCTCTGTAAAGCTGCTTTGAAACAATCCATTGTTAAAAGCGCTATATAAATGAAGATGACTTGACTTGACTTGACTTGGACAGTCTGTCTGGTCCCAAATTCAGGTGACCAGGCACATGTGCTGCTCTCAATGAGCGCAGATTGTGCTGAGCCCAGACCAGGAGGCGTTCCGTCAGCCTGTAAAGGTTTCGGGACCTGACGCCACCCTGGCGATTTATGTAGGCCACCACTGACAAGTTGTCCGAGCGGACCAAGACGTGGTGACCTTTTATTCGGGGACTAAAACGCCTCAGCGTATTGTTGACTGCCATCATTTCTAGACAGTTTGTGTAGGAGCTTCTCCCGTTCTGACCACTGGCCAAAGAACGGTCTGCCCTTGAGCAGCGCTCTCCATCCCGAGGTGAAGGCGTCCGTGGACACCACCTTCACGCTCAAGGAAGTCCCCAGGTTTACACCTGACTGATACCAGTCGATTGCTTTCCAATGTTTCAGAGCTGAGACGCATTTTTTATCGACCTTGAGGCGAAACAGACCGGAGGCCTATGCGCGAGGTGGTACTCGCGCTTTTAGCCATAACTGCAGCAGGCGCATGCGAAGCAGACCCAACTGGAGTACTGATGATGCCGAGGCCATGAGGCCCAGCATTTTTTGAAACCTTTTGAGTGGGACTATAGTGCCGCAGTGGAAGGATTTTGTGATGCGCTGAATGTTCAGTCTGCGCTCTGGCGACAGTCGCGCTGTCATAGACAGCGAGTCCAGTTCTGTGCCCAGAAAAGATATTCTCTGACTGGGAGACAGCGAGCACTTCGCCCAATTGACTTTGAGACCTATATTCTCGAAATGTTCGAGTAATATGGTCCTGTGTTCTATGAGCTCTGAGTGTGATCGAGCTAGAATCAGCCAATCGTCCAAGTAGTTCAGAACTTGCATGTCCTGAAGTTTTAGGGGTGCGAGAGCCGCGTCCATGCACATTGTAAATGCACAGGGTTCTAGGGACAGGCCGAACGCTAGGACTGTGTATTGATATGCCTGGCCCTCGAAGGCGAATCTCAAGAATCGCCTGTGACGTGACACTATTTGTATTTGGAAATACGTGTCCTTCAGATCTATTGACATAAACCAGTCCCCCTGGTTGTGAGCATTCTGAACTGGCGTTTCACAAGCACTTTGTTCAGTTGTCTTATATATAGAATGGGTCTGAGACCCCCGTCTTTTTTCGGTACCAGAAAATATCTGCTGTATAAGCCCCCTTCGCTCTGAGCTTGAGATAAAGGCTCTATTGCCCCTTTGCTCAATAGTTTCACTATTTCAGCTCGAAGTAGATGAGCTACTTCGGTTTTTACCGTAGTTTCGACCCGCGCCGTGTAACGTCGAGCGAACTGCAGCAAATAGCCTCTTTTTATAGTGTTCAGCACCCATTCTGATACCCCGGGAAGCTTTGCCCACGCATTTTCATGAATAGATAGGGGTAGAATGAGATCTGGGCTCTGGCCGCAACATAGTGGCGACCGTAGAGCTTCGGTGTGCTGTAACGTGAATGCTGTGCTTGCAGCGTTTGAGGCGGGGGGGGGGGGGAGGGGCGCACCAATTACGGCAGGCAGCCTGGCCGCGCTCGACTCCCTTATGGCAATTTGCTGAGAGAGAGCGAGCGGGGCGAACCCTGTGGGGCTTAACATGTCTGTGAGTGAATGTGTGTGCGTGGGACAGCGGGCACATTTACTGCACTGAAAACACTGTCGGCATGACTGTATGTGTGTTGGTTTCGTTTTTACAGAAACCGTGGGACATGCAGTGTGTAGTGTTTGTGGGCACTGGGTTGTGGGCACATTCACTACATTTAATGCACAACCGACATGAGTCGATTTTATTTGTGCGAGCCCTGTACTGTGGCGGGCTGTGTTTGTGTGTAGAAATCAACACTGGGCTGTGGGCATTTTTATCACACTCATAACACCATCGGCTGTGGCCGGAATACCAGAAATTACACTGTTTATGTGATTTATCTGGGTCGCCGTGGAAACGGAATTTGTGTGCAGGCAAGCGGGCCGTGGTACTGGCTTGTTTACTGCAAAATACACTGGAACAGTCGCATTTTCTGGTACTGAACGAGCGAAAAGTTTTGGTGGAAGTCTGGCGAGTCTTAAACACCGTCGTTTTCCTAGGAGGGCTAGGAAGACTTTGAGGCCTCGGGCTTTATCTCAATCTTTTGCCGAGGCCCACGCGAAGGGGGGCGGCAGCCGGCAGAGCGAGAGCGTGGACTCTAGTCCCGGGCTTGACGGCGCTGTGAAGCGGCGGCGGCCGGAGGCTGTGGCTGGGAGCTTCGAGCAGACGGCTGTTTTGGGCGATCTGCTGCGAAGCTAGAGCGCTTTGGTAAGAAGAGCGCTTTGGTTCATAGCCTGTGACGTCTTGTGAACCTCAGCGAATCTGTCCGCGAAATCTTTGACGGATGGTCCAAAGAGGCCAGCTGGGGAGATGGGCGCGTCGAGGAACGCGGGGTGTCATAGGTGTCTTTCAGCAACGGTGAGAGAAGACATGTTCCGCCCAATGGCCTGTGCAGCGGATTTCGCGGCGTGAAGAGCCAGGTCCGTAGCGCTCCTCAAATCCGGCACGCTGATAGCTTCCGGTCCTTCCTCATCCATTTTTCGGAGGTCGGGTTGGAAGATCTGCAGTACGGCCATCGAGTGTAATGCAAATACAGCCTGCCCAGCGGGGATATGAGCACGGCTCCTTACGATCCTTACCCAGTCAGGAAATGCAGATGAAATGGCGGCCCCCGTTGCTGAGTGCGGCTCGACACGAGCCACAGGAACGAGGCATCTTTAAAAAGACGCTGCTCTTTTAGATAGAGAGAGAGAGTGTGAGTCGCAGCGGCGAACACGCACTCGGCAGAGTAAAAGGATATAAACGCCGGAAAGCGTAGCAGGTACAGCGACTGAAGGCGGCGAGATGAAGGCCAGCGGCTTCAGATGCAAAGGCTCGTCCCGCAGAAAGCTTTTCTCAGACGCCACGGCTTCTTCACTCCGGATCCAGCGATGCATGAGCTTCGCTGAAGAGATGAAAAATCAGATTATATCAGCCCATCGAGCTATATTTATAGGCCCAGGCCATGCCCGCTTTGGCGGGAGGTGACGTAGTGGGCGCAAAGCGCCCCCATTGGATCTGAGGTCACCAAGGGCCTCTCTCGATAGGCTGCTGCAGTTGCCACAGGACAGCCAATAGGCACGCGAGGCGTCTTGCCTATGTCTGCATGTTGCTGCAACGCGTTTTACTTTAATAAAAATTTAAGTATAATTTTTGGCTTCAATATCTCGTGGAAAAGGGGTTTTCCCCTAGCGTAAGTACGCAGTACGAGAGAACCTCTCGTAAGAGAACTGATTTTCTTTTTCTGTATCCTTTGATGAATCAAAAGTTCAAAAGAAAAAAGATTTATTTGAAATAGAATTTTAATCTACCATTATAAATGTTCTATAAATCTAATGCATTCTTGCTGAATAAAAGTACTAATATCTCTCAAAAAAAAAATCTTACTGACCTTAAACTTTTGAATGATATATAATGTAATCTCGTCAGACAAAATCTTACAACAAACCTCTAAAAACATTCATCCTAGACATTGCCTACTTTGAAGGTTTTTAATACCCTCTGATATCTGACTCAGCTAGAACAGGTGTGTTTTTAAAATAATAATCATTCCCATTTGTTTCTGACAATATTGTGTTGAGATTGTAACATCGGACAAACATATTCCGCCCAAACGATTTATCTCACCTAATGTGTGTTGACTGAGCAGTGGATGGATTTGGACTGGAAACATGTAGCCACTCGTTCTGTGAGAGCAGTGCACTGATCAACCCTGTAGACAGGTTTGTACCTGAAAAGGACCCATTGAGGCTGTTTATGTTTTAGGGCTTCTTTATGAGTTAGTGGGCTGGAAGTGAAAAAGGGAAAGGATAAGAACATTTGGGTACCACCCTGTCAGTTTTCTTAAAACTAAAGAGAAAGCCTAGAGAGGAGATGCTGAGCTGTCTCCTGGTATATCCAGGGGTGTCAGTGGTGTAATTGGAGCTCCATTCTTTAATCAGTAGATCATGTCTGGCCTTGGTTTACTTTCAGTGACTAGTACAGGTGTTAGGAAGAACTTACCCCTGTTTGACTGGGCTTTTGGGGTTCGATCAAATTGGATTAAACACTGACGTCTTCTGTTGATAAGTTTCACTTGGCCTTTACTTTTAAGGACATTAATTGTTTGGTTTCCCTTTCAGCTGCACCTTTAAGCCTATAACATCATCGTGGTTTTGCAGAATTTAAATGACGTGATTTACTTCGAAGTAAAAGCGCAAGAATTATGATCTAATATGTTCACAATAGAAGGACAAAACAGTTCATACTGTGCTGCTGTATTGAACAAGCCTGGGTCTGTTTCTTCTGACGGGAAGTGTGGATACAGATACATCTCTGATAGGTCCATATTTTTCTCTCGGTGGGAGAGTTGGATAGAGCCGCCGCTCTTGCATTCCAGCTTTATGGGCCCATTTGTAACAGACTTTTAAATTTTAGTGTAACATATGTTTTGTGGGGATGTTCTTAACAGCATGGCGAGTCTTCCAGTTGCTTCACGGCCAACCATACACAGCTTACACATGCCCAGTAATTAGCACTAGACAGTAGTACACATTTGCATTGTGTCTGCTTGGAATAAAAGATGCATGATGGAAAGCAAAGTTCTCTCTTTTGTGTAGCGACTATACAACTACACAAACAGACATAATTTTAAAGGGATTTTATTTTATTTTATTTTTTATGCAGCAATTTGTGTTTGAGCAATCCAATACTCAAGCTCAAACTACTTGACCTATAAAATGTGATATATGGTAATCATTCATTTTTCTGGGTTTGTCAAATAATTGTTTTCCATTTGACATAAAAGTCCACCTGCATTTTGTATGAAAAATGTTCATAAGATCATTGCTTCATATGTCTTTATGCATGAAACTTCATAGCAGCATGCTGAGGGTACCGGTGGATAGCTTAAAAAGATCTAACATAAAACCACTCTGAAGCTATAAGATCTAATGACCCTATTCATCTCCTATTTAGAAGAGGACATCTGCAAACTGTACTGCATTGCTGAGGACTTTGATTTTTTCTTCGCTATGTCCAGCAAAGTCAAAGATGGGACGTCTTGCTCTGACTACAAAGGCGGCGTGTGCATCGATGGGATATGTGAGGTATGTGAGGAGATGCAGATTCTGAAATAGTCATATTTCTGGCATCACATTTACCACTGATTTTTCACTGGTTTTCATTTTGTTATGTTCAACAGGCCTAATGGGCTAAACTGAGCATGTCAGTTTGAACATTTAATTTAAAAAACTTTTCCCGTGTAGCCGGTAGGCTGTGACCAGGTGTTGGGATCAAATGCCGCTCTAGATCCCTGTGGGGTGTGTAAAGGTGACAACTCCACCTGCAAGTTCTACAGTGGCCAGTACACCCTTCAGCACAGAGCCAATGGTAAGGTGCTTTTAGAGGGTGTTTCTTTCATACCTTCTGACCTTCTCTGACAAATCAATATTTGGAAGAGAATAACAGGCTTCAAGAGACAGAAACAATGAGTAAATCATTATAAAATAATAAAAAGATGTCTAAAGCATTGGTTCTCACCTGAGGGGATACGCAACATGACCCTACAACAAAATATTAAAAATGTATTTTTTGTTAAAAAAATTCTAATATCTGGAATTTGAATAAATCTTTATGCATCTATAATAGTCTTGCATTTTTACATTGGGACTCACAAATTAATCAATTGTTCCCTCGGTTTCCATGGATTGATTAACCGTACCCAAGAGTTTATAATCCCTGCTCACAAATTCATAAATTAAAGGTACAGTTTACAAATTTGAGTGCATGGATTATGATCTCATGGGTACAGTTGATTATTCCATTGGCACGATATGTCAAACCAAGGAAACAATTTAAGAATTTGTATAGAATTTGTTATAACGGAGGGAAAAAGCCATGGCCACAGATTTGCAGGTCTTGTATTTTTTGGTGACTTCCCTGGCTCCGTACTACGTGTGCCAACCATAAGACATATTTTTTAGGATTCTTTGATGAATAGAACATTCATAAGAACATCATTTATTTGATTTGACATTATAAATGGCTTTACTATTATTATTATTGATCAATTCAATGCATCATTACTCAATAAAAGTATTAATTTCTTTAGTTAAAAAAAATAAATCTTACTGACCCCAAACTTTTGAATGGTAGTAGTATATGTGTGAAAGGGACAGTAAAGGGACTGCATTTTGGAGAATTGTAATAAGGTGGTATTTGATTGTTCTGATTTGTTCAAAATAGTTTTAGAACTAGTGGCCTAGAATGAAATAAAATATGCTGACAGAGACTAAACTAAACTAAAATAAACTAAAATAAACTAAAATAAACTAAAATAAAATAAAATAAAATAAAATACATCTCTTGCAGTATAGGCAAGTCTGTGAGCCACTTTAGAGCTCTTCTCCTTAGGCTTAACAGAAAACGGCAATGTATTTTTTAGAGCACTTTACACAGCAAGAGCTCTGCAGTCTGGCACCTCTCCGTTCTCTTCTGACTAAAGGAGGTGATAATGCATCAGCTCAAAGATGCCTGTTTTCTTTGGGCCTAAAAAATGCAGAAACTGCAAAAGTGAACAGACATGGCAAACCTATTTCTCTTTTTTCTCTTTCTTCAGAGTATTACCTCATTGTGATGGTTCCTGCTGGAGCGAGGAGCATCAGGGTACAGGAGATGGAGATCTCTACCAGCTACCTGGCTGTCCGCAGCCTGAAGCGTGGCACGTACTACCTGACGGGGGATTGGACGGTGGACTGGCCGGGCAGATTTCAGTTCGCCGGCACTACGTTCAACTATCAGCGCTCTTTCAACCGGCCTGAGACCTTGTATGCCACAGGTCCCACTAATGAGACCCTGCTCTTTGAAGTAAGTGACCCCCGTCCCCGTCTGGCCTGACACCTGTTAGCGAATTAGCCATGACAGGGTCTTGGCAAGAGCACTGTGGCCATTCGGTCAGATGAAAACAAGGGTGAGGGACAGTGGGCGGGCAAGAGAGACGAGAAACAAATGAGGGAAAGATAGAGAGAGAGAGACAGAAGAGAAGGCACACAAATGAGTCAAACGGGCAGACTAACGCCTCTGTTTGGGATTAATTGCAGGCCAGAGCCGACATGGTCATTGTGACTTTCATCTTCAGTATGTGGAGATTCAAGATCAAACGGTGCGACATTGTGAATAGCACTAAGCTTTGAACTTGCTGCACTGTGTGCTCTTGCTAATGGGCACCTCTTACATGATGGCTGACGAGTGTGGGTTCAGATGACCATTGAGGTTAAGTCATAGTAAGGGCGTTTCATATATCTGCACAAACCTGAAGTGCAGATGAGAAAGGGAGATAATTTGATTTCAGAAGAATCATTTAAACCTTTATGCGATTGTGTCCTGCTGTAATGGATCAGTTATGTGGGATATGTAATATTATGCTTGTTCTCGGTATTATATTACAACTGTATACATTACAATTAGAAATGGATTTTGTTACCTCCAGACCAAGAAGAAAATGTGAGGAAACAAGTTTTATGTAAAACAGGGGAAAACAAATTTTCTTACATTGAGTTTAAGGGAAAATTAAATGAAATCTTGACAAGATGTCAAGTAGAAGACGTTTGTTATATCGAGATGTAGAGAAAATGAAGTTATGACCATGACAACCCTAGTGAAAAGTACATATACCAAAATGTATTTGAAATACATTTATTTTATGCTAAGTATACTTCAAAAACATTTACATATTTATGAACTTAATATAAATACCCTGCAATTGTACTTTTGGTATACTGAATTGATATACTGAAAGTCTGCTAAATTGGAACTACTAATTTTGTACCTAATGTACTTTAGTTATTCAGAAATAGTGGTGAGGTCCAACTAAAGATATACTTAAGTATTTGATTGTACTAAAATGGAACTATTGCACGTATACTTTTGGTACACTTTAAATATATTGCGACTGATATGTCAGTAAATGCTAATAGATTTGTACTATACTTAGTATGAAATAAATGTATTTTAAATACATTTTGGTATACGTTTTTTTTCACTAGGGAACATAAGACTGAATTAAAGAATAATGCTGTAACACCAAAACAATTAAACTCTGCTGAATATTTTCTGAAATATTTGTTGTAACCATCACAAAATGTTACATCACAGAACATGTTTGGATGTCTTTCTGTTGTTCACTTACCAGTTACAACAAATGCTGATACGTTATGTACAGCATACATAAAGTCTTTGCAATCAAACGTCCACATTTCTTTTGTAACCAAAACCTCAAACTGTTAAAAATGTATTTGGTCTTGATAGCACTGCAGGTGTTGTTGTGTAAGTGAGTTGTATAAAAGTTAAGCATGCTTCACTTAATACACTTTCATTTTGATCTTATTTTCTGGCCTCTGATCTGCACAGTACTCAACCTGTGTGTTACGTGCATGCAGCATTTATCCTACATGCCCTCTGTTCATTACATTTTCCCCAGGGTGGGCAGTGGCAGCAGAGGTCTGATTTGCAGATGAGTTGGCATTAATCTCTCTAAGTATGCTCTGTAATTTCAAAAAGAAGAGGAGGTTAGAGAGAGATTAAAAGATTAAGATTTCTTCAATTGAACTCAGTAGTTCAGAGAGGCTTTGGAGTTGTGATTTGAGGGAAGCAGCTGGTCAATTATGCGTGACTGGATCTCTCAGTCTACCCTTCTACTTCAGTTTCAAGACCCTTATTGAATGCCAAGGAAAATGCACTTTAAGAAATGTGAATGTACACTTTTACTTGGTTCCAGAATTTGTAATCAGCTCAGCAAGGTAGATTGAGAGGCAATGGACAAGACATATCAGAACGTTCCCTTCAAACTTCTGATTGAAACACTCTTTTCATTTTCATTTACATGGCTGCCAACTCTCACGCATTCAGCGCATTCAGCGTGAGACTCACGCAATTGAGCCAATTCTCACTCTCTCACACCACACCCCCGATTTCTCACGCTGAAGTGTCAACCCGGTCGGTCAAATGCCTGAAAAGATAAGTTTATCTATAGTAGTGGTCGACCGATATATCGCCGAGGCCGATATTTGGATTTTTTTAGATATCGGCATCGACCGATAAATATTTCCGTTTGGCCGATATATTTCAAAACAGTTTGTGACAGTGCATTAGCGCTTTTTTCCACTGGCGCGAGCAGAGCGAGTATGAATGAACTGAATACGCTCGCTCTGCTCCGCCCAGCACCATAAGACAAGCCACTCAGAAGTGAAGCAGACATCTGACAGACACAGTAAATGACCAATCAGCATTCGCTTTCTAACCTGACGCTACATTGTGTTACACACAAAAACACTCCGGCGTGCAGCGAAGTCTATTCAAACAGTACCGTGATGTGTCAGATCTGACGACAGCGACAGCTCCAGTGGGGGGTCACAGATGTGATATAAACGAATTCAAACAAAACTGAAAACATTTTACCTCACAAACCGTCAAAAATCCTCTGACTGGCTATTCCCTATACGCGCGCTGTTCTCGGTTACGTTTAAACTAGACGCTGTTTCCTCATGGACTGAAAAGCTGGGTCGCGTGCACTACAGATCAGTGATCGCGTGAGGTGGATGAGAAGAGAACACTGTATGGTATAATACTAATAATAATACGTTTGGGGAAAAAAATCCTTGAAAATGTTATTCACTATCTCTATCTGCTGTATTTAATTATCCACGATTGGCGTAATATTGTGTGTAGTATACCTTTTCATATGTTCCGGTCGGATTTGATGTTAATCGAGCATGCAAGTGACGGCTTGCAAAGTTTCAAAGAAACTAACAAGCAAAACTAAACAGACATAAATCATTATTATTTAAATATACTTACAGTAAAACGACCTGTTTAAACTAAATAGTGTAAATAAACTATGTGAGATTTTTATTTAATTATGTATATTGTACATAAAATGTATGGAATTGCACATACTATTTTGTCATTCATTTATGATGACATTAATGGTTCATTAATGATACATGTTATTTGTAACCTGAAGTAAGCAGCAGTAATTATTAAAACTGTATTTATTGAAGTGTTACAGTACCTCATTTGTTTACATTTTAATTACTTAATTAGTAAATGTGTTTAAATGCAAAAATAATTTTGCATAAATATTATGTACAATAAATGTTCATTTAGTTTCACCAATATTCTTTGTCTCTCATTTACTGTATTCACATGTACTGTATCGGCCTCATATCGGCCAATCGGCCAGATTGCTTTCTCAATATCGGCATCGGCATCGGCCATTAAAAATCCCATATCGGTCGACCACTAATCTATAGATCTACCAGTGGATCCATTCGTGATCGACTAGTTTTACCACAAATTAGTTAAAATATCCTGTAATCTAGAGCGAGCGTGCATGCCAGACAAATGTGTTGAGCTTCTAACGGCACGGTCCTAACCGCGCACGCGCACGACGGCAGAGAGCTAAGCGAGTGAAAGAGCTTGCGTGTCTTTCGCAACACAACACCCTGCACCCCCCCGTTGGAGAAGTCTCACGCCAGGCTAAACTCAAAAGTTGGCAGCTCTGCATTTAGGTATTGACATTCTTGTAGCATTCCTGTAGCAAGCATAGCTTGTAGCAAACCCAGACTGAACAGAAGAAATTCCCCAGAGAAGATTTCCACATCAAAGAAGGTGGAGCCCCAGAGCACACACACCTATTATGTAATCACCATGCACCAATCGTAGTTTGAAGGTGTTTACCAGCTGGATCAATCTTTTCCGGAAGGTTCAGCATGTTTCAAACTCCCGAAAACAAACTCCAAACGAACTTGAACTCATTGTGGCCTGATTTTGTTCAAAATGACATCACACCAGTTCATTCTTTGATTTTGCTTAAAGTATATCGGGGCCTTTAGATGTGGTATCCATGCTCACATTCATCAGTCTTTCATCCACTCTTTTTTCTTTATGACGGGAGAAACTTCTACACTTCTAGCCAGGGCACAGATGGATTTTTGTGTAGTAACCCTATACTGGGAGTGCTTGATAATGAACCTGTCCTAGTGGTCCTGTTCAACAGAGTTCAGTAATTGCCCCAGATTTTCCATCATTATTTAGAATGACTAGGGTGAAAGATAGTGAGGGGATGTCTAGTGCGAGAATGGGGACAGAAGCTTGCCATTAAACTTTTATTGCAACATAAGACAATATAAGACACAAGGAAGCAATATTTGGATAGGGAATGATGTTTGCATGTTGAGTTGATAATCAGAATTGTGATTCATGTTGCATATGTTAAGACTGAAACTCTAGACTTCCTATCTCAGAGCACAGACATGGTGCAATGGACTCATGTGGGTCTTGACCCTGGATCAGAAGAGGTAGAGTTTCTCCATGTGTTGTATCCATAGTCAGATGGCTAGCCGGATCACAGATGGATCAGAGACCTCCTCCTGAGCCTGATTCTGGAATAGCTGGTCTGTGTTCAGTGCCAACTGTAAATCTGGACCTAGCATGCATGGCCTCATGGATCACTTCCAGGGCAATAGATTCAGCCTGGATGCTCGGAAAGAAAGTGAGCCAAAAAAGTTTGCTAACTTGCCACTGTCTTTCAATATACTTGTTTTACTTCCTCTGGAAATCCTCTATCCTTCAAACACCACTTTTGTTTGATTCACACAATACCTTCTGATGTTCTGTTGATAGACTCTTTGCCCCTCTACTACAGGTCTTTTGAATCTCATTGAACTAAAAACATGAATGCACACAAACTCATGCCTCTCTATCCTTAATATAAAACGTAGTCATGACACTAAACTGAACTAGGGGTGGGAATCTCTAGGCACCCCACGATTCGATTCGATTACGATTCAGAGGGCTGCGATTCGATGCTAAATTGATTATCTGAATCTTTTTGTGTGACTATAAATACTTTGCTTTAAAAGTAAGTAATGACCCATAAAGAATTAACGTACAATAGATTTTATTAACATTGCAAAGAACCAACAGGAAAATAAATGTGTGCCTGAACTAGCAGCATACTTGTAGTAAATTAATAGTATAACAACGACCGGTACAGCCGAGTGTTTTTCCTCCTCTGGGTGGAAACGCGTCATATGGCTTCTCATATTTGTATTGTTTCCGAAATATTTTAGTTTTATTCTACAAAGCTTACAACTAGTGTGACTCTTGACTGTCCAGCTCCTTTCCCCCTTCAACTTCAGAAGCCAAAATATTTCCACACGTCAGCTTTTAACGAGTGTGTTTGGATCTCGCGCGCCATAGCGTCTTTGTTATGTGCACGCCACAGACGGTGCGGGCGGGCACTGCACTTTGCGCTTCAGAGTTCCGTCTTTTGCGTTCCGTCAATATTAAGTTATTATAAATATATATCTTAAAAAAAAATTTTTTTTTTTTGAAAATCGATTTTTGACATTTGTGAATCGATTCAGAATCGTCCACGTCCGCATCGCGATGCATCTAAGAATCGATTTTTTCCCCCACCCCTAAACTGAACCCAATTTTGGCTTGTAAAGAAATTTGATGGTTTTAGCTAACCTGTTAATCTGGCAGAGCATTGAGGCTGGGTGAAGAGTACTTATTGTGTTTATTGTGACTGTCTTAAGGATAATCTTCCCACATCAGCAGCAGCCTGCCACTCTCTTCCTGTTCAAAACATTAACTCACTGAGGGCAAATCCATAGTAATTAGAGGTTGGGTGGCATCTGCCTAATCCACTACTTCAGTTTTCACTCTTACTTACGAGAAATTTGGGCTGCCTTGCAATTACTGTTGGCTTGTGAACACTGCTGTAACTCTTCAGTGAGTGCAGTGACCCTTAGTATTCGATCCTTGTCTAGCTGCTTTGTTTGTACTTTCTACATATAGTTTGGTGGTATACCAGTTCCAGTGAATTTAGTGTCATTGCATTTTTTTATTACAAATAGTCTAAGGAAAATCCCCATGTGGCAAAGCCTAAGTAAAAAACAAAAACAAAGCTCCTCTTCTTGTCTGAGGACTTTTCCACTCCATTAGAGTTATCCTCAGGCAGTCCTCACTGGCCCTGGGCACAGATTTAGTGAGAAACCTACTGAACTTCCTCTGTGGTCTATTCTCACATGAATGACTGTAAGATCTTCTCCAGGAACAGCCACCAAAACTATAGCATACAGGCCTAATGAAACATAAACATCGATGTAAATTTTCCTGGGAAGCTAAGTCTCATTGTACACCACTACATGAAAGTATTCAGATTCACCCAACCCACAGTTTGGTCCACTTGTGCCGTTTTCCAAGCTGACAAGCTTCAGTTCAAACACATAGACAATCTAATTTAAACATCCCTCCAGTGCAACATCACTAGTAACACTGTGGTGTCGTCTCTCAGTCCCAATGGAGCCATAGCCACAAAAAAGCACCAGACACTCTGGCACCTTCTCCCTTGCTGAAATATGAGGACATTGACAAGACATTCAGAAACAAGTTCAATTTCAGTTTGAGTGAAGCAATAATTTAAGTGTTTGAAAATGTTATGAAAATGACTGAAATCAGTGAACAGTAGTGTGTACTTGGATAGACAGAAACCTGTCACTTGATTATAACTGACCTATGATCATTTCTCCTCCACAGATCCTTCTTCAGGGTAAAAATCCTGGTGTATCATGGGAGTATACTTTACCCCATCCAGAGAAGAAGCACAACTACACTTGGTCTGTGGTGCGCTCTGACTGCTCAGCGCCTTGTGCTGGGGGTGAGTCGGTGCCAAATGTACTGTGCATGTTTGTTTTGTTGACACAAGTGTAAGAGAGCGGAGAGTTTTTGTGCTTGTGTGTTGTTGAGAAAGGAAGTGTATGAGTGTGTTTGTCCAGGTCCATCAAATGCACCTTTGTGAGCAGGACAGAAAGACAAAAGTGTGCCCCTCCTTCCCTTCAGACCCCCCAATCTCATTGGCTCATCTTTGCGGTAGTGGCTCCTCCATTCACAGTCAGTTTTCTCTGAGTGTTGGTGGTAGACAGACAGCACTATGGCATGCCCAGAGCACAGATCTCTATCTGCGCTCTCACACAGTTTCATTCATGCTTTTCTTTAGAGCAGATCTCTGGGCAGCCCCTCCTGGCCTCTCACACTGACAGAGGCCCAGCTTTGTTTGCCTCAACAGAAGCCACACTACAGTATTGCCATTCACCCTGAGCTCCCATAATCCCCAGAAAGACCATTCATGGACAGTGTGCTCCAAGCTTTCCTTTTCAAAAGTTTGCTCTGATGATGCATTCGTTTATCTGAGATGGATCTCTACAACATATCCAAAGAGAGTAGATGCAAAGTGTTTGTACTCATCCGCCATCCCATCTGTTTCTAACTCTCTCTCAGGTCGGGTCTCGACGAAAGCCCTTTGTCTGCAGGATCAACACACGCAGGTCAACTCCTCGCTCTGCAACCCTCAGACCAGACCTGTGGTTGGTTCGCACCTGTGTAACACACAGCCCTGCCCTGCCTAGTAAGAGTCTCTCTCTCTCTCTCTCTCTCTCTCTCTCTCTCTCTCTCTCTGTCTCTGTCTCTGTCTCTGTATCTGTCTCTGTCTCTGTCTCTGCTCTCTCTCTCTCTCTCTCTCTCTCTCTCTCTCTCTCTCTCTCTCTCTCTCTCTCTCTCTCTCTCTCTCTCTCTCTCTCTCTCTCTCTCTCTCTCTCTCTCTCTCTCTCTCTCTCTCTCTCTCTGTGTGTGTGTGTTGTGTCTGGCTTCCCTGTGCATACTTGCTTGAGATTTGGCCATCTTTCAGTTCATGCATTGAAATTTGAATTGAATTAATCATGCACGGGTAGTTAAATTGCAATTCTAGAACTTCAGAATTACAATTCATAGAAATTTCCAGAAATTTGGTGTGGAAGTGTTTGTCCATAAAATAAAAGTCAATGTATTAAATATAAATAAATAATAAAACAAGACATCTTAAAGTTTTTGGGACCCTAGTGAAAAAATAAATATACCAAAATGTATTTGAAATACATGTATTTTATGCTAAGTATACTGCAAATACATTTACATATTTATGTTCTACATATAAAATATTCTGAAATTGTTCTTTTGGTATACTGAATTGGTATAGAACTAATTTTGTACCTAATGCACTTTAGTTATCAGGAAGTAGTGCTGAGGTGCAACTAAAGATATACTTAAGGTATATATGATTGTGCTAAAGTGGAATTATTGCAAGTATATTTTAGGTAGACTTTAAATATCTTGCATTTTAAGACTGATTTTATACAGAGATACTAAAAGTGATATTAAAACACAAAACTCCTAATAAAGTTTAATTATAATATTTATATCAGTAGGTCTCAAGCGATATGCCAGTAAATATGTTAATTGATTTGTAGTATTCTTAGAATTGAATTTTGGTATAGGTTTTTTTCACTAGGGGATGTAATGGAATTACAGAGATTTTTTTTTGCCATTGACTAAAATGTAGGGTCGGGACTTGGTTTTATAAATCGGTTGTTGATTGTATTGAGACAGATCTTAATGCGAGCTTGCAGTCGATTGTAAGGAAAGAGCAGGAGTTTAAGCAGACAAAATGATTGGAGAAGTCCGGCCGTCACCATAGAGAAGTCTGTTTTTTTTCACTGGAAGATCGAGTTGTGACATTTTGATAAAAAATGATGAAGTCCAAAAATAAAATAAAAAATAAAATGCATGGATTAATCATTTAGAAAAAAGATAAATGACATGCATTTAAAAAATAAAAGATAGGGGGAATTTTTATTTAATCTCAAATAAGATTTTTTTAAAGTTTAGTTATTTTAATTAAATTTAAATTCTACACCATCTACAAATGGAATTTTAAAAGCATTCTTATTTCAATTCTCAGTGGTTTCAAACCATGCTCTCCAGCATTATTGATGGGCATGGTGCCCTGGTATGTCTGTCTGAAATCAGCTGTGGTTGCTTCAGCTTGAGCAGAACCCGACTTAAAGCTCTGAAAAGTAGCCTCCAGACTGGGGCTGACTGCTCCCTCACAGTCCAAACTCAGCTCGAAGGCACAGCCTGCCACCTCTTAAATTATACAAACACAAACCCACATACACACATATACGCAAACCAGCTTTCTCAATAAGGCATATACTCACACAAATTCTAGTCTCGCGTTCTGTCTTGTCTTTTTGTTGACTACGGTGAATTAATACTCGAATATTCCAAGAATTGGTGTCAGATTTATCGAAGACTACCACTTTATTTACAATGAGAGTTATGATTGAAAAGGATAATGTTATATTTGGAAATGAGGAGGATAAATGGAAAAAAAGTCACTTAAGAAAAGACACGCTTAAAGATGTTTTTACATGTAAAAAAGAGAAAGAAAAGTGGGGACTGTCTCACTAGGGACCCTGGGAAAACATTCTCAGCCTATAGGTGTCAGAAACCTTCTCTGGGCTCTGGAGACTGTGAAAGGAGCTGCTCAAAACAGCCTTTCTCTGGGTGTCTCAATCTGCCGGTCTATCTTTCTTTTGAGATTCCTGCTACCATTCTCAAAAGAGCAACACTCAACTCGACTTGATTTACTGATCTCTTGCCTTACAGAGGCATCTACAAACCCAGCATCCTTCACTTGCAAGGGTGAAAGGCATTGACACACCATTTTGGCACTAAGATAACAAATCACTCCTCCTGGCTTTCCTCCCTCCCTCCATCCTTCTCACTCTCTCTTTCTCTCTGGCCTTACATTGTGTGAAATGTTGGCTGCGACCTATTATAATGTGCAGGCTATGGTGAGGCGATGCTAAAAGGGGAAATCAAGACCATATGATTGTTTCCTTACAGCAACAAGCTCTAACCGATTTGGCTTGTCCCATTCAAAGCCTGACAAATAGTCCAATAACAGTGTAATTGAAAACAACGGCAGGGTTGACGGGAGAGCAGCATGTCTGCGGCGGTGCTGGATATGTGGAAACAGCCTGCACGGGTTCCCATCACTCACCACCAATGTCTGCCTGTAACCCTATGACACTTTAACTTGGTGAGCAGAGGTACTTTGATTACCGGTAGAGATTACCAGTGATCCCAGACTCCTTCAGTTGGCGTCACACCTCAATGACATCACCATTCTGTGGGTCACACAATGAGTTAGTTACAGGGATAAGGGATAGTTTCTCCAAGTATGAAAATCGTCTCAGGTTACGACTGTAACCATAGTTCCCTGAGAAAGGGAACGAGACGATGCGTCAACGACGCTTTGGGAACGCCCCCAGCGTGAATGCGTCTGAAGCATCTATCTCAACTAGTCCAATGGAAAGAATGAGCGTCACGGGCGGGTGACGTTATGACCAGGAAGGGATAAAAGTACATCCGGTGCAAACCGGCATTAGCTTCGAAAAATTGCCGAAGCAAGCCGATCACAGGGATACAGGAAGTATGGCAGGGTGACGCATCGTCTCGTTCCCTTTCTCAGGGAACTACGGTTACAGTCGTAACCTGAGACGTTCCCTTTCAAGGGAACTCGCGATGCGTCAACGGCGCTTTGGGAACGAGAATACCCAAAACGCCAGAATTTCAAGTACCTGAGTGTTAGTCTGTTGTAACTAAGCCCTAAGCACCTGAGAACCTGGGGCAGCATTCAGGTCTAAGCTGTAAAACCTAACGAATGTGAGCGGTGAGGACCAGCCGGCCGCATCACAAACGTCTTGAAACCCCAAATAGTAAGGCTTTAGAGGCCGCCAGACTCCTCGTAGAGTGAGCTCTGACCGCCAAAGGACACGGCTGGTCAGAGTACTCGTATGCAAGTCCAATAGCCTCAACTATCTACTTACTAACCGTCTGTTTAGAAGCAGGAAGACATATCTTAGGTGATCCAAAGCAAATAAGTAACTGGTCGGACTTCCTCCATGAAGATGTCCGATGAACATAAGTGTCCAATGCTCGCACTGGACACAAGAGGTTCAGCCTTTCCTGGTCCGCAGATGTAAAAGGAGGAGGACAGAAAGCCTGCAGCACAATAGGCCTCGGAATCAAGGTCGGCGCCTTAGGGACGTATCCCTGTTTTGGATATAAGAATGCCTTGACCATCCCCGGCGCAAACTCAAGGCTAGTGCGGGAAACCAAAAGGGCCTGAAGATCTCCAACTCTCTTAAGGGACGAAATAGCTAGCAGAAAGATAGTCTTAAGGGTAAGACATTTCTCTGAAACCGAATCTAAGGGCTCGAATGGAGCCCTAGACAGGCCTTCTAGTACTATAGCAAGATCGCAAGCTGGCACCCTAGTGCGAGTTGCAGGCCTCAGCCTCAATGTGCCATGAAGGAAACGTGTAATCAGGGGGTCTCGACCCAACGATGTACCCCCCACCAGGGCGTGGTAAGCCGCAATGGCCGCCACGTAGACCTTGAGCGTGGAAGGACATAGACCTGACCTAAAGCGCTCCTGCAGGAACTCGAGTACTGTGTTCACAGAACAGTTAACCGGATCCCACTGATGTCGGTGACACCATACAGAAAAAAACCTCTCCATTTAAGCGCATATAATTTCCTAGTAGCTGGAGCTCTGGAGCTTAGAATGGTCTCAACAACCTCCGTTGAGAGACCACTCTCTATGAGTTGGGCCCCCTCAGAGGCCAAATCCACAGGTTCCAAATCTCTGGCCGGGGGTGAAATATTGTGCCCCCGGCCTGAGACATAAGGTCTCTCCTGATCGGGATCTCCAAGGGAGGACCTTCTAAGAGATGGGTCAGGTCCGCAAACCAGATCCGACTCGGCCAGCGTGGTGCTACTAGCAGTATGCTGAGACGCGAAAAGATCCACCTCTGCTTGGCCGTAAAACTCCCAAATTTTCTCCACCGCCTCGGGGTGGAGTCTCCAGTCCCCTGGCCTCAGCTCCTGCCTCGACAGGATGTCTGCTCCAATATTCTGGTCCCCAGGAATATACACTGCCCTCAGGGAGAGTACCTTCTCCAGAGACCACAGGAGGATCTGGGGCGCCAGCTTACAAAGCGGACGCGAATGCAGACCCCCCTGACGGTTCAGATAAGAGACCACCGATGTATTGTCTGTACGGATGAGCACACGATGGCCCCTCAGGTCTTGGAGGAATTGCCTCAGCGCATTGAAGACAGCCATCATCTCCAGGCAATTTATGTGCCAAGAAAGATGATGACTCCTCCACAGACCCTGAACCGAGCGGCCTTCCATTACCACTCCCCAGCCGGTGAGGGAAGCATCTCTCGAGATCGCAACTCGATGGCAAAGAGCTCCCAACACCGGACCCTGGGTTAAGAACCAGTGTTTCCTCCATATAACCAAGGCGCGGAGACACCGCCGCGTGATCTTGATTATACGAAGTGGGTTTCCCCTCGGTAAGAACCCTCTGGTCCTGAGCCACCACTGTAAAGGTCTCATGTACAGCAGGCCGAAAGGTATCACGTTGGAAGCTGCTGCCAAAAGACCCAACAGTCTCTTGAACTGTTCTACAGTGCTTGACTGGCCTAGCCTCAGCTCGTTTGTGGCTGTCAGGATAGCAGCTACACGAACGGGCGATAGAGTGGCCCGCATCGTCACCTAATCCCATACCACACCAAGGAAAGTGGTTCTCTGTACTGGAGAAAGCACACTCTTCTTGGCATTGAGCCTCAACCCCAACATCTGCATATGAGCGAGAACGACACGTCGGTGCCGAACTGCCAACTGCTCTGATTCCGCTAGAATCAGCCAGTCGTCGATGTAGTTCAGAATACGTATGCCCTTCAGCCTGAGTGGGGCTAGAGCTGCATCTACGCATTTCGTGAACGTACGGGGTGATAAAGCTAGACCGAAAGGAAGTACCCGATACTGGTATTCTTTGCCCCCGAAAGAAAACCTTAGGAACTTCCTGTGCTGAAGGAGGATGGAGACATGGAAGTAAGCGTCCAGATCTATCGTGACAAACCAGTCCTCGGATCTGATTTGAGTCACGATCTGTTTGAGTGTCAGCATCTTGAACTTGAGTTTCTGTACTGAACGATTTAACAGTCGAAGATCTAAAATGGGACGCAACCCTCCATCCTTTTTCGGAACAATGAAATAACGGCTGTAAAAACCCGACTCTCGGTCGAGTGAATACACCTGTTCTATAGCTTCCTTTGCTAACAGGGCCTTTACCTCTTGCTCCATTACCAGAGCCTGCTCGGGATGCACTACAGTGAGCAACACCCCATTGTAGCGAGGAGGACGAGAACCGAGGCTGGTCTCTGGTATTAACGAGACAGCCAGTTCTGGAGCCTGAAACATAATGGCAGGAACTACCTGAACTGGCTGCTCTAGAACCCCCCTCAGAGGGCGCGAAACCGATGCAGTGCCGCAGCATAGCATCAGCGACTCGCTGGAGACCGCTGCGCCCCGAAGCACCAAGGGTGACGGGGTTGGCAGAACGGTCCCGTGAGGACCCCGAAAGTGGAACGGGCACCGTATTCTGAGGTGTACACCGCTCCACTTCGGTTGGGGCTGTCCTCACAGGTCTGACGCCAGTGACGTCAGGACCTCTTTCTTTGAGAGGGGGCTGGACACGGCGAGGGAGAAACTTTTTAAATGCCTCCGCTTGCTTCTTTGACTCTTGAAATCTCTTGACGACCGCATTGACAGCGTCGCTGAAGAGACCAGAAGGCACAAGCAGAGCATCTAATAAAAAAGCCCGATCTTTTTCTTTTATTTCGGCCAGATTTAACCAAAGATGTCTTTCAGTAGCTACAAGGGCTGCCATAGACCGCCCAATTGCTCTGGCGGTCTCCTTTGTTGCCCTGAGTGACAGATCGGTGGCCCGACGAAGTTCTCGAACCTCGTCAGGACCAACTCCCTCACTCCTATCCAGATCCCAGCAGGTCAGCTTGGTAAGCCTGGAGCACTGCCATAGTGTGCAGACATGCTCCAGCTTGACCTGCTGCCGTATAAGCTTTGCTCACTAAAACCAAAGTTGCTTTAAGCGGTTTAGTGGGCAAAGCTGAGGCCTTCAGAGACGATCCTGCACCAGGTGACAGATAGCTCGCGAGCGTCTGTTCAGCCTGGGGGATCGCCTCATATCCGTACTCTTTCAGCCCTCTCATACCTGAATATAAATGAACCTGAGGGCTGAAAAGTCGTGACGAGTACGGCTTATTCCACGATCTAGATAGCTCAATATGAAGATCGGGGAAAAAGGGAAGGCCTCGTGGTGGAGATGATGTGGTTGAAGAAAGGAAGCGCTCGTCTAATTTACTTTTGGGACGAGCGCCCCTTTTCTCAACTGGCCATTCAATATTTAATTTCTCTACAGCCCGAGACATCACCTCCACCAGCTCCTCATCTCGAAGGCTGAGACCGCATGCTCCACTCCCAAACAAATGACACAAAGCTCGTGTGTGTCCCCACCCGTTAAATAACGCGGGCAGGGAGAAGCACACTGTTTGTACATTTGTTTCGCCATAACTCTTTCCAATATATGCAACAGACAACAATAAATAGACAGAGACAGTATAACACAGATCGCTTGCTGAGGCACAGAAGCTAATGCCGGTTTGCACCGGATGTGCTTTTATCCCTTCCTGGTCATGACGTCACCCGCCCGTGACGCTCATTCTTTCCATTGGACTGGTTGACATAGATGCTTTAGACGCATTCACGCTGGAGGCGTTCCCAAAGCGTCGTTGACGCATCGCGAGTTCCCTCGAAAGGGAGCCTGTCTTCATTTACTCTCCCTCGTGCTGTTTTCAAACCTGTATTACTTTTTTCTTGTGTAGAACACAAAAGAAGATATTTTGAAAATGTCTCTGTGATTTTTTTTTTTTATCCGTACAATGAAAGTCAGTGAGGTCTAATATTGTTTTGGACCACATTTACTTTCATATAAAATATCTTATTTTGTGTTCTGCAGAAGAAATAAAGTCATACAGGTTTGGAGTGAGTAATTGATATCAGAATTTTAATTTTCATCCATTTAAGAGCTTTTTAAATGAAGGTACAATGGGGTATTATGTTAAATCTTAAATGGCCTTATGCGTTTTCTTTTCTCTTCATGAGATTCCCACTATTCAAGATGGATTTCTTTTTCTTTGCGTCTAGGTTATACTGTAGGGTGTTTATTGTTCAGACAGACAGGTCCTAAATCCCACAGTTACTAATGACCTCCCCCACTGTATGCCGAGCAGAGTCTGTTTCCCTCCATTCTGAATTACATCACAGCCTTAGGATATCGACTTTAGACTCCCGAAACATTATTTGTGTGAGGCATTATGTACTTTGATTTATGACCACCGAAAAGAGGAAAACTCAAAACAGGGTGAAGGAAAGGGAAAATAAATAGAGCTTTGGAAACACTTACAGAAAAAGTATGGGCATGCATTCAAAACAGGAGAAAAAGACAGAAGCTTCTGCTTATCTATCCAGCAAAGATCTTTAGTGTTGACAGGTCTTCCCATGTTTTATTATGGAGCAAGAGAGACGGCATCCCTGTGGGGATTGAGCGAATCTAGCCGATCAGGAATCGAGCACAATTCTCCAGACTATGGGCTACAGGACTCAGTCTGACAACGTGCTCCCAGCTACAAACGCTGCCCTGCTGTGAAGCGAGGAGCACGGTGACTTCAAACATGGGCCGGGCCCATAAGCGGCCAGCTTCATTTGTCCCCTAAAATATTATGAAAAGATTAATGCACATGCCTTAAAGACTTTTGCAGTGCTTTTCTTTCAGTTTCTTAGCTGTGTTGCACGGTTATGTTTGCTTTTGTATTCAACTGACACTCTTCAAGCCTTTACATTGATACAAAAGATTTTTTATTTAGAAGAAATGCTGTTCTATTCATCAAAGAATCCTGAAAAATAATCTATCACGGTTTCCACAAAATGTTTCTTGAGCAGCAAATCAGCATACTAAAATGATTTCTGAAGGATCATGTGACACTGAAGTTTAGGAATAAATTACATTTTAAAACATATTCACATGGAAAACAGTTATTTTAAATTGTACAATATTACAACACAACAATTGTTTCAAGTGGTTTCTCCAAATTCAACTGAAAATGCAACTTTTAATGACTTCTGCGGTCTCAAAATTATTTAACCCCCTTAATAGGATCCCTCGCAACAGCACAAATCTGCAAAACAGGTGTTGTCTCAAGCACACCTGATGAAACTAATCAAGGGCTTCATTAGTTGGACCAGGTTTGCTTGACCTACAGACACTGCTGGAAGCATAGTTCACAAGTTCAAAGTTAAAAGAACAGTGGTTACACTACCTATATGTGGCGGAAAAAGAAAGCTATCAACGGCTGCATCCAGATTTCTGAGCAGGTTCAGAAAAAACATTGAATGACTGCAAAAGACATACAGCAAGACTTGGTGTCAAAAGTGACACTGAGGTTTCAGCTTGCACTGACTCTTACTAAACGCATGCTGTTTCCATGCCAGAACTACAAGACTAACACCACTACTGACCCAAAAGCACAAGAAAAGTGCTCAAAATCATATAAATAAGCCACAGAAGTTTGGGGATTCTGTTCTGTGGAGCGATGAAACCAAACTGGAACTTTTTGGCTCTATGAATCAGCCGTATGTCTGAAAGAAGCAGAATGAAGCATATGCTGAAAAGAACCCTCAGTCTACAGTTAAGCATGGGAGTGAATGGTGATGCTCTGGGGCGGCTTTGCAACCTCTGGCACTGGAAACCTGCAGCGTGTGGAAGGCAAGATGGATTCATTGAAGTTTTTGGAGAAAACGTCATGCCATCAGTGAGGAAGCTGAAGCTTGGGCGACATTGGACCTTCCAACAGGACAATGATCCTAAGCATACCTCAAACTCCACTTGGTTGCAGAAGAAGGGTCTCCTGGAAGATTCTACAGTGGCCATCACAGTCACCTGACTTGATCCATAGAAAATCTCTGGTGGGATTTGAAGAGGGCGGTTGCACCATGCAAGAATATTACTGAACTGGAGGCCATTGCTCATGAGGAATGGGCTAAAATTCCTCAGAAACTGGTGTCTGGTCATACATCTCATTTGCAGCAGGTCATAACAGCGAAATGGTGTTCTACCAAGTAAAGATGCTTGCCATGAAGGGGTTGAATAATTTTGAGACTGCAGAAGTCATTAAAAGTTGCATTTTCAGTTGAATTTGGGGAAACCACTTGAAACATTTGTGTTGAGCTATTTGCTTGATTTGTTCATTGCAAACAGCTTAAAGTCTGTAAATTTTGCCAATAAACCTGCTTTGCAATAGGGGTTGAATAATTTAAATTACAACATGATAACTGAAAAAAACAAAGACTTCTGTAATGAATAACAGTAAAGACAAATTCCTATATAATACAACTAAATATACCTAGAGTTTTTAATGCACAAGCTTTGGTTTGTTTAAAGTGATATTTTTAGCAAAGGAATTCAAAGTCGCGTGGGTTTAGGAAAATACATGGTTCTCTTAGAGCTCTTAAACTGACAAATGCTTCCAAACCAAAGGAATTCCACAGAGAATGCTAAAAAGTGATTTTGAATAAGTATGAATTATGGGTGCATCGTTTTGGGCAGATATGGAGAAAATGCCAGCAAAATCAGACTGTATCCGGAAATGTGAAGCAGTCCAGTATTGTCCCCAAAGATATGTCTCCTTTAATTGTATGGCTTGAAATATGCAAGTTATTGAAAGATTTCAGCGGTTTGCAGTGAGGCACGGCATGTCAGCTCTTTGACCAATGACACATTGTCATTTATGTGGCGAGGAGAGCACGAGGGGGAGTGAAAAGGCATATTGTGCTGTGGATTGTGTTTCTTCCCTCAATTAAAATAGCAGTTTAACCATCTCCCTCCAATTTGTCAGATGGCTGGAGAGAAAATTAAAGGATTTTTCTCAGCTCCGTGGCTCAGGTCTGTGTGAGTGGTTGGGTGGAACCGGGTCTTCTAAGAACTCGACCCGGGGCGTCTGTCCGGTGTTGCGGCCACGGCTCTTGTCATAGCTGTCATTTGCTCTAATCTCTCTCTGGCCTGCCCAGCTCTATTTTAAAAGCCTCTTTTCATCCACAGCCAAAAGAAGCAAGGACAGAGTTGCAATCTGAGCACTGGAAGAGAGCTGCTGTGGCATCAGTTTAGCCAGTATTTTGTCATGCCATATCCTTTAAATTTCTGTTCACAAAAATAACATTTTATTTGATGAAAAAGTGCAAAATTAAATATACACATTTTACAAATTTTAGTCAGATTTCTGTTTTGTTGTTGGAAGAAATTAAAACTTTTGTTCAGCAAGGATGCATTAAATTGCACAAAAGTGACAGTAAAGGCACCTACAATTTTACAAAAGATTTCTATTTCAAATAAATGCTGTTCTTTTGAACTTTCTGTTTATCACCAAATCCTGAAAAAAAAGTATCAGTTTCCAAAAAATACTAATCAGCAGAACTGTTTTCAAAATTGTTAATAAGAATTGTTTCTTGAGCAGCAAATCAGCATATTAGAATAATATAGGATCATGTGACACTGAAGACTGGAGTGATGCTTCAACCTGTGTCAGCATTTACCAAAAACATTAACAATATCCTTGTTGTGAAAATATGAGCTGAAATAACTTTGAGTACATAACTGAAAGGCAATATTCTGTCAATTCTTTATGCTTTACTTATTCATTCTCCGTGATTTAGTGTGCTACGGCTAGTGCATTCGCAACGTGACTTGCACATTCTGACTAGAGCTTAACCCTTTTTTTTTTTTTTACCGAATGATTGCCCATAGGAGGGCACTATTGCATTCCCACAAATACTGCCCAAAAGCAAATTTGACATATTGAGTATTCAGAAAGAAGCCATTGATTCATTCCAGCTTTTGTTCATCATATTGCTGCAATAAAAACGGATTAATCTATTACAGAACCTTGGAAGGTCTCATTTTCTTGCCAGATCTGTGTTTTGAAATATTTTGTCATGTGAAAATTTCATAATTAGAAATCATATTTATGAACTCAGGAGGTGTGCATCCATTGATAACGTTGAAACTCTTAAGCTGGAAATGTGATGTGTGGTGTATATGCCCATGTGAGCCCACAGGGAGAGGGTGGGTGCAGACAGATGTATGTGTTTTTTTATTAGTCTTTCTTTTATGTCGTTTACAGAGTAATCAGATCATAATCTGAACAAAATCTACCTAATGTGATGATCATTAATAAAACCTTTGTGTGTGTCTAAGTGTGTCAAGTACCTGTGCCATATGGGTGTAAAGTGTCCTCTTCCATGTTAAAATATGCTGAAATGTTGAAACATAAGGCTCGCATCTGAAGGTCAATTTGTTTGTCTGACAGTTGGACGACAGGCAAATGGGGAGTGTGCAGTAGAACATGTGGAGGCGGGCAGCAGACACGAAACATCCGTTGCATGAGGAAGGTGACATACCAGCGTGAGGAGGTGACGGCTCACTCCTTATGTCCAGTAATGGCTCCGGCTCAACTACAGCCCTGCAACACACAGGCATGTCCTCCAGAGTGGAGCACTGGCTCCTGGTCACAGGTATGTTTACATGCACATGCAACCTACATAACAGGGTGTCATCGTGGGGTGCACAACTAAAGTAAAAAGACAAAGAAATAACATTTTAATACATTTTACCAGATAAATAAATAAATACATTTTTTCTTTAAATGTACTGTTCAAAAGTTTGGAGACAGATATTTTTTTTTTAAAAAGAAAAGAAATTAATTGTTTTATTGAGCAGGGATGCATTAAATTGATCAGAAGTGACAATCAAAATCTTTTGTAACATTATACAGTAAATGTGTTAACTATTTCTAAAACATACTGTCATTTTGAACTGTCTATTCTTCAAAGAATCCTGAAAAAAAATAATGTATCAAGCAGCTCAACCTCTCAAGCTCAAGATTTCAACATTGATAATAATAAGAAATGTTTCTTAAGCACCAAATCAGACCATCAGAATGATTTCTGAAGGATCATATGACACTGAAGACTGGAGAAATGATGCTGAAAATGTAGCTTTGCCATCACAGGAAAAAATAACATTTGAAAATATATTAAAATAGAAAATAAATATTTTAAATGTTAATATTTCACAATAGTCACTGTTTTTACTGTATTCGTGATCAAATAAATGTCCAAATCCCTAACTGACAAAAGTCAGGTCCCGACATTAGCAGTGGATTGTTTATTTATGTGATGTTCTGTGGAATGAGTAGGTTTGTCTCGCCTTAAAACATTCCATCCTGTTAGATAAAGTTACAGAAATTAGTATGATGTAAATTTTTTAAAAGATGGTTGTAAAATATTAAAATTAACTTCAGGTCTTATGTACAATACACCTTATGTAATCTTACTCTCATTTCTTCCATGAGGCTAACAATGGGCAATTTTAGCACTTTAATTTGATCCTGTTAATTTTCTTCCCTTTGTGTAAGCAATCAAGTTATAATAAATAAAGTTTAGTTGTTTGAGCTTAACCAGAACATGTCTCTGAAATTCTGCTATACCCTTTTATAGAAATACTTACCTAAATTGCAACACAAGTGTATTCAGTTTTAAAATAGGGCTAAAAAAAGTACCGCATAACAGCAATGACCCAAATATGAGGTGAAGATTTGAGATGCCCTGAACAATGTCACATCAGTGCTGAAACACTACTGCCCCCTGCTGTTATTGCACATGTAACACATACCTCTCACTGTTGCATTGCTCTCATTAATAATCTATTCTGGACTTAAGAAATGACCATGCAAATTGCTTCTCTGAAACTTTAGTGATGCTTGGAAGTGTTTCTTTAGATAAATGAGTACTTTAAACACGGTATATTTTGTAATATCTTTTCTTGTTGTTTTTTTTTTTTTTTTTTTGCCTGTGTGTGTATATTAGCAATAATATATTTGTGTACTCTGAACTTGATCTTCCCGTTTACACACACACAAGCCACAGAGAATGTTGAAACACATCCCCTTTTTCATTTCGTCATTAGTAGCATGTTGAATTCTTTAACCTTTTTTTTCAGTCTAATCTTACTCAATATGTTAAATCATAAATCCGTGTTTAGAATAAACAGTTTGAGATCTTTGAGAAGTTTTTGCAGTAGTAGTTGATATTGACTAAATTCCTTCTAAAGGTCAGAATGAGTTCACACCGCCTGTCTCAAGAGTTCATTTCAACTCTTGTTTGAGGTGAACTGCATGCCACTGTGACCTTTACAATGTTTAAACTAACATCACTCAAAGACCACATGAGGGTAACTCTCTCTCTCTGTTTATCTTTCTTTCTTTCATTCTCTCTAGTGCTCTAAGACCTGTGGGCGAGGGTTGAAGAAGCGCAGTGTTTTCTGCAGGAGCACTGATCCAGGTGCCAGGGCTGTGGTGGTGCCTGACAGCATGTGTAAATTACACCTGAAGCCCAAAGCCCAAGAGACCTGTGTGCTGAGCCGCTGCCCCAAGAATGAGCGTCTGCAGTGGATAACTACCGTCTGGGGAGAGGTAAGGCCCCTCATAGGAATAGCAAAGGTTACGTAGAAGCGCTCACACAAACGGTTCATATGTAGCATGAGCAAATATTCACCAGATACATTAGAACATGGCGTTTTTGTTTCAAAACACTTTCCGTTCACACTAGCATTTTCAAGCGGTTTACAAAAGTTGCTTGTCCACACTGAAACAGATTTACTGTTACCAAATATCCCACCACTTACTGGTGTGTCCAGGTCACACTCAATCGACATTATGGGTTACATGTATGCTTAAAAACACAACCGCTCATGTTTTGACGGTTTTATCTTTGCAGGGATATATGAAGATTGTACAAAGTAACATTTATCTTTAGCAACAATGTGGAATTGAATGGGACATAGCTGGCACATATTGGTAAAACCATAGATATCCATATGTACAACATGCGTCACATGACTAAAAATGCATCATAGTTTTTAAATCTCTCCGAAAACAGCGTTTTCAAATTTATCCACTTTGGAGGGTGTCTTCAAAAAGCTGTCTCAGTGTGGACAGAAGGCCAAAACGTACAGAAAAAGATTTGTTTTCAAATGTAGCCGGATGAATGTAGACGTAGCCTTGAATGCACGCTATGATATCATGTGTGCCTGAATCATCTGTGCATGAATATTTAAAACACGCATTTGATTCCATACAGGTAAGTGGCACTTTCCATTTTGGATTTGTACTTAAGTGTCTTACTCTTCTCCAGACTATAGCAGCATTGTCAACCGTTGCTATGAAGGCATGAGTGGACCTTGTAGAAAGGGGTCAGCTGAGTATTTATGTGTATATACCTTATTATCTAATTGTCTGGTTGTTTTACGCAGTGTTCGGCATCCTGTGGAGCAGGAGTAAGGAGAAGAGAGCTGCATTGTGGAGAGAAAGACTCCCAAGGAGGCTACACTGAGTTCCCTTCAAGGAGGTGCAGGAACCTACGGAAGCCCCAAGCAGACCTCAAGCAAGCTTGTAATAACGGCCCCTGCCCAGAGCCCCTGCCGCCCCAGCTCCTTCAGCCTGGCCCAGACAGGGGCGGCACTTCTGTGACTCTGGGCTGGTATTCCTCTCCTTGGCTGCAGGTATGCACAACTAGCTCTTTATAACCAATCAGGGATCTGTTCCATTACTATTCTGCCAGACCTCTAAGCTTCCTGTCCTGTTCATGTGTCTTTCAGTGCACAGTGTCCTGTGGTGGTGGGGTGCAGACACGGAGCATTCAGTGTCTGAGACATGGGCGTCCGTCAGTGGGCTGTTTACCTCATCAGAGACCCATAAGCTCACGGGCCTGCAATACATACTTCTGTCCTGGTCCAGTCCCACCTCTCTCACCCACACATAAAGGTACAAGCTGGTTGGTCTTTAAATGTACATTTGTTCAATTAGAAGGCACTTAAATCCAAAAGGGACTTCAGTACACACTACCGTTCAAAATTTTGGGATCAGTAAGACTTTTTTAAAGAAATGAATACTTTTATTCAGCAAGGATGCATTAAATTGATCAAAATTGACAGTAAAGACATTTATCATGTTACAAAAGAAACATTTCTATTTCAAATCATAGTCTGGACGGTTTTATTCATCAAAGAATCCTGAAAGAAATCTCATGTTTTCCACAAAAATGTTCAGCAGCACAATTTTTTTCAACATTATAATAATAAGAAATGTTTCTTGAGCAGTAAATCAGCATATTAGAATGATTCCTAAAGGATCATGTGACACTGAAGACTGGAGTAATGATGCTGAAAATTCAGCTTTGCCATCATGGGAATATATTTTAAAATATATTCAAATAGAAAAAATTGCATTTTAGAATTTACAAGATCCTAGATAGGGCTTGTGCTGCAGATTGAAATAGAAACAGCCCAGACTGTTTACACAATGTGAAGTGAAACTAGTTAATCTACTCCCATTGTTAGTTCCCTTCCTTCCTTGCCGTTTTAGAATAGTACACAACCAGGAAATTGATTTCCACGACATTCATGTGATGCAACCAAAGAACATACAGGGAGGTTCTCACCTTCGGTTGCCACCGTGAACACCACCCCAACTTTTAGCTCAAATGTTATCTCACTCAACAGTACCTGCAATGCCTGAGTGGACATACTTCTGAATTTGTTATGAACTCTCATATCTTGTTCTGTAGCTCAACTGGCAGAGTGTGATGTTAGTAATGTCATGGGTTGGATTCTCAGGGAACATATACTGATAAAATGTATACCATGAATTTACTTTACGTTGCTTTGGATGAAGCATCTGCCAATTGCATAAATGCATGTATATTTTCCATAGTGTTAAGTGTCATTGTTTTTCCATAGTGTTAAATGTAATTGTTGCCTTGATTACATATGTATCATAATCAATTATCAAGCTTGATAAACATCACTGGTGTTTACATTTATTCATTATGTAGTGGTAAAAACAATGAACTTTTTACGTGTTGATTTAAGACCACATAGTAGGTCAAATGACATTGTGCTCCACTATTAAACAATAAGAAACTGACATACATTGTGTGATAAAACAATATCATTTAAATGAACAAATCATAATTGTTATGTTTAAATATAATTAGAATGTAGAGATCTTCATCTCTTTCTCTGGTAGTACAAGGCACATACCACAGAGACATAAGTGTGTGTGTGTGTGTGTGTGTGTGTGTGTGTGTGTGCGTGTGTGTGTGTGTGTGTGTGTAATTGTTTATTCTCATGGGAGAACTGAGCGAGGGGCTTCAGAGAGCAGGTCAGGTCCTTATCAGTATGCTGGTGCAGTGATTCCAAGTGGTTTGCAACATCGCCACAATGTATCTATTCAGAGTAAACAGTACTTACAAAAACACTGAGTGCTTGTGTGCGCACTGTTGTTTTTAAGGCTCAAAATAAATAATAGTCATTATGTGTCTTCCCATTAACAGAAGGCCAGCCTTGCATCGACTTCTTCAGCTGGTGTCATCTGGTACCTCAGCATGGTGTTTGTAATCACAAATTCTATGGTCAACAATGCTGCAAGTCCTGCTCCGCCAAAAGACAGTAAATCAGAAGATCTTCACATCCCACAAGCCTCCTCACTGACTCTTTGAGATCTGTAAATCATTGTGATAAAGATGACCACTATGGACAAAGTTATTATTTGTGAGACGTGGCAGAGAAAGAGGCATTCCAGTGGACCTTGTCTTGGACTGATGAGAGATAACGAGAGCTTGGTATCCCAGGAACTTGAGAAACTCTGTACATTGATGGTGTATCAAAACTAGAATTGTGATTCTTCAATAACCAATCTGTAGAACATTTATTTTGTAAATATCTCTGTTTGTTCTCTTAAGATTGGAGATGTGACCATTGGTTAAAGCCATTAAGAGACTTCCATCATCAGTTGATTTATATGCTACATTGAAGAGCACCAAATGAGCATTGGAGTTACTCTGGTTAATGTGCACACCTGAAGTACTTTATTATTTGTGTTTGGTCTTTGAGCTCCAGTCGAACCCATAACCAGAAGATCTGGTCAGAAGTGAGACTACTTCTCTACAGTGTTTTTGTGTTCCACTGCACTGCTTTTTAATAGTTTTTCTATGTAAACCTGTACTCGATGAACATCTTTGACCGTTACTCCGCTTCTCGTTTTTTTTTTTTTCCGTCTCACACATTAGCGCTTAATTTTTAAGACAACGTGTCAAGTTCACAGAAGTTCAACGTTTTACACACAGCAGAACTTATCAATGTCAATTTCAAAATAGTGGACCAATCAGAAAAAGCCAGGGGTTGGGCTAGCATCGAGTGTGTATACACTTACAATCAGGGTGATTATATTATTATTAATTTCATTAAAAAAAATGGTAACTTTCGATTCTGCTTTTCAGATATTTTCGGTTTTGGTTGCAGCATATTTCAAAAAAGCCTGTTTTAAGATGTTCTGCTGTGTGCTTTTTTTTGTTTAGTTTTTTACTCTTCATCCGCGCTGCATCTCACATTTTTCTCACGTCTGCATCTAACGACTCCTTAGCCTGTAATAATTTAGTCTAAAGGTGCCGTCACAATATTCTGCTAAGTTTTGCAGCAAAAATCCATTGTCATATTTAAAACAAGCAGCATTCTGTTGGTAAACGCATTGAAACCATGTGACCTGTTGCGAAATGTGCATGGGAAAATCGTTTGCCCTCACACCAAATTCCCGATCGCATGAATTCCCATTGAAACTACTAGATTTTGCCTGCGAAAATTTGCCGAACAATGGTAAATGTGACCACACCCTAATACTGCCTGCTTGACTGCTTATCAATGAATCTGTTGAATTAGTGTTTTTGGTGCTATACGAAGTGAAGTGCACATTCTCATTCCATTGTTAATTTTGTTTGTGATTCAGTGAATTCAACTTACCGTACATCACAATCTTATGTTTACTTCAGTATAAAACCCCTCTACTCTTGTATGTTTACAAAGTAACTTAAACTTTTACATTGGTCAAAATCCTGTTGTCAAGAGAGCATCTACAGGCTTCTGATTTTAACAAACATTAACATGCTTAAATTTCCTCTGTGGAACTGGTCTGACCTGTAAGGTTGAGTCACAATCCCGTCTGATCGCCACAGAAGACTAAATCAGACAAGATAGATTTATCATGTATTATGTAGTGGGTCCATTGGCGGATGAACTATGTGTATGAGTGCCAGTATGTGTGTGTGTAATTTGTGTGCATTTCATGCAGTGCTGTCTCCCACAAGGCGGACGAGAGGACTGAGCTCGTCCCGGATGAGTGTCAGAGAGAGTAAAGAAGGTTGCTCTCAGTCACTTTGGCGGGACCAATTAGTGTGCAGGAGTGAGTGTCATGTTCAGGAAGAGGAGGAGGAGGAGCAGCTAACAAACCCAAGCCTCTCAGGACTTGGGACCTCATCTCAGTTTACTTTGTTAGTGCTCTTCATATCTTTCTGTTTCTATCTCTCTGTGTGCTGTAGTTGTTGGGCTACTGTTTTGAGCTTGACAGAAGAGTGGAGTCTCATCTTAGTAATCCTTGCACAGGTTTCAGGAATGACGGTCCTGCTCTAACAATAAACATTGGAGCAGATGGCTCTTGAGGTATACCAGCACTCATTCTGTCCTCATTTCATTCCAAACACTTAATTACCAACCCCCAATCCCTGGAAGGGATATTTGCATACACTAATAAGTGCAAAAGGTCACTTTTAAAAGTAGATGTTGCACTGCAGGTTTCTCTGTCCTCTTCTTTCTTTTGCTGCCTGAACCATTTTAAAGGGTACTTTAATTTAGTTGTATAACTTCTGGATCTCCATAAATCAACTCTTGTTCTTTTACAGTATGTTTAATTTCTTCCTTACTCGACTATAAACATGTTCCTTATCACAAACAAATGGAAAAATACATTGTTTTGCCTTGTTTTGACATTATGTATGTTGTACAAATGATGAGTCATGTCTTTCTTCACTGTCTGAATTGAAACATTTTGTAATTTATTGCCATGTCTAAATAGTTCCTGGGCTACAGTTTTGTCTGCAGAGGAGCTGACGGTATAACAGCACACTGTACGTGTGATATTTAATACTTCCAGTGAAAGTTTTATAATAAAAAATCTCTGATTTACTGTATTCCTCTAGTGAGGTTTTTTTTTTTCCTCTAGTGCTCTTGCAATGTTGAGTACAGAAAGCCCTTGAATGATGAAAATGCTGCAATATTTAAGGAATGAAAAATGATATGCTGTCATCACAACAAATTACTATGAACATCAAGCCAGAAGCAAAGTGGAGTTTAGACAAAATACTCCCTAGCATATTATCGACAAGGAAAACAGACTGGTTCTTGTGCAAATATAAAACGTTATTTAAATTGTGCCACTAAGGGACAGACTGTATAATAATAATAAGCTATAAACCCTCTAAAACAGATAGCAATGTTTCCCAGCCAACCGTAACGCTAAATACCCCAAACATTCATATTCCTCACTTCCCTTTTTGTGTTCCAGGCGAAATGTTCCTGTGTGTACTAAATGCCCTAGTAAATCACACAGAAGTTGCTTAAGTCCTCCCTCGACACTCTTGAATATCTATTCCTCCTCATAATATGCATACATTTGTCATTTTTGTCATATTTCTTAATTTCCTGTGTGTACAATTATTTGTGATAATTTCTGACAGCATCGAGAGACTCGTAAAAGAAAGGAGCAATTTCTCATCCGTGTCACTGGATGCACAGACACTGATTATGAAGACTGAATACCAAGCACGTCTGTGGCATTTCTCTATCCTCTTGTGCATGGTGCAAAACTCACTTTGTTTCTCTCTCTCTCTCTCTCTCTCTCTCTCTCTCTCTCTCTCTCTCTCTCTCTCTCTCTCTCTCTCTCTCTCTCTCTCTCTCTCTCTCTCTCTCTCTCTCTCTCTCTCTCTCTCTCTCTCTCCTTGCCTGCTCACACAAACATGCACACAGTCTCTTCACTCTCTGGAATTCTATGTCACTGTGTCACTCAGCTACGGCAGTATTATGCTTATTTTCCTGACTTCTGACAGGCTTTCTTAACAGGGCACTGGCCATATAAGCACACTCTCTGTCTCTCTTTTCCAGCCCTTAGATGAAGTGAGAGCTGTCATCTCTTTAAGACATATCTCCAATCAGCTAAATGGTATCATCCAGCATTCACTCTGTGCCCTTGCAGACAATAGATCACTCTAAGGGAGAATGCACATTTACAGGAACGGTGATTCCCAACAGGTGGTCCCAGGTCAGTTCTGATAATGGGACGACAGGGAAAATACTAAATACAAATAATAAAATGCAACTAACCATATAACTGTGTATAGTTGATCAAGTTTTAAAAGGTTCCACTTCCCATTTCCCGTTTTGTTGTTCGAGTTCATTATCCAAACAGACTATACTGTTTCCTGGCAAAAATTGATCTGTCAATAGCCAAAGCTAGCCACATTAAAAACAAAACAAAAAACATGGTAGTGTCAGGAAGCCCCACCCACACTAAATTATCATTGGATCCCTCTTCATGTATATTAATAATCAAATATTGACGAGGAGAGACTTGTAAAAGTTTTGAATCGGATATTATTTGAAGCATCTCATTAAGTTCTTAAATTAAGATTTATTTGGTGTTGGAGGAGTGAAAACATGCCAAAACAGAGAACTGACCCTTATGCTGTTCTGATTGGCTGTTTGTGATTGACTGTGTAAGTAAGGTCTCTCAGCAAGTCCAGCTTGATGCTTGTGGCATCGCGTGTTTTGTCACATAGGTGTCAAGTACTTTGCAATTTTTTGGACATTATGCAGTTTAGTTCACTATTTTGGTACTACGATGGTGTCCAATTAGGGTTTGGCATTATGGAGATATACACTCACCTAAAGGATTATTAGGAACACCATACTAATACTGGGTTTGACCCCCTTTCGCCTTCAGAACTGCCTTAATTCTACGTGGCATTGATTCAACAAGGTGCTGAAAGCATTCTTTAGAAATGTTGGCCCATATTGATAGGATAGCATCTTGCAGTTGCTGGAGATTTGTGGGATGCACATCCAGGGCACGAAGCTCCCGTTCCACCACATCCCAAAGATGCTCTATTGGATTGAGATCTGGTGACTGTGGGGGCCATTTTAGTACAGTGAACTCATTGTCATGTTCAAGAAACCAATTTGAAATGATTCGAGCTTTGTGACATGGTGCATTATCCTGCTGAAAGTAGCCATCAGAGGATGGGTACATGGTGGCCATTAAGGGATGGACATGGTCAGAAACAATGCTCAGGTAGGCCGTGGCATTTAAACGATGCCCAATTGGCACTAAGGGGCCTAAAGTGTGCCAAGAAAACATCCCCCACACCATTACACCACCACCAGCAGCCTGCACAGTGGTAACAAGACATGATGGATGCATGTTCTCATTCTGTTTACGCCAAATTTGGACTCTACTATCTGAATGTCTCAACAGAAATCGAGACTCATCAGACCAGGCAACTTTTTTTCCAGTCTTCAACTGTCCAATTTTGGTGACCTCTTGCAAATTGTAGCCTCTTATTCCTATTTGTAATGGAGATGAGTGGTACCCGGTGGGGTCTTCTGCTGTTGTAGCCCATCCGCCTCAAGGTTGTGCTTGTTGTGGCTTCACAAATGCTTTGCTGCATACCTCGGTTGTAACGAGTGGTTATTTCAGTCAAAGTTGCTCTTCTATCAGCTTGAATCAGTCGGCCTATTCTCCTCTGACCTCTAGCATCAACAAGGCATTTTCGCCCACAGGACTGCCGCATACTGGATGCTTTTCCCTTTTCACACCATTCTTTGTAAACCCTAGAAATGGTTATGCGTGAAAATCCCAGTAACTGAGCAGATTGTGAAATACTCAGACCGGCCCACCTGGCACCAACAACCATGCCACGCTCAAAATTGCTGAAATCACCTTTCTTTCCCATTCTGACATTCAGTTTGGATTTCAGGAGATTGTCTTGACCAGGACCACACCCCTAAATGCATTGAAGCAACTGCCATGTGATTGGTTGGTTAGATAATTGCATTAATGAGAAACTGAACAGGTGTTCCTAATAATCCTTTAGGTGAGACAATATAAACGTTTGGTCATCTCACCCATCCCCATGTTCATTGTAAAGTCTGGATCGTGAAGCAAAACCAGTTGAGAACCACTGATCTAGAATCACAGTTGCACTCATACAGGATATTCACACAAGCTTCCCTCTCAAAGTCTGCTCTTCTCTTCCCATTTCTTGATTTTTACACACACACACACACACACACACACACACACACACACACACACACACACACACACACACACACACACACACACACACTCGCACACACGCACGCACACACACACCATTTCTCATTGCCTCTGTTGGAGAATTTCAGCGTAGGTTATTTCGGGAGGATTAAAACGTCAGTGTGGGTTTAGATGGCTGTGATTGTGTCTAGGCTCAGGAGCGGGGCTCATTTGTAGCTGTCAGTCGGCATTGGCCTTTTCTCAGTAATGTAAAGATGGCAGTCTCCGTTGCCCCGTTTGTCGCTGCAAGAGCGATCTCGCAGATTATCATCTCAAAGGGACTGATAGTGGCTTGCTCCACCTTTGTGTGGCTGCCTCTCCAGCTGAGCGGAAGACCCCCGACCCCCACAGTCTCGACTCCTGGAAGCACTGCGACTTTGAAAAGTTTTACTGGTGGCATTAAAACCCTGTCAGAGAGTCTATATAGGGGAGATTTGAGGAATGCCACCCACGTTTTACAGGTTTTTTGGGGGAAAATAGGGCTGTATTATGGAACTTGACATTTCTCATAAAACCTGCACTGTGAAGATGGTTTTGTGGTAACATCTCGATTAAGTAGTTTTACTCAAGGCAGACATATTATTTAATAGGTGTAAATCAACCCAACTACATTGGATTACACCAACAACAATATTTTAAAGATCAGTTCAGATAGAAATACAGTTGCTCCTTAAAGGGAAAAATGAAATATCTTTAATCTTTTACTGGCTTTCTTGTCATTTCATACCAATATTACTTTATTTCTTCTGCAGTGCACAAAAGGAAAAATTGAAGGCTGTTTTCTATGCTCTTTTCCATCCATTTACAAAGAATAGAGACTTTCAAACTTAAAGGGTTAGTTCACCCAAAAATTAAAATTAATTAATTAATTACTCACCCCCATGCTGTACCAACCCCGTAAGACCTTCGTTCGTCTTCGGAACACAAATGAAGTTATTTTTTATTAAATGTGACAGCTGGATCACTCCTACATAGGCTCCCTAAGGGAATGAATCCTGACGTCCCAGAAAGTCAATGAAGAAAATGTTTAAATATTCCATGTCACAACAGTGGCTCAACTATAAGTTTATCAAGCGACGAGAATACCTTTTGTGCGGAAATAAAACAAAAATAACGACTTTATTCGACTATTCCTTTTCTTCCTTGTAGGCCTGAAACGAGACTTCAAGAGATTTCCACGACGCATGCGCGAGAATTGCGATCTCCTTCAACTACTTCAGTTAAGTTCTCGCGCGTGCGCGTCGTGGAAATCTCTTGAAGTCTCGTTTCAATGCAGCGTCATCCGGGGGGATTTTTAAAGGTGTCTGGCCATATGTTTCCGTGTTCTATTGTATCTTTAGGTATTGGCTATAGGTGTTATAAATGTGTGTTAATTATGTCGGCGGCTGTGGGTCTCGCCGGAGTTCACACTTATGCCGCTTTTCAAAATACGTCAACGCAACTGATCTGACCCAGCGCTGCATCTCGCGTCTCTGGATTTTTCTCTCTTCGTTCTCAAACGCTTGTGCAAGAAGATGGATGCCAGTCTTAACAGTAAGTTTTGTTTATTTTATTTAGTAATATTAGTACGAAGCTTTTATCTGTTTATATGAGTCGTTGTTCTATTGCGTTACTTAAGGTTTCTCTGCGCTGCAGGTGTAGTCAGTCTCACCGGGCTTATTGATGAAATTAATTTCCTGAATCAAGCTAGTGGTATGTATAATTACGTTTTGTGTTTAAATGTTACATAGTGTATGTGTGTTGTTGATAACCGTGTTTTTCTTTCTTTTCTTTTTTTTGTTTTACCAGGAGGCGTGTCTCACAGGACGGTTCGTGCAACTGCTGCGCCGCTCAACACTGTTGCATCACGAGAGAGTGTGGGCTCACATGTCCCCGGTAATTTTAAATGTTGCTACACTCTGTGTTTAAAGGGGTGATTTGGATGTGTAAAAAATACCTTATCTTCTTTGTGTTTTTTTTTTTTTACCAGGGTCGAAACGGAAAACTATCACTGCTGCTTTAATACATTCACCTCCGTGTGACAGCGCGAGCTCTAACGTTACGCCCCTTGGTAAGTGCTTTTGTATTTCGCATTTATCAAACATTATATTAGTATATGCGGCTATGGTTTTGTTTGAATTAATTTTTAAAAACTTTAACATGTGTATTTCCAGAAGAATTATCAAACGTAGTGAGTGCGGTTGTTGCTCCTGAATGTACGAATGATCCGGATAAGAGTGTCTTTAGTGGAATAACTGCAAAACTGAAAAATAGGCTGAAACGTAAAGCAACGGTGGACTCCCGGGCTTCGAGAGATGTGAATTTCGTACCACAGACATCTGCCCCGAAGAAACCAAGACGAACAGCTGTTAAAAGTATGTAACGAAACAAATTACATTTGTATTTAGATGTAATAGTGAGAGATTGGGTGTGTTTGTAGCCGTATACTGTGCTAATACGTTAGTTTAGTACTGTTTTTAACATTATTGTTAATATTTATTAGGGGTGTCCCCGACTAAGGATTTTCATAGTCGAATCAGATTCGTCAAGTCCTGCCTATTCGCCTTATTCACCTCGAACGTTCCACCGAGCCTGAGGGGTACACTTACCACTTCCGGTAGTTCTCACAACGCGATTTCTCTCAGTGCAATGGCGCTTCACTGCTGTGTTCACCGCTGCACCTCATCACACAGGAAAAAATCCAACAGAGGACAAACGTTTCACCGTTTCCCCAAAGATCAGTAGTATGTTTGTTATTAAAATCTACCACCACAGATTCACTAGTATAAGCATATTCTGAGTAGGGTGAAACGGTACATGTAACGTTATTCGTATTGAACCAAAACGGTACGGGCGTCACGGTTCGGTGCACGAATTTACACGGACAATAACGTTACACGGTATAAAAAGGGAGGCGCGGGCGCGATCGAACGTTCTGTGCGTGTGTGTGTGTGTGTGTGTGTGTGAGGGAGGGAGAGAGAGAGAGAGAGAGAGAGAGAGAGAGGCGCGGGCGTGGGCGTGGGCGTGGGCGTGGGCGTGATCGGTGTGTGGTATTTAGCTTCTAGTCCCAAGCTAACCTAGGGGATACATCACATCAGTTTTCCTAGCTAGGAGGAGGATGTACAGGAGTCAGATTGAGTCTGATCAATACAATTATACATGGAAAGATTGGTGGTCCACACTGGGGTTTCCCATGGGGTTTCCATTGCTGGTGCTGCTGCGTCGGAGTCAAACTTCCGGGTTTGTGTACCCCTCAACGGCGTTCGAGTTTTCAAAATGGCCGCCAGGTGAATAAGGCGAATAGTCGACTAATAGTCGAATCATGTGTGTGGTGTTGGGGAGGGGGCGGGGCTTAAACGTTTTAAAGCCACGATGTACAGAACATCACACAAAGATATAGAAGAAAATGTATAAAAACATTTTGGATCAATAAAACTAAGAAATAACATAAATAACTGCAGAAAGGCCACACTGCAGATAGGATGTGCATTTCACATGCAAATCAAATTAAATCGGCTGAATTGCCTGTACGAGCATGCTCTAAGGCCTACAGCGCAACATCGATGCACTGAAAAATAATCAACAATTAGGAACACAATATACATTTATAATAAATAAAAATACAAAACGAAATAAGTCAGAATCAAGTCACAAGAAGCAGAACAAATGTGTGCAAAATGCCTAAGTGCAGGGGAACATATTCAAAACACATGTCACAAATAGTTAAATTAGATCACCCTGAGTGATCAATTAATAAAATAAAAATAAAGAAATTATTAAAATAACGAAAGTATGGCCAGGATTGTCAACTTTGTCTTTTTAACTGCAGAAACAACAATAAACGCTAAACTGGAGCGGCAGTCTTTTTAGCTAAACGTGTTCACAGTATCCAAAAATCAAATTAGAACCGGCTGAAATGTTTTGAAATCACTTACCTGATCGAAAAAACAAAATCCAGTCTTTCACTCGGCCTGTGTCCGTTTGAGTCTTTTCAAATTGTGTGCGCGGATAAAATACATTCTAAAACGCTTAACGTGAAAAACGCTTAACGGCTTTGTTCTAAAACTGTTATATTAAAAGATCAAATTCTGTACACACTTTATTAATAAAGCATACTAAATAGCCTACAGAAAATCAGATGAGCCCAGAATATGAACGCAACGCGTTTTATTATAAGCATTTTCCTCCCATAGAAAACCGTTAAAGAAAAAGCTTTACGTGACTTTCTATAGGAGAAACGCGTTGCGTTCATATTCTGGGTTCATCTGCTTATCTGCACATAGAATGGTTTCTTAATGTGTGTAGCCTACTGCGTACATACATTAAGCACGTAAAAGTGCCATTTAAGCGTTTTAAAAGCTTTTTTCACGTTAAGCGTTTTAGAAGGTCCCGAAGAAAACCAACCTGTTAACGTTGGCCGCCAGAAGTGCGATCATGGTTTTCCTGATGCTAAATCCAGCCTTGGAGAATATCCTTTCTGATGGTGTGCATCTTTAGATTTTCTTATCCCAGACATTTTTAAAGATTTAAATCCCTGCCGACAAGACGCTCCTCTGTCGGTCAAGGATCGAAAGTGAAACTTAAATCTGTCACGGGGTGTTTGGATTTATTCACGCTGCACGCATGTTAAAAATATTTATTAAAAGCTTATTTTTTTGCACATTTTTATTGACAGCATTATCATAATAGGCTGTAGGCCTATATTAACGTATTGACAGAAAACCAGTAGTTCTATGTGAAATCAGACATTGAGCACACTCATATAGCCAAAATGACATAATCCTCGTTTAATAACACATCTGCGAAGATTCGACCGTGAGATTGGTAGTCGAATCAGGCTCCTCCTATCGAAGCATCGAATCTTCGACTATTCGGGGTCACCCCTAATATTTACATTTAATTGTTGAAAACCCTGTCTCCAATGAGAACTGTATGTAAACGTGTTGACATGGTGATTTTTTTAGCCTGTTGCACCATCTATATGTGTGCATTAGTATTACAGGGACCATTTCACAGTCATTTTTGTTTTTTTATTTGATTTGTGGGTAGATATATAGAGTTTTGATACCACTAGCCGTACCAGTCTGAATTTAATTTTTAGTCTTACAAAAATATATTAATAATATAATATTAATTTTTATTTGTTTTTTTCACACCATCTTACTTCTTCTTAACAGAGACGGTCGTGGTTGACAACGCTGTTCCCGACATAGATGATGTCCAGAGGTGGAGTGATGATCTGCTACAAACGTGGGATGAATGTGTGTTTAACACATGTCCTAAAGAAGATCAACAATCTGTACCGTCCAACGATGGTCTGGCATCTGTGACAGAATCTGACCCACATGCGCTGCCTTCAAACCAGGAGGCTTTCAGACGGGAATCACAACACAATATAGACAGTCAACACATAACCGGAGCGATACAGGACTCTGTCAAGGCTGCGTTGAAATGCATCGAGGGACATCTAAGCAAAAGACTTGATGCAATTGAGAGTATACAACAGCAACAAGGTATTCAGATTAACAAGATTCTTAATGTAATTAACATCACACAACAACAACAGGGTATTTGGCTTAAAAAAATCAGCCACACAGCGTTTACTTAGTGGAGCTGTCCAAAAAGTAGGCGGAGATCAATGCCTTACGACAGAGGTATTAAAACAGGTCGTAATCACGCTTAAAAAGAAACTTGGGTGAGTTGTGAACTTTTTTAATTTTTTTTTTCTTTTTTAATTTTTTTTTAAACCAAAGGATTGGTTTAAAAATGCCTAAACGTTGTCGAGAACCAGATGGTTTTGATCAGGGTGCGGTAGGAAGGTTTAGATGCGACGATGACCTTGAGGGCCCCCACGATCAGTGCAGTAACACAGAAACGTTGCTTTATTTAATTCGGACAGTGGAGGATATGAATAGGTCCGAGTCTACTACTGACACATTGCTAGAATTATTAAACACCGTGAGATCGATATCAGATGGGGATCCTGAGCCAAATATTGATTTTGAACATTTTGTAAATACCCAAAACACGGGAGCGGTGGCAGAACCTCCTCCAGAACCAAATATTGATTTTGAACATTTTGTATCTTCTCACCAGACAGGGGAGGGGTCATGTACCCACCCACATCGCACACTCAATCCTGCTGCCCCCAACATGGGTCTCAGTGATAGTGATATAGAATCACTTGTAAGAGAGGGTGGCAATGTGAGTGGGTACACTGTACTGCCGCGAAATCGGTTCAATGGTCTGGAAATCCATAGACTTATAAATCTACGGGAGATACCTTCCACAGATTTATCAGCCTATGCAATATTTTTACACGATACGCTTTCTGAAATTGTGACGTTCTCCAGACTGTTAGGTGGTGATGATAGTTTAATCAGCATCACCTTGAGGGGACCGAGTTTGACATCAGATGTTAGTACACTTTTGATGGGTAGCAATGGTTACAGTGTAGATGTATTTATAAACGATCTTGAAAAAAATAATGCAGAGCAATTCTGACGTACAGTTTGATGAGAGATTAAATTTAAGAGTGTCGATAGCTAGAAGTAAACGAGGTGGTGCTTATCGAAAGATACGCGATCTTGCCCACAATGAAGTGATTGCCAAAAACAGACTTAATCTGTTCTGCCCTACGAACATTTCAAACAATCTTTGTTTCGCGATCTGTCTGGCACATTTCCTAAACCCCCAGAAACCACACGTAGAGCTAGAGTCTGAAGCATCTTCACTGCAGGCGTCAGTTGGATATTCTGATCAACACAAGATAGCTTTTAACGACATCAGACAGTTTGAAAGCATGCTAAATGTTAAAATAGTCGTCTTTTATCGGGCTGATACAGGTGTTTTGGAGAGGTATACAAACACCGATGATCCACATCCTAAAACAGTATTTTTGTATCTGCATGACAATCATTATTTTATGATTAAAAATCTATGAGCGTTTATTGGCACAGCATATGTGTGTGAGTTTTGCTACCGGAGGTTCACCTGTAGGAGAGATCACAGATGTCGGTACATCTGCGACGTCTGTAATGCGCCAGAATATCACAAACAGCCCAAAAAGCCCAAACACTGCGATGACTGTCTGCGGTACTGTAAGTCTGACTATTGTTTTTAGATGCATAAAAAAACACCTCAAGGTATGCAATACGCACAGTGCCAAGTCACCAAATACTGCGGAAAATGTAATAGACGTTATCATGTCAACGGTGATAAACCCAAACCCCATAAATGCTCTGCAGATCGTTGTGTGCACTGTGGCGAGAGCTTGGTCACTGATGGTGAACATCAGTGTTTTATTCAGCCAGTTATTGTGTGTTAAGTGGTCCCTCTAGCTCAGGAAAAACATTTTTTGTAAAAAAGTTGTTGGAAAATGCTAAAAGTGTAATTTCTAAAAAATATTGAAAACATTGTGTACATTTATGACTGCTGGCAACCTATGTATGATGAACTGTTGAAACTGTATGATATTAAATTTATTGAAGGTATCCCGCAGACTCTGAATGATGATCGTTTGTTTCCCACCAACAAGACAAATTTTGTGATATTGGATGATGTTATGAAAGATGCTAGCAGCAATTCAGAAGTTGAACGTTTGTTTACCAACTATGTGCACCACAGAAGCTTGAGTGCCATATATATTGTACAAAACTTATTTTTTCAAGGTAAATCCAGCAGGACTATCAGTTTGAACAACTGGAAAACTGGTTAGTGCACCGCGGCAGCGGTCGCGGCTGCCCTCGTGTGAAGCCCTCATCGTGTGAAGACCAAGGAGTGTAAAGACCAGCGACTCTACCTGTGCGACTCCACCGAGCAAGGACACCGACAAAGCACTTGAGTATTACATTCTTCTTGTTTATTTTTTGATGTTTCCTTTCTCTTCTACACACGTTTCTTTGAATCTTTCTGTTTGTAAGCTCCTTTTCACTATGTGTTTTCAAATCTCTACTATTACTAACATACGTAAATCAAACGTCACACGTCAGAGGCGGTGCAATCCTAACAATCTCCGTACCCTTCCGGTGTCTTCTAATACTTTATTCTCTTTTCCTATTGGTCTCTGGAACTGCCAGTCCGCTGTTAACAAAGCTGATTTCATTACATCTTTTTCAAGTCATTCAGGTCTCAGTCTATTGGCCCTGACTGAGACCTGGATCAGACCAGAGGACACTGTCACACCTGCTGCCCTCTCCACTAACTTCACTTTCTCACACACCCCCCGTCTGACCGGAAGGGGTGGTGGTACTGGTCTGCTCATCTCAAATGACTGGAAATTTGATCCTTTACCACCTCTATTTGACAACAGCTCATTTGAATCACATTCAATTACCATCACTAGTCCTATAAAAATCCATTTTGTAGTTGTATATCGTCCCCCAGGTCAACTTGGCAGTTTTTTGGAGGAGCTTGATGTGCTACTCTCATCCTTCCCAGAAGATGGTACTCCTCTTGTAATTCTTGGAGACTTCAACATCCACCTAGAAAAACCTCAGGCTGCTGATTTCCGCACCCTGCTTGCATCATTCGACCTCAAACGAGTATCTACTGTGGCTACTCACAAATCAGGTAACCAATTGGACCTCATCTACACGCGCTACTGCTCTACGGACAATACACTGGTCACTCCACTGCACACCTCAGATCACTTCCTCCTCACTCTCAACCTCAACCTGCCTCAGAACACAACACACACTCCTCCACAGGTCACCTTTCGACGAAACCTACGCTCACTTTCACCCTCTCACCTATCCTCTTTGGTCTCATCCACACTTCCTCCACCTGATCAGCTCTCAACACTTGATACTAACTGTGCAACTGATACTCTTTTCTCCACTTTAACATCCTGCTTGGACAACTTCTGTCCCCTTTCCTCCAGGCCAGCCCGCGCCACACCCTCTGCCCCCTGGTTAACTGATATTCTTCGCGAACATCGTACTAAACTCAGGGGTGCAGAGAGGAAGTGGCGCAAATCGAAAGATTCGACAGACCTGGGTCTTTATCAATCCCTTCTCTCTTCCTTCTCTGCTAATATCTCTACTGCTAAAATGGCTTATTATCACAACAAAATTATAAATTCTTCTGACTCTTGCATGCTTTTCAAAACCTTCTCTCTTCTTAACCCTCCTCCTCCTCCTCCTTCATCAACCCTAACAGCTGATGATTTTGCCACATTCTTCATAGAAAAAACAACCACCATCAGCGGCCAATTTACCAATCCACAAACTGACACACACATTTTACCAACAAACGCACACATTCTACCCTCCTTCTCTCTACTTTCAGAGGCGGAAGTCTCTAAACTCCTCCTTTCCAATCGCCCTACTACCTGTCCGCTTGATCCTATCCCCACTAATCTACTTCAAGCCATTTCTTCCTCAGTTGTACCCACACTCACGCACATCATAAACAACTCTCTTCACACTGGTACCATTCCCACAGCTTTTAAGCAGGCTCGAGTAACCCCACTGCTTAAGAAACCCAATCTAAATCCAGCACATCTAACAAGTTACAGACCGGTATCTCTTCTTCCATTTGTCGCGAAAACACTTGAACGAGTTGTTTTCAACCAGATCTCCTCCTTTCTTACACAGAACAACCTCTTGGACGACAATCAGTCTGGTTTCAAAAGCGGACACTCAACTGAGACTGCCCTGCTCTCAGTAATTGAAGCTCTGAGACTGGCAAGAGCAGCTTCCAAATCCTCAGTCCTCATCCTGCTGGATCTGTCTGCTGCTTTTGACACAGTTAACCACCAGATCCTCCTGTCAATCTTAAAGATGAAGGGCATCTCGGGAACTGCACTCCAATGGTTCGAGTCTTACCTCTCAGGTAGGTCCTTTAGGGTGTCGTGGAGAGGTGTGGCGTCTAAGACCCAACATCTAGCTACTGGGGTGCCTCAGGACTCAGTGCTTGGACCACTCCTCTTCTCCATTTACATGACATCACTAGGATCTGTGATTCAGAAACATGGCTTTTCCTATCATTGCTACGCTGATGACACGCAACTCTACCTCTCATTCCAGCCTGACGATCCGACGGTAGCTGCTCGTATCTCAGCCTGCCTGACAGACATCTCTGGCTGGATGAAGGACCACCACCTTCAACTAAACCTTGCGAAGACAGAGCTACTTGTGGTCCCGGCCAACCCAACACTTCATCACAACTTCTCCATTCAGCTAGGCTCGTCATCCATAACTCCATCAAGGTCAGCTAAGAACCTTGGGGTTGTAATTGATGATCAGTTGAAATTCACAGACCACATTGCTAGAACTGCCCGGTCCTGCAGATTTGCTTTGCACTACATTAGGAGGATCAGGCCCTTCCTTAGAGCATGCCACACAACTCCTTGTCCAAGCACTTGTTTTATCCAGACTGGACTATTGCAATGCTCTCCTGGCTGGTCTTCCAGCTTGCACTGTCAAACCTCTACAATTGATCCAGAATGCTGCAGCCAGAGTAGTCTTCAATGAGCCGAAGAGAGCACACGTCACTCCTCTCCTCACACAATTGCACTGGTTGCCAGTTGCCGCTCGCATTAAATTCAAGGCACTGACGTTTGCCTACAGAACAACCACTGGCACTGCTCCCTCTTACCTAAACTCATTACTTCAGACTTATGTGCCATCCAGAAACCTGCGCTCTGCTAGCGAATGTCGTCTTGTGGTGCCATCTCAAAGAGGCACAAAATCTCTTTCTCGGACCTTTACAATGGCTGTTCCCTGCTGGTGGAATGATCTGCCTAACTCAACCAGAGCTTCTGAGTCAGTAGCCACTTTCAAGAAACTGCTGAAGACATATCTTTTTCGGCAGCACTTGATTCAGTAGAATTAACACTTTCTCTTCTCTTCTATTCTATAAAAAAAAAAAAAAAAAAAAAAAACTGCACTAAAATTAAACTGAGAGGGGTTATAGCACTTACGTATTGTTGTCCTACTGTTAGTTTAACTGCTTCTATTGTTCTCATTTGTAAGTCGCTTTGGATAAAAGCGTCTGCTAAATGAATAAATGTTAATGTAATGTAGCACCCATGAGTCTATACACCAGGTTGTAGAGAACGACTTGGACATGACTATAAGAAATATTCTGCAAAGGTCTGATCTGGATCACCATGAAAAAGCTAAGATGTACACTAGTGTTTTGCAGAGGTTTTTAATAGGGGTGGGAATCTCTAGGCACCCCACGATTTGATTCGATTACGATTCAGAGGGCTGCGATTCGATGCTAAATCGATTATCTGAATCTTTTTGTGTGACTATAAATACTTTGCTTTAAAAGTAAGTAATGACCCATAAAGAATTAACGTACAATAGATTTTATTAACATTGCAAAGAACCAAAAGGAAAATAAATGTGTGCCTGAACTAGCAGCATACTTGTAGTAAATTAATAGTATAACAACGACCGGTACAGCCGAGTGTTTTTCCTCCTCTGGGTGGAAACGCGTCATATGGCTTCTCATATTTGTATTGTTTCCGAAATATTTTAGTTTTATTCTACAAAGCTTACAACTAGTGTGACTCTTGACTGTCCAGCTCCTTTCCCCCTTCAACTTCAGAAGCCAAAATATTTCCACACGTCAGCTTTTAACGAGTGTGTTTGGATCTCGCGCGCCATCGCGTCTCTGTTATGTGTACGCCACAGACGGTCCGGGTGGGCACTGCACTTCCGCGCTTCAGAGTTCCGTCTTTTGCGTTCCGTCAATATTAAGTTATTATAAATATGTATCTAAAAAAAAAAATTTTTTTTTTGAAAATCGTTTTTTACATTTTTGAATCGATACATAATCGTCCACGTCCGCATCGCGATGCATCTAAGAATCGATTTTTTCCCCCACCCCTAGTTTTTAACACTATCTAGACAAGGGGATAGAGAATCTGCAACATTAACATTAAGTCTTCCACAACATGGCAGCTTTGAAAAAGACACACCATCAAGAGGACATGTGAGTGATCAAAGCGATTTAAGTGATTTTGCAGATGAGATTTTAAAGAATATACCACAGAGGAGTGTGAAAAATGTTCGTTACATTTTAGATAAAATGTCTAAAACTAAAGATATCACTTCATGGACCGAGTCGGGGGAGTTTGTATTTAAAGGCAGGACAATCCCTGGTTCACACATGCTTGACTTAGTTAAAAGCATTACAGCTCCGCAAAAGATTGCTGACGAACGGAGACCCGGTGGATGGTATGAGTTTCTGGAGGCTTTTGCTAGTTTAAATATGCCATACTCTGTTGTACCAAACCATCATGTCAGACATACAATTAACTCTTTCAAATCCAAATCACCCCCGACTATAAACGACTCATCTAAGAAGAGTAAAAAACAGAAAGTGCATCCGAACACCCCGACACATTCAAAATATTTAGAAGACATCGTATACAAATCACCCACACTTGACAAGAGTCAGTGGTTAAATTTTTAATCTTGCTGTTTGTATGTATTTTTTTTTTTTGAGAACTTATGATCTGTAATATTGAATGTTATGTCTGTGTAATAAAAAAAAGATAGTTAAAGAAAACACATTTCTGCTCTGTAGTTTTTATTTAATTTTTTATTGTAAAAATATTAAGCATGAGACAAGAACATTTCACCAATTTGCACACACTGTATACATTTGAAAACATTGTCATTACATTGAGCTTGTTTTAGTTTTTTCACAAATGCTGACACCTTTTTGTAATTTTTAACAAAATCGTTGGTATACAATTTCAACACATAACCATAATCAAAGCCCTTTGCCATGTGGTAGAGAAAGAACACACAATGTTGACCACATGTGTCTGATGAAAAATCTTGGACTTGCACAGTTGAATGTTGTACTTCGCTAGAGTTGAGCTTTAAAAAGTTTTTGATAATCGGAGGAAAACCATGATAATCTGGCTTATTACCGAAGCTGTCGAAAAAACATCCTACACCATCCTCGTTTATGTAGATAGCCAACCAGTGTTCCCCTGGGAGTCCTGAAGGATGTGTATTGATCAAAACCATTGCTGGTAGTTTTCTTAAAGGGGTTTTTGGTAGATAGTCACATGGTAGAACTCCAAGAAAATAAGTATCGCATGAAACCTTATCCATGACAGCCGTAAGCTGTACAGTGTTCATTTGAGTGTATTAGTAGTAATCAACCAGGATCTGTCGGCGATTTGACACCTCAATCAAACTATCAAACAATGCATAAACAATTAAGTTAACCGTGCGTGGCAGTGGCTGTCTAAAACGGGCTTCTAGTCTAATATTGCCACTTTTGATAAGCGATACGTGCTGGCATACTCTTCGTCTGGTGCGAAATTGAACGCGTAGAGTGTATAGCCGTGCAGAAAGTCCTCTCTATCGATACATAGAGGCTGGTTTTTAAGATGCCTTCCAGAGGCCAGCGCTAACTGATAAAACTCCCGCACTGCAGAACCATTTTTATATTCAGGTTGCAGGGGCTTCGCTGGGTACTGTTGCCCATCCAGATAAATGGCCAAAAATTCTAAATCATAGTTTTTAAACGCAAATGGGTTTTTATTATAGGCGCCCACAAATGCATCATTATCAACCATAGCTAGAACCAGAGATTTCGGTAGAGTTCCTAAGAATAAGTTTTCTTGATTGCAGACACGTGAGCCTGCAGGTATTGAGAAGTTTTTCAGACACACTCTGTCGATGGGGTATTTGGCTGTGGTTGAGAGTAGGGCTTGTGCATGACCCAGTCTCACAGCTGGTGACACAGACACTTTTTTCACAAATAGCGATGCAGACAGGATGTTTAGTTTATAGGCTGTAGCGTTGCTCCACATCAGGCAGAATTCATCTTTACCTCTAGTCATTCTAATTTTAAGATCTAATCCATTAAGTAATAGTTTTTCCTGAAAGAAGATATCACTGTGAACAGGTGCGAGTAGTTCGACCACATTACTAGCATTGGTGAAGGCTGCTCTCTTTGTCAGACCGTGATTTCCCCCAGCAGGGTCAGCCACTTCCATCTGACCCGCTGTGTCCTTGTAGAAGAGCCCTGCTGAGAAAAGCGTTTCAAGGGCATCTTTACTATAATTGGTGAGACATTCTATCATACAGCGGTATGGATATGTGCTAGAACTCTGTGATATAAGCCGATCTCCAAGCGATACAGCCACTTGTGAAACAATCGTTGCTCCAGGATCGTTAACGAGACCTACGGGATCTCCGTCTGCAATATCCGTCCCGTCAGCATTAGTGATTTTGAGGCGCAAAAAAAACGTATGTGTTGTTTAGATCTATGTAATCCTCTCCATTCCCCGCAATAAAAAATTCCAGCGGAGATGTGTCAGAAATCGCTGATAATGGCGGAACTTCTATATAAGTGTTTTTTTCAATTGCTGTTTGAGTTAGTGGTACAGTAAACAGATCCAGCTCTGTCTTTAAACACTCTTCTGACATGTTGTGTAGTAATGCCTTGATTTAAAATATTGTTTTAACAGAGCACCTTGATCTTTTTGATGTAGGACGCTTAGTTGTCTCCTTGCGCTTGCGTTTTACAACTGATGTTTTCTTGGGAGGTGGTTTTGTTTTCTTCTGCCTCTGACCACTCCTCCGCACCCCAGGTGGCCTAGATGCTCTTTTGTGAGCCATTACCATTAGTCCGGAACCGTCTTGAGCATCATAGTTGTTGTTAAAAGATCTTGATAACGTATTACTAACAACGTCACTTAGTATGTTTTTTGCAGCTGATTTAAGATGCGGCTTGGCTATGCTAAATCCTCGCCTTAGTAGGGGTATAGCCATTTTAAAGAGGCCTCTAAAAAGGCCCCCCAAACCGGCCCCATACATAACTCCGCCTCCTGCGTACCCGGGGAGTCCGCTGCCTGCCTGATTCTGGTAATAGGCAACGTAACGCATAGGGTCAACGTTATGATTGTTGAAATATGCCATTTTAAACAAAGTGTTTTACAGGCCTGAAGTGAAGTTTAATGCACACTTTCCCGTAAGAAAATGGGACGTGTTGATTTTGATCGTCCTTCACTTCTATAACAATATCTGTGATGACTGATTTGTTGATAGACGCGTAGTGGGGTTTGTCGTATCGAACACTGACTGTGCTATTGTTGTCCCCGGTTATTTGTACACACTCCAGCACACTCCGGCACAAAAGCATCACCCACGGATTGGTAGCGGATAATGTCCGTGTAGATATAAAGAGTATAGAAACCACCGTGTATGTCCGCCTGATGCATTGCATATGTTACAACGTCCTTTTCAAAATTATTTTTTTCAGGATTAGTTTTTTGTAGTATAGAATCTCCTATAGGGACGCCTGGTTTCAATCCTAAAATAATGGCTAGTTTTCCATGGAAGGTCATTGAAATGTTAGGTTTTGCTTTCAGAAATACTTTGTTTTTTACACGGTCATAACCGAATACCCCCTGAGGCGCTACTAAATAATTTATCACACTAACTAGAGATGGGACATTGTCGTAATACCCTGTTTTTATTGGTGTGCGTAGTTTCGACAAGCTGATCTTCTTCACATCTACACCATGGCGTATGCTATTAGTGTGCTTTTCACCATCGGTCGTGGTGGGTCCGATGTTTATCTCGAAAACGGCATCGTTGCTGTTAAAGGTGTACCAGCTACTAGGATATTCAATTTGAACAAGCCCCACCTCCCATTCTCCTTTTACATTTATAGGGGTAGCCAGTCTTGTTCTATAATTAGAGATTTTATTATCAGGGTATACAGACAGCGATGCGTTGCAGGGTAATGTGACATAAAATCCACCCTCAGCCATGTCTGGTTTTTATGCAACTGTATGCATCCTGTGTGTGTGTGTTGTTTTTATAGCTTCTGTACATCAACTAATTCTTTCTGGTCGATCCATGACGCAAACTTCGCTGGCCATCCGAGCCACTGTACCAGCACTAATGTTTTGCGACCCTTCGTCTTCTTATCTAAATTTTTTTCAACTTTAAATGTCTTGTTTTTACTGGCAAATATTTTTTGCAATTCTTCCGCATAAAAAACACCGTCGATAACATCCCCGTCGTAATCACTCAATCTGTAAACAGGGGGTTCTCGTGGGATACACTCTGATATAGTAAAATACCCTTTTGCAAACGGTCCTCTGACTTTAGAAATTCGAACTACGTCACCAGTCTTGTATTTAAATAAGGGCTTAACACTATGTGGTCTGGTATCACCATATAGGTTATGTAGCACCACAGACTCATTTTCTTTCCCCACATCAATCGGCCTCATCTTGATGCTTCTGTGATAGCTCGCATTGTATCCTTGTGTAATGTCTTGAAGTATGTCGATGTAACGTTTGGAGTTTGTGGCCGTTAAATATCTCCACATTCTACCTTTTAAGGTTCTATTAAACCGCTCGACAACACATGCCTTTAATTCTGTGGCTGTTGCGAAATGGTTGATGTTGTACTTTTTTGTTACGTTTTGAAAATGTTTGTTAAAAAACTCCTTTCCTTTATCGGTCTGTAATTTCTATGGTACACGGCCCTCTTTCAGTATGGATTCAAAAGCTTTAGAGACCTCTGCCCCGCTCTTGTTTTTTAAACCCCTTGTCCAGGCATATTTACTAAACAGATCGATGCATGTCAAAAGAAAATGGTTATTGTCGTTTAACTGGGCATAAGCTGACATATCGACTAAATCGGCCTGGAACTGCATATTAATACCATAGACAAAAACCCGATTCCTTTTGTATTTTATTGGTGCGGTTCTGTGTAATGTATATGCGTCCTCGCCAGCAAGCCAGTCTGAAACTTCTTTATCGGTTAAACGAACACCCGTTTCTTTTAAAATAGCTTCTTTTAAACGTTTTTTTCCCCACTAAAGAACCAGGATTAGATGGTGTGTAATACGTCTTTTTCATTTCTTCTGACATGTTTCCACTTTACGCTCCACAAAAGAATAACTCCGATGGCTTAAGCGTCTCAGGTTTTTATTTCTTGAAACAGTCAAAACAAAACAAAAACAAAAGGTGTCATACAGCATCGGTGTAGTGTAAAAATGTTATACACACCACAATGTTTTTCACAAGAATATAATCAAGCAGTGTTTCAATAATTTCACAAACATCAGTCTGATTGTTTCTTGTCAACATGTCTACACATAGATCATTCACATACGTACACAAGCACAATATATCGGCTATTCTAATACTGCTGCCACATTCAGTTATCAGGTCTAAAATTTTTCTGATAGTTACACAAATTGGTTCGCCTGCATTAATACATAAACGCATCATATCTGTCCATTCATTTGACACAGTTCTCACAACAGACATTTGTTTCTTGAGGTTTGTAAAACGTTTGGTGTCAACAGAGCATGTGATTACAGCAACAGATACATTGGCAGATTCATTAATGATCTTATACAATAAGCTGGTCATCTCACATCTAATACGTTGTTTAAGTAGACACTTTGCCAGTCCAGTTGCAAAACATGTGTTCCCCATGTTGTTGTTGTTACAGTCACTCAGCTTGGACAATACCTTTCCAACTGTCCACAGCGTCATAAACAATTTGTTCGCTGGCGACGTCCACAACTTTCTCTCTGACCTCACGAAGTTTTTCCACAATGAAAACCTCGTCCCGCAATTCGTGTAAAATAGCATCCACCGACCCCTGAATCCTCTGGGGATGAACCCTTAAACCACAACGGCACAATGCCTGAGCAACGATGTGCTTAAGGTCCGGCCTCACGAGATTACGGGTCAGTTCATCAAAGTATGCATCAAAGAAATAGGGGCTTGGTTCAAACAAGCAGGAGTGTCTAATCTGACTGGGGTGATCCACTTCACAACCCAAACAGATTTATTTGAGCTTTTTGTTGATGATGTGTTCCAGAAGGACCACAACTGTTGCTTTTATGATTTTGAATCCGTCAGAGCGGATACAACTGTCTGTGTTGTCAATTCCAGCAAAGGATGCTGCTCCGGCTATTGCACCCGTGTTGCCATATGGGGTTGTAAGAAAGGTCAGGTTGTGATATCCGAGGTCCATGCAAAATTTATCCAACCAACTATTGTCACAAGTTTGTGGGTGGGGCTCCATTGGTGTAGCATTGTCATCAGGCATCGCGGGGGCAGCCTCGGGGTTGTTGGTGTAGGAGTAGCCAGTTGCAGGTTCTTGAGACATGGTGAATGAGTGTAGCAATTGTACCGAGCTGTAGACCTTTTTAATGACTGTAATATGTGGGAGGGCTTAAGAGGTGGTCTTCAGTGGCGGTAACGCCCTGCTCCGGGTGAAACAATTTCATCTTTACAGAATTGTAACGATCATACATGTTACACCATCTAAACATCTTGTCTATGCATGTAAATATGCTGTCAAGCATGCACACATCTTTCCACTGAAACAAAAATTTCATGTCGTAGCATCTGTGATGCTCAGATTCCTGAATAGGCCAAGCAGGCTCGCAGAGCTTTGTCTTATCGTTGCAGCAAAAAATGTAAACACATTCATCTGGTAGCTTTTTACTATGATCCCCGACTACACGAAATCTTGTGTTAGGAGTTAAGCCATCCCACTCGGCTACATACAACGGATCATCACCACAGTCGTTCAAATCTCTCCAAACGTAGTTGAAAAACAGAAACCAGTCTTTGTCGTGAAAAATCAGACATAGGCCCTGCGATGTAAAATCGTCTCCAACATCTGCCGTGTAGAGTTTCACAGTACGCAACACTTTGTCAAAAGCATATCTCACCATACGATTACCCGCCATTGTGAAATCACGTTTCACAAAACCGCAGTCTTCATGAAGAAACTTTGTCAAGCTAATATTTTGCTTCTTCTTTGGAGCAAAAGTTAGATCCTCTCTCATTTCAACGCGTCCTCTTGTTGGTGAAATACACATAACCTTTCTAGGGGTTTTAGGTGTTCTCGGAGTAGCCATTGTGTCAGCAAAGTTTGTAGAAAATGTTGTCTGTGTTCAGCAGCATGTCTCCTAACTTTATTTAAACAATCAACATCATGATGTAGGTAGTGACGTAGTTGGGGTAAGGATGTTAGTCGAGGAAGGAACATACTATAAAAGTATAAGAAAGGGGCCAATGGCAATTTGTGTGGTGTGACCCCCATTTAAGACGTCGTAAAACTTACCAGACATACCAACGCCTGTCAGCTACCACCGTAAATCAGAAACACTTTTTTACTTGATGCAGTCTTGACCGACATGCACCAACTTAGGGCCATAAATTACATCATAAATCATAAAAAGTGACACAACGTTTATGATAACACTACTGCCGGGTCCCGGCCTTCCACCTCGCTGCCCCTCCGCGGGTACGCCGGTGGTTCAGGTGGGCTTATTGGCTCGGTACCTGGAAGCCTGGCTAGCGCTTCCGGGTCCGTCTCGATGGCTCATCCGCACCATTCGGTTCGGCTATGCAATTCAGTTTGCACGCCGGCCTCCCAGGTTCAGGGGCATCCACTTCACCCGTGTGCAGTCAGTGGATGCCCCTGTCCTGCGGAAAGAGATCGATGTCCTGCTGGCGAAGGACGCGATTGAGCCGGTCCCTCCTGCCGAGATGAGGTCCGGGTTTTACAGCCCCTACTTCATTGTACCCAAGAAAGGCGGTGAGTTACGACCAATCCTGGATCTGCGAGTTTTGAATCGGGCCCTGCACAAACTCCCGTTCAAAATGCTCACGCAGAAGCGCATTTTCGAATGCATCCGTCCCCAGGATTGGTTTGCAGCGATCGACCTGAAGGACGAGTACTTTCACGTCTCGATTCTTCCTCGACACAGACCATTTCTACGGTTTGCTTTCGAGGGTCGAGCGTATCAGTACAAAGTCCTACCCTTCGGGCTGACCCTGTCACCCCGCGTCTTCACGAAAGTCGCGGAGGCGGCCATTGTTCCCATGAGAGAACAAGGCGTTCGCATTCTCAACTATCTCGACGACTGGCTCAATCTGGCTCACTCGTGAGATGTGTTGTGCGATCACAGGGACATGGTGCTCCAGCACCTCAGCCGGTTGGGGCTTCAGGTCAACTGGGATAAGAGCAAACTCTGCCCCATGCAGAGGATCTCTTATCTCGGTATGGAGTTGGACTCGGTCGCGAGGAGGAGGAGCGCGTCCAGTCAGTGCTCACCTGCCTCAGGTCTTTTCGAGGCAGGACAGCGGTTCCACTGAAACAATTTCAGAGGCTCCTGGGGCATATGGCAGCCGCAGTAACGCCGCTCGGCCTGTTACATATGAGACCGCTCCAGCACTGGCTTCACGATCGAGTCCCGAGGTGGGCGTGGCAGAGCGGCACGTTCCGGGTCAAAGTAACCCAGCATTGTCGCCAAACCTTCTCCCCGTGGTCGGATCCTGCGTTTCTACGGGCCGGAGTGCCCCTAGTCAAGGTTTCCAGGCAGGCTGTGGTTTTCACAGATGCCTCTGCCATGGGGTGGGGGGCCACGTACAAAGGGCATGCAGTCTCGGGTCTGTGGACGGGGCCCCAGCTGCATTGGCATATCAACTGCCTAGAGTTGCAAGCAGTACGCTTGGCTTTGTGCCGCCTCAAGGGGCTTCTCAGACAAGCACGTACTGGTCCGTACGGACAGCACTGCGACCGTTGCGTACATCAACCGACAAGGTGGTCTACGCTTCCGCCGCATGTCGCAACTCGCCTCCCACCTCCTTCTATGGAGTCAGAAGCATCTGAGGTCGCTTTGCGCCACTCATGTTCCAGGGGAGCTCAACTGTGTGGTAGACAAGCTTTCACGGTTGCCTCCCCTGCCAGGAGAATGGCGACTCCATCCCCAGGCGGTTCAGCTGATCTGGAGTGTTTTCGGAGTCGCACAGGTAGACCTGTTTGCCTCTCCAGACACGACCCATTGCCAGTGGTTTTACTCCCTGTGTGAGGGGACCCTCGGCACGGACGCCCTGGCTCACAGCTGGCCCCGGGGCCTGCGCAAGTATGCGTTTCCCCCAGTGAGCCTAGCACAGACACTGTGCAAGGTCAGGGAGGACGAGGAGCAGGTCCTGTTAGTGGCGCCGTATTGGCCCACCAGGACTTGGTTCACGGAACTCATGCTCCTCACGACAGCCCCTCCTTGGCCGATTCCTCTGAGGAAGGACCTCCTTTCTCAGAGACGGGGTACTCTATGGCACCCGCGTCCAGACCTCTGGAAACTCCATGTCTGGTCCCTGGACGAGACGCGGAGGTTCTAGGGGATCTACCACAGGCAGTGGTAAACACATCACTTCTGCTAGAGCCCCCTCTACGAGGCGCCTCTATGCGTTGAAGTGGAACCTATTCGTCGAATGGTGTTCCTCCCACCAGGAGGACCCCCGAACTTGCCCGATCAGAGTCGTGCTTTCCTTCCTACAAGATGGGTTGGAGCGAAGGCTGTCTCGCTCCACCCTCAAAGTGCATGTTGCTGCAATAGCTGTACATCACGATGTAGCAGAAGGTAAGTCCGTAGGGAAGCACGACCTGATCATCAGATTCCTTAACGGTGCTAGGAGGTTAAATCCACCTCGTGTTTTGCACTCTGTACCCTCTTGGGACCTAGCTCTCTGAGAGCTCTTCAAAGTCCCTTTGAGCCTTTGCTGACAGTGGAGCTGAATATTCTGTCCATTAAGACAGCGCTCCTGTTGGCATTGGCTTCTTTCAAGAGGGTCGGGGATCTGCAAGCATTTTCGGTCGACGAATCGTACCTGGAGTTCGGGCCGGCCTTTTCTCACGTTGTATTGAGACCCCGGCTCGGATATGTGCCCTAGGTTTCTACCACTCCCTTTGCGGACCAGGTAGTGAACCTGCAAGCGCTGCCCCTGGAGGAGGCAGACCCAGCCCTAGCTTTTCTCTGTCCCGTCCGCGCTCTGCGGGTTTATATCGACAGAACGCAAAGCTTCAGAACCTTAGATCAGCTCTTTGTCTGTTACGGATGCCAGCAAAAGGGGAAGGCCGTCTCCAAGCAGAGGTTAGCCCACTGGCTAGTGGATGCTATCACCAGAGCGCATGAGTCTCTAGGTGAGCCTTGTCCTCCCAGGTTGCGCGCTCACTCTACTAGAGGTGTTGCCGCTTCCTGGGCTTTGGCTCGAGGCGCCTCGCTGACAGACATCTGTAGGGCTGCGGGCTGGGCGACACCTAACACGTTCGCTAGATTTTATAGCCTCCGTGTTGTACCGGTTTCCTCCCGTGTACTCGCTACGGCCAGTAGCGCGAGGAATTAGGTATGTCGGCTTGCTACGCCATTCCCGCCTCAGGGGCCGGATACGTACGTCTTTTTTGCTCCGTTGGTTCCCCAACAAACGGTTAACCTCGTGAGTTCCTCCATCACCCCTCCGGCGCCAGGCATGGCGGATCGCCCGGCGCCAGGTCTACTACCTCTCGTGTGAGTTGTTATTAGACTGGGTGGCCTTTACAGTGGTTCCTTCGGTGACCCATTTTTTCCACGTTCCAGCAACCCTCCGGGTTAGCTCCGTGTCTTCCCCTCGACAGACCCGTTCTGTCGTCCTTGCTGAGTATGCTCCCACCCCTCGGGCTGGGACTACCTCAAGGACTGCTGTATGTTTCACCACCCTACGGGTTAGTACATACGTGTATTCCAGTGCCTCCCTTCGGGCGGGCAGGGGCTCCGCAGCGTCCCCTCCTACGGGGCACGCTTCCCCAGTGTTATCCAAAGTCCACTGAGCGGGTCTTGCGGAACAGCAGTGTGACTCTTCCTAGCTAGCTCCCGCCGTAAAGAAACTAAGAAACTGCTTAGTTTCTTAGCGGGTAGCTAGGCTGGGCGCTGGAAGGGGCCAGCACCATGGCGGTTTATTAGGGATCCCAATTCGTTGGAAACTCCATCCGACGAGACGCAGGAGTTCCCAAACGAAAGGGAACGTCTCGGTTACGTATGGTAACCCTCGTTCCCTGAGTAGGGAACGGAGACGTCTCGTCCCGTCGCCATGCTTGCTGTACCCTCGCGGAGGACTGGACTCCGTTCGGCTCCTCAGCGTAAAGCAAATGTGTATGCGCTCGCTTCCGCTTTATACCCGCACTGACAGGCGGGGCGCGGAATGCAAGTCCTGCATGCCAATATTCATTGGCTCGTTTTAATTCACTCGAAGGCAATTGGTCTCCCGAGCGTGATCCCAATTCGTTAGAAACTCCTCCGACGAGACGTCTCCGTTCCCTACTCAGGGAACGAGGGTTACCATACGTAACCGAGACGTTTTCCATACTAAATCTTTGTCCCAGAAACAGACCAAAATTCACACACACATATACACACACACACACACACACACACACACACCATTTTTCACTCAAAATCACAAAAATGGTGACATCCTCCCTAACATTTCTCGGCCAACTCATGAGAGAAGTAGCGGTGTCTTAATCTTTTGAGTCATATAATTGCAATAAATCAATGCACTGACTCCTACTGCAGTTTCAGGGGTACTTCACTGCTGCCAAAAAGGGTTTTCAATAAAACTAGTCTGCTTATACCATAGAAAGGCGAATCTTTTAAAAAAAATCTGTGCTACCTCACCAGAAAAAAAGGCTGTTGTCTTCCTTTTTAGGTAGGACCCATAATGTTGCCGTCCAAGGCCACTCCCACCAGTCTGCTATGGTGTTATGCTTACTAGAGTCAAATACCATCTTGCTTTAGTAGAAAATACTTCTTAGCAAACGTTTTAGTCATAATGGTATTGAATTGTATTGTTCATATGAGCAAGAATTTAAAGAGTAAACATTTAGTGGGAGTGAGTTACTTTCGGTTTCCAGTGAAGGATCCAGCGCGTTCTAGGCAGTAAGGCAGAGAGAACGCCGTGACGGAAAATCTGAAATATCTTTGTTTGTAGACAGCGTTTCAAACTGGATGACCACGAACACAGTGTTTTAGACCAAACGGAAGAGAAAAACGTCACATACAGGGACGAAAACTGTTGCCATAGTGTTCCATTTGTACCATAGTGCTGTTTAAAGAGTAGACAATGTACGATACAATTTTTAGCGATAAACCCACTCTTACAATAACTGTTCCATTAATAACCCTCTGTCGACATTGTAACAATACAAAGTAGGTTGAACATCATCGAAGTTACACTTTAACATCTTACTGAAGAGAAAGGCTGTCGTTGAAATACAATTTAAATTTTGGTCTGTTTCTCATTCAATGCTATTGTATGATGCGCAAGGACCACTTTTATGGTGCTTTTATCTTGGTGTTTTTTTATGCTTAAAAGCTCGAGTTTATTCGCATTGCATGGAAAAGATGATTGAAACAAATTCTCTTCACATTTTCTCCTTTTGTGTTTCACGGAAGAAAGCAAGTCATACGGGTTTGGAACAACATGAGAGTGAATAAATGATGACAGAACTATCCCTTTAAGATAACAACTGCACATTTTCACATAATTTGCACAGACAGAGATGAAGGAGCTTAATGTTTTGTGGCACTGAAATTGTATTGTCACCTTATCAAATTATAAAGCACTGGGATCAGAAGATGTAGCCGGTCACGTTGACCAAAATGAAGAGGACTATTTCTAAAATTTCCTTTCAGCTTTGCCTTTTTTTTTTGTGCCTCGTATTCCATTGTGAGACTCCAGTCGGAGATGCTCAGACACAGCATGATAAAACACAATTATGATTATTATTTATCTTATTAGCTTCTAATTGGATATCCACACGTCTCTTTGAGATTTTACATTGTCCTAATATATTCCTCTCTATGCTCACTTACTTTCACATGATCCCACCTACACACATAGATAAACAGTGAAGCAATGGAAGCACAATGTTGGCACTTCAAACTGAGAAATCCACAAACACCCCCTTCCCTCGCTTTTCTGAATAATGCATTTTGCAATGGTTAAGGGCAAATTTACTGCAGCATGTCTTTGTACATCTCCTCCACAGATCATTGATTAAAATTGTAATTTATTGGGGTTTTTTTCCTGTACGCTATGAATATTATTGATCTGAGTGTTTGTGACTGTGCTCTCTCATCTATCTTCCTTTGAGCGACTTGTTCAGATTTTGCTCCCCTTGAAATGTAAGAATTGATTACAATTCCTATAGCAGCAGACAGCCGCTGCCTCCTCTTCAGCCTCGCTGACCTTGGCGCAGAGAAAAGATGCTAGCACACGACGAGAGGAGCGTTCATTCCTGTATTCTCTTTCTCTCTCTCCTCCACTTTAACCTCTCCACTTCAAGGCTATTGCGATGCATTTCATGACTCTTAAACTGTCGTAGCGTATTACCTTAAAGACCACTGGCAATCTAAAGTCCTTCCTTTTGACACTCCAGAATTAATCAATTTACTGCCGAAAGCAGATCCATTTCTTGTCAGTGTATTTCAAGGCGCTGATGTGCCTGATATTGTAAAACAGCATCGTACCTGAACACACACACACACCTTCAGACAGACCCTCTTCTCTCTTCTCGCCTCCCCTGAGATGCTGTGTTGGAGGACATCGATTTATTTTACATAGTAATACAAACAGTGGGAGGGAACAGGTCACCTCAGCTATTGCCACCTGTGCGTTGGTATGAAGCACATGGCACAGGTCAGTGAAGCCCTTTCTGCTTGAGAGGCTGCTGCATATTTCATCGTACGCATGAAGAATGCCAGACGTCCCTTTAGAACGGGGACATTCGAGAGGAAGCAGCAAGTGAAGCAGCACTGTTCCGCTTGACTCCAGTAGAGGGAGGTGCTCACCTGCTGTTGAGCTGCAGGGTTTGTCTCTTAGGACAAGGAACCAGAATTAGATTCCTTCAGGGATGAACATCAGAAGTGATCACGTGAGCATTTAAAGAGGATCTGCACTTGCAGATGTGTAGATGCAGAGTATAGCTTTATTTTCTGATACAAAATCTGGGGCCTGATGTATTTCTGTTTGACCACAACATTTGTTTAGACGCATCAAATGGATTTAGATCATTTCATTGTTATACTCTTTTATGGACTCTGGTCAATGGCACAAAAGAGTGTCCACGATAATGAAAAACAGATATCTAAATTAAACACAAATGCTTTCAAAGTTACTTTGAATTCGTGTTGGTTGCATATACGGTTTTGAATTTTAATTATTTTTTTTTTAGTTAATTCACACTTACATAATCAGATTAATTGCACTACATGAAGAAAAAAGAAAAATGGTGGTTGGTCATAAATGACAATCCCCATTACTGAATATGTGATGATTATGCTGGAGCACAGTCTCAGTAAGGTTTTCTTTTTAAGGATTTAAGAGGCTTTTCTTTTATTATGATATTTTTAGGACAGTTATATCATCGACATTTTTGACTTTATGTCTCCAAAAAATTTTTTAATTCAGATAGTCGCTATAGAGTGTATTGCTATTTAATTTTTAATGTATTTTGAATAAACTAGAGTATGGTTCAATATTTTTTTTATTACTCGCAATGAAAAATCACTAGGGCTGTCACGATTCCCCGATTAATTTATGTACTCAATTAAAAAAAATTCCTCAGTTGCAATTTACCCGTGTCAAGTAACTGGCAAAATACCAGAACTCCATTATTATGGTGCGTTCACGTGCTATGGTCATTATGGTAAATACCAAAAGCCGATGTGGAAAATGCACATGAACACCCCCTCATGTGGTATTTTCCACTGGGCAGCTCGTAGAATATTTTGATGCACGAGTTGCCGAGATGAGATAACCTTTGACCTTTTCAAAATGGCGGAGAGCAACGCGAGAGTCGTGAATGGTAAAAACATGTACTATTCATGATCTAGAAAATATACAGCATATTATTTACCGTTTGAGTTTTGATAAATCATTTTCTTGCTGTAGCAGATGACTTAAGCAACCTAAAATAGTTTTAGCTAAATAACAGGTCTGGATCTCCTTACCACATTACGACAACAAAAGCACTTGAACGGAACACACTGGTAAATACCAGTTCACAAGTGGAAAATATAACCTTTTCCATAGCACGTGAACGCACCATTAGACCGTTCTTTACATGCATGTAGGTTACGTGCATCTGAGAGCATCTCCGTTCTCCACATAAACTGTTAACATTTACATGCGTCTCAAAGTCTATCTCTGCATATGCTGTGAGTTTGGGTTGCTTATAACATTCATCTGGGTACGCAATGTGTGCCATTTAATCAGATTTGTAAGGTAAATCATTTATAAACCTACGCCAACACAAGAGAAAACCTCAATATGTTTCTAAATATGAAAACTGTTGTTCATTGTGATTTCAAAGTTTAAACACTCAATATTCTTGTTCAAGAAATTACAGTGACTGTTGCATTTCTATTGTAAAGAAGTTGCCAAATATTAAAGATTAAGTACATATTTGAATTAAATGTAATTTGGCCAATATTAAACAAGGATTTGATCTGCTGTACAGTGTAACAACATCAGGCCGTTGGCGTCCTCTGCAGGCATGCATAAGGTACATAAGATGACAATTTATATGATGTATTTTAAGAGTGTTGTTCTATAAAACCATATGAATACTTGCTTTTGATACTTTATTTGAACCAAATATTGTTGCCTTATTGTTATTGTATATGTATTTTAAGTCATTTTAAAGTCTTAGGTCTATTTTTATTACCACAGAAAATATTACTCAATTAATCGTCAGTATAATTGATAGTGACAGCCCTAAAATAGATAAATCCAGTAGACCTCTCATTTTTGTGAATAAGGCACCAAAAAGTTATTTTACACAGCCCAAATACTTTTATTACATTTTACATTTACATATATTCATTTTAGCAGACGCTTTTATCCAAAGCGACTTACAAATGAGAACAATAAAAGCAGTTAAACTAACAATAGGGCAACACTATTATGCTATGACCCTTCCCAGTTTAATCTAACGCAGTACCTGTATTTTTTTTTATTATTAAAGATAATAGATATAGAATAGAAGATAAAGTGTTAGTATTAATGGATCAAGTGATGCCGAAAAACATGCGTCTTCAGCCGTTTCTTGAAAATGGACACGTTTCTAGCATTATTAGACATGGAACAAAGCTTCAGTAACCAAAAAGAGGTTCAGATTTTCACATGTGAGCTTTAACCATTTTGTGAAATGTATATGAGAAATCACAGTTTTTACTTTTCAGTAGCCTATGTATACAGGAGCTGTCACACTTCCGTTACTTTAGTTGGTGGTAACTGCTGTGCATCTTTGTTTAAGTGTCTGTTTGGCGGAGCTGACATTGTGCATAGTCTGTCTAAAAAAACTCATAGATATTGACAGAGCTGGTGTTCAGCACTCTAAAGGCGAGCTATTTTTACACAGCTGTCTCTGAAGATCCCTCTAAAAGACAAGTGACAGGCAGGTATAACTCAAAACTGGCCTGCCATCTCCAAAGATAACGCCACTATCTCAGCTACCTGCAACTGTTTTGCTTCAGAGCTGTCAAATTTGTCAGCAGGAGACAGGGGAGTGTCAATGACAGTTACAGCTCGCACTTAAGTTGTGTTCTTTCTTTCTTTCCGTTTTTTTTTTTTTTTAACTCGCTGCCTCTGGTAAAGTGAGCATGAAAGTGGTGAGTTGTGGCAGCGTTGCTACCCGTTGTCGTTATTAAAGCACAAAACAAGCTGTCATTGAAAGCCAAGCCACGCTCCTGACGGGCTCGGGAGCCTTCGCGTGAAGCCGTCAAACACAAAACAAATAAAGCGTGTGCGCCTCTAATAACTTTCAAATAAATAAATCATATTTACAAATCACTCCATTATTAAGGGGAGCGACAGCGAGCGCCACGAGCGCACTCTCCTTCTCTGCATGTGCCCAAACCCCAAGGCACAGCTGTCAAACACGGTAACAATTACAATAGATATCACAGCAAATGAAGCAAATCAATCACCTCTCCAACCCCCCTTCCCCCCCATCACCTTCTCAAAGAGAGAATAAACAATCATTAGCATTCTCCAGCGCCAATAAGGTCTGTTTTGCTCTGGGAGGCTCACATTCTCATTTGGGATCCACAATCGGGGGTGGAGAGGGGGATGATTGCAGTCCCATAAGCCCTTGCTGTAGGAAGTTTACTCTTTTCTCTACAGTCTGCCAGATCCCCTCCTAAGAACCCACCGTCTACCTGTTCACATCCCTGGCATCACATCAGTTAGGGGAGATTTAAAGAATCATTTCACCAGAACCTGTTCAGGGGGCTGGGGGGCTTAATTAGTCCAGAGCGGTGCATGCTGGTGGAGAAGTGATTACCAGACCAACCCTCAGAAAAAGAGCTGTGAAGTGTAGTTTTGGAGAACAGCGGGACACAACGATTAGTTCCAGCACAGATGCAACAAGAGGAGAAACAGAGACAGTTGTTTTGACTCCTTAATACCTTCCCACTGTTCCAGGCTGGAGCCTGAACAAGGCACACTCAATAAAGAGGACTTCTCTCGTCGAGTGCATTCTGCATCACAGCTGTTGTTATCAGAGCCACAAGTGTGGAAAATCACAAAATCAGCCTCCTTCCCATATTTCCAATGATGTTAATAAAGCATATAAAACAATAGTGAGACAAAAAGATAATGTAATGATTAATTATAATATTGTTTATTAACATTGGAAGAAAAGTTAATTGAGGCAATTAGTTTGCCTTGATAAATTGATGAGTTTTCATATAACTTGTTTTAAAGATATTTTCAAACGTACTTTTACTTTTTACTAGAAAGCAAACTGAATAAAAACAATTTATTGACAAGCAAAACTCCATAAAGGTTAGTTCACTCAAACATTCATATTTTACTCATCTTCATGATGTTCTTTTAAATGATTTAGATGTTTGGCAGAATATTGATGCTGCTGTTTTCCATAATGTGACTGGATATACTATAGGTATACTATACTATAACAGATATGCTCAAGCTCCAAGGATGAAAAAAAGCACCGAAATCTCATTGACTATATTTTGGTCTTCTGCCGTCAATATAGTGTGACGAATAAACTGAAATTAAAGTTATTTTCCGCTGATGTTATTAGCTTTCATGTATAAAGAAATCTGTCATGTCAAGAAGTGTTATGCTAGGTTTGTTGTCTCCTTTTTAACTGATCACAATACATGCACCAAATATGAATATGCATGTATTCAAAGTGTAGAAATAAGATTTGAGAGACAGTGATGGGGACTATAGCTACTATAGCTTTGGACAGTGCTGATCTTTCCCCTTTACTTTAATTGTATGAAAGACAGTGGTGGAATGTAACGAAGTATAAATACTTCGTTACTTTACTTAAGTACATTTTTCACGTATCTGTACTTTACTTAAGTAGAATCAATAGTGCATACTTTTTACTTTTACTTCGTTACATTTTGCAGCAATTATTATACTTTCTACTCCAGTATATTTCTACTATATTCTGTGACATTTTCGTTACATTTTCTGAACAGTTTTTCCTGCCAAAACGTCATCCTGACCGTCCGTTCGTTGCACGTTTGTCTCACCACTCACCAGTGAAGTTTGGTTGCCATAGATATATGAACCCGGTCACACTAAATGCGTCTCTATAGCACGCAGTGTTTATCGTGCAATTTATACGTGAAAATTATTTTTTTACGTGCATATGGTACGCATGGGTAGGTTTAGTAGTGGTGTGGGGTGCGTGTGAATTATACGTTTGGTTAGGATTAGTATGGCAAGGCAAGAGGTTCAGAATTACGCCATATATTAATCGCGTTTACAGCCAAACGCCGTCAAATACTAGTATATAGTAAGGATATAGTAAGCTTGATGTGTGTATTGCCTAATTGCAAGCTTGTTCAGAAATGGTGACAAAAACTTAAAAAATAAATCCATCATTATTGAACATCATTATAGGAGTAGGCTATTAGGTTGAATGAGTTAGAATTAACTGTTTTATTAATCATTAGAATATACATTAAGAGAAAAAAAAATTATGCAAGTACTTTTACTTTTAATACTTAAAGTACATTTAAAATCAGGTACTTTTTACTTTTTACTTAAGTAGGATTGTCATTGTGGTACTTCTACTTTTACTAAAGTAAATATGTCTCTGGTTATTTGTACTTTTACTTAAGTACTGAGACTCAGTACTTCCTCCACCACTGATGAAAGAGCAGCGTGAACATCCTGCTAAATCTCTTCTTGTGTTCTGTGGAAGAAAGAAAGGGGTTTGGAACAATCTGTGGCAGAGTAAATGACAACACAAAGGCTCAACGACTTCTTTTCTTACCCCAATGGCAATTTTTTCTTTCTTTCTTATTTTTTAAGCAAGAATCTAACAACATTTAATGAGATTTATGCTGAAAGCGGGGAAATAATTTGCCAGCGGGAAGGAGAAAAAGAAATTACACTTGATTCAAGAGATACTGTGTGAAAACAAAGTCTTACTATATTACACACTTTTACTCGTCAAGTAAATGTATCTTGTTTTAATGATTCGTTTTACAGGGAAAGCAGAATCAGAATTCTGATTAGGAAAATGATGTTTAGTAGTGTCGAGATTTCACTGCTATTTTAGTCTATTATATATAGCCCGTTCTCAGAAATCTGAATATAAGCTTTTAAAGATGAGGGATGATAATGCAGCACTGTTCTCCCTGCTGCTCTTCAGAACAGAACATTAAACCCAAAGCGCTACTCAGCTTATTTTCAGCCACGCTTTTAGCTTGGAAGTGCTGGATATTGCCGCAGAGTGTCTGCTGCCTGAATGCTCGAGAGCGTCTGTGGCCACTGCAGTCCTCTCACCCAGCATAGGTTATTTATGTCTGTGCTGTGAGAGGGGTCAGTGCACAACATGGGCCAAAGCCGTGAACCCGGAGATGAGGATGTTGGTGTATCCAGAGACACACACGAGCCTGCTCATTCCCTGCTGACTAGTAAGATGACAGGTGAGGCGGAGGGGTTTAATTTGTCAAAGACATCTCACTGGCAGTGTTTGTGCCCAGCTGTGCATGTTTGTGTGTATGCATATAGGTGAGGGGGTGTATTTTCAACAGAAACACGCATCCTAGTCCAAATATATCCTGGTATATTTAGTCTCAGGTGCATAGGCAGATCCAAACAAGCACATTTTGGTCTGGCTTGCAGAGAGGAACATGCGCACGTATACATGGCAACACGTGTGGCGCATATGCGAACACCCAGCGAACGGAAAAGAGGTATGGAAGTGTTCCTGTAAACATGAAGGGGGATTCGTGGAGGGCGACGGTATATCAAAGCCAGCTCTCTGTTTCTAGGTAGATCAGGGATGATGTTCCCTCCTCCATCCCTGCACTCTTATGGAAGCTTTTTTCCACCATGTAAATTTGACTTTTTTCTCACAATTGCGAGTTTATCTCTCGCAATTGCAAGTCATACCCGTAATTGTGAGTTTGAACATCTCGCAATTATTTATTTTTTTCCTGAGAATGTAGTTTACATTTTACTTTTTATTTCTCTGAATTTTGAGTTTACTTCTCGCAATTACATCTGGCATTTCAGAATAGCAAGAAAAAAAGAATTGTGAGATAAAAAGGTCGCAATCACCTACTTTATTTTCTTATTCTGTGGTGGAAACAAGCTTCCATAATTATGCTCTCTGATATATGCAGCTATGAAATTAATAGCATGCTCTAGTACAACTCTCCTTCTTCTGTCTTCCGCTGTGCGTGTGCGGGGGAGTTTTCCTTTTCGGATTAAGGAAAGGCTTCACAGTAGGCAGCAGGAAAGGCCTCTAATGGGGGTATATCTAGAGAGAATGACAGCAAATGTGAGTGTTTTTTTTGTGTTTATCATGCGTTTTAATGGCTTCGGGTGTCCGGTGAGCTGCTAGAGTTGTGTTTTCGATGCACGCCATGTCCCCATCTCCTAATCCGCCCTCCCCTCTGGCCCTGTGGGATTTGGAAAAGCACTCTGTTGAGGGCTCATCAGCCGCCTGGCATTTGATCAATTCGGAGGTCCCTTTGTGCAGGTAACCCGCAGATAAAAGACATTGTTATCAGCAGAGGATCGCAGGCAGATAACAGGGTCTGAGAGAAAGAAAAGGAGAGGATGGGAGAGAGAGGGAGAGAGAGGTGGAGAGGGAGACGAAGAGGGACAAGGAGAGATGCGGATAATGAAAAAGGGAGTGACACGTTGGAGGTCAACACCTTGATATGAGCTGTTACAGCTGTCAGAGGTTTGAGAGTGAAAAGAGACGGCGAGATAATGCCAATGGTCTGGTAAGTGGTAAACTACTAGTTAGGGAGGGTCATTTTTATCACACAGGTGTAAAAAGCAAAAGTTCCCCATCCAATCTTGAATGTATTTCAAGTATTTAACTGTAACAACCCTGGAAATTATTATTCATATCTATATATTTTTTTGCTGTTTATCTTTTTTTTTTGTTTGTTCTGAATCGCTCTAATGGAACCTCACAGTTGCTTTCAATTTAAAAAAAAAGAAAAATAGTTTTTTGAATTCTAAGGCCATGCATTGAAATGGCTGTAAAATGGCTGAGTTCCAACGAGACCAGAGCTGGAGATAAATAATAAGCGTATGACAAACAGCATATTGACATCCTGTACACTTCGTTTGATGTGTATTACTCACTGCGTCAAAGACATCTGAGGACAAGCAAACGCGTGAGCTGTAATATAAAACACTAAACTATGACAGACGCACAAAAATCCACATTCTTTGCTTTGTGTGTTATCACTGCATTCTTTCTATAATTCTCTCCTTTTTAATTTTGTTTTACTTGAAATATTTACCAAGGCTAGGGTCAGTTCTGTTGTATTTGTAAAGAAAAAAGACAACAGAATGCTTCTGCTTTGCCCCATCACACCCTGAAACTCCACAGCAGTGATGATGGACACACATATCTGCTGATAGAAGAGTGTTTGAGAGAGATAGACGGAGACAAAGACAGAAGCAGGGAGAGGTGGTCCAGGCAGAGCTGCCCTGCATGCGTTCTGGATGGGACACAGGGCTGTGCTCTAAATGGAGAGAGCTTTTTGCATCATGGCTGAATCCCCAGATACTGAATCCTGCTGCCACAATCCGCTGTGAGTTACTCCACCTGTACATTCAGCCGCACACAGAGAGCTTTCTGTCTCTCTTTCTTACGTCCTTCATTGTCTTCTTTTTCATTTGAGAGCTTCCTTCCTTCAGTATTCTCTTCCTCTTTTCCTTTGTTCATTCATTCTTTCCTTTCTCTTTCCCTGCTCCCTTCATTCATTATTTTTTTCCTGTTTCTTCCTTAGTTCATATATATTTTTATTTGTTCACTTTCCTTTCATTCATCTATCCCTCTCTACTTCTTTCCCTTGTTCATTTGTTCACTCTTTTCTTCCTTCATTTCTTCATTTGTTCACTCTTTTCTTTGCTCTCATCCTTCATTCCTCCCTTCATTCATTCAATCATTAAATTTTTTCATCCTCTCTTCCTTCCTTCGTTTATTTGTTCACTTTCCTTCCACTCATCCATCCATCATTCATATTTTTCTTTTGTTCATACGTTCACTCTATTCTAACTCTCATTCTTCCTTCATTATGCTTTGCTTCATCCTTTGTTCGTTCATTCGTTAGTTCTTTCTTTCTTTCTTTTTCTTTCTTTCTTTCTTTCTTTCTTTCTTTCTTTCTTTCTTTCTTTCTTTCTTTCTTTCTTTCATTTGTTCATTCTTTCCTTTCTCTCATCCTTCATTCACTGTCTTCTTCCTCTCATCCTTCCTACCATTCATCTTAATTTAATCTTTTCCTTCCCTCATTCTTCCTTCCTTCTTCCATTTGATCACTGTTTTCTTCCTCTCTTCCTTCATTCATTCACTTTTCTTCCACTCATCATCATCATCATCATCATCACTTTCCTTCTTTTCTTCATTCTCTCTTTTCTTCCTGTCATTCTTCCTTCCTTCATTCATTTGTTCACTATTTTCTTACTCCCCTCATTTATTCATTCGTTTATTCATTCATTCACTCTTTTCTTTATTTCTTCCTCTTCCTCTGTTTATTTGTTCACTTTCCTTCTACTCATCCATCCTTCGTTCATCTTTTTCTTCTGTTCATATGTTGACTCTTTTCTTACTCTCATCCTTTCTTTATTATGCTTTGCCTCATCCTTTGTTCCTTACTTCCTTTCTTCTTTCCTTAATTCTTTCCATTCCTACCATTCTTCATTTACTCTTTTCATTCCCTCATTCTTCCTTCCCTCCTCCATTCATTCACTCTTTTCTTCTTCTCTTCCTTCCTTTGTTCATTTGTTCACTTTTTCCTTCATCTCAACCTTTCTTCCTTGCTTAAGGCGTTCACTCTTTCCTTCCTCCTATCCTTCTCTCCTGTCTTCCTTCCTATGTTTATTTGTTCACTCTTTCCTTCCACTCATGCTTCCTCTCATCTGTCTTTCCTTCATTTATTCATTCTCTCCTTAGTTTGTTTATTCATTCCTTTGTTGTTATGTCAGTCTCAATCTCTTTCCTCTGCTTTTTCTTATCCGGTGCTCAAATGGTGCGCGTGTGTGTGTGTTCTGTTGGAGGGGCAGGGCTATTCATGGCACAGTGACAGGCCATCAGCTCAGCACGACACATCCAGATTTGCAGGAGTCCTCCACACATTCAAGACTATTACCCATGACCTTTTACTGTAGGAGAGACACCCCCCACCACTGTCTAAAACAAACACACACACACAAACAGAGAGACACAGACATGCACACACTGCCCAAGCGCTGTGTTCAGATTCACCATATATCAACTGCAAAGCAATGTTCAGAATTGCTTTTATGGCCAGAGGAGATGCTGGTTTATCAGGCTAACCAGCTGTTGGTTATCATAAGCTCAGTGCAGGTGGAGACTCTGAAATGGTAATGGCCGGACAGCTGTAGATGCCTTTCTCATCAGCGTTGGAAGTTGGGACAAGTGACAGAGTTTATCACCTCCTGCCCAGCCCACACCCGCCACACACTGCTTGTGTGACACCGCCTGTCACAGCTCTGTCCATCAAACAGGACTCACCGCCCATGTAGAGTCACAGAATCCCCGTCCCAGGAGGCTCAGAGGCAAAATATCTCCTGGGTGATATATATCGCTACTACCACCCTGTCCCCTGGCAACACAAACCTTTATTTAACCCACACAGTTTGCTTTGACTTCTTTTTTTGCAGCCATAACGATTGCGTGTTTTCAACAGGACAACTTTGTTCTGTGATGTATATCTCAGCTGCACATGGTGATCACAGCTTGCTCTCTTGTTTTTTATCTCTCTCGATAATATCTATAATCATTACACTGTTTCAATTGGAGCACACCATCTAGGGCGTTTGTTCTCCCCTGCTTCATGCTCGGAAAAGGGAGGCGTCTAATTTAGTCTGAAGTCACTCTTGTGCTGTTGTTTAGTTGTGCATATTGTGTGCTGGAGGACTAGATCGAGAGGTTTAGTTAAATAAATGAATACAAATGCTGGATGAGGGTTTGCATAGGTGGACGAGAGTGAGATTGTTGTTGAGAGTCTTGGGCTTAGTAGGTGGGCCTTGGCTTAACCTTTTCGACATGGTAAGATCAATTGGAAGAAATGTGTGAAAAGACTATCATTTTAGTTCAGTACTCTTGTGATATGCTTTACAGCTGTAGTAGTTTCAGATACTCACACACAGTTCCCCCCAAAATGTATAATGTGGTATTTACTGTCAAGCAATATAACATAAGCACACTCTAAATATTTCACAGTTTGAAATATATTGTTCACAATGAAGACACTCTTGGACACGTTCTGATTGTCAAACTTTGTGGAATATGTATGATGAACTGCGCCAGTGATTATTCCAAAAGGGCACGTATGTGAATTTAAGAGGAACTGACCTCATGCATCCATCAAAAAAGACAGAGATCAGTTGGTTAAAAATAATTGTACAAAAAGGTGTATTAGAAAAGGAATTTAGTTAAAAAAAAACCTGTAGCATCATTCGTTTGCAGATACCATTTGGGTTGATATTTTGTATCCAAAACATTGAATTATGCAGCCTGGTCTCAATGTTAATACGTAAGTATTAATACGTTTTTTTCAAAGATAGAAAACGTACTTTTTGTACGTTTCATAGATCCTGAAACGTATCATATGGACGTATCTGCAACATTTAAACGTAACATAATTACGTTTTTTCCGCTACAAAACGTTAACTGTTTACGTATATTTCATATCTGTATAATTTCCCTTTTACCATTTTATAGATAAATGTGAGATCCCTTAACCCTACTTCTAAACCTAAACATACCCATTTTATACAGAATATAAAAAGGATAAAACGTAATGGGCAGAGGTGTGTAGGGAAATGGCAGTTTTATTAACAATATAGCATTAAAATATATTTTGAGCCACTAATCCTACTCCTAATTTACCCCTAAACCTACCCATAACCATTCCTTAAAACTACGTAGGCTAACGTTACAATTATGAAGAAAAACATAACAGACAGACAATTATAATCACAATAATTTATTTATTGCGAAAATGTCAAAACCGGTACCAAAAGTCGTTCACATCATGTGTTGCAGTCGCAGACGCAGTCCTCTCTGAGTAGAATTTAAGTTATTAATCCATGAAAATGTTAATCCGGTTTCGGCTCGCACTGTGAAGGCGCGCGCGCTTCTTCATTTCAAATGTTGCGCACCGACTGAACACGGAATTTCGCAATTTGTGACGAAGCAGGCGAGAGGGCGAGAGCCAATGAGCGTTTGACATCCCTGCTGTAAAACATGTCGTAACGCTTCTTCAGGGCGCATTTTTTGAATTTGAATTCATCACGAGCGCGGGACTTGACGTTTACGGTCGGTGATGAGAATGGAGATGAAAATCGCTGGATAAAGGGATGAATTTATTTGGATCTGTTTCTTGAAAACGTATGGATTCTAAAGATTTGGATTACATCAAGCTAATAAAATGTCTTTTGTGAATTTATGTTGTGTTTTGGTGTATTATGGTTCTATAGGAGAAAACGCATTTTGTGTCTCACGGTAAATAAACTATATTACAAAATGGTTAAAAAATTAAGAAGGTAATGTTATTTTAAAGGGTTTAAAGTGTAGTCTTGTCTAACACAATGTAAGTTAACTTAGGCTAATCCTCTGAAACGAGTTTGCAGCAGGAGGCACGAGTGAAATATTATTTCTTAAATGAGTAAACTGTATTTAATAAATGCGACTGAAAAAGTAATTGATAAGACAGTTGAAAGCAAGAGTCAAAACATTAATGCCACGATTTTAATAAGCATAAATAGGAACAGGTACAAATTTGTACGTCGGTAGAGTCCATACGTAAATAATTTACGTTTTTGTGCTGTCAATACGTAAATATTTTACGTTTTAGTGCTGTAAATACGTCAGTATTATACGTTTCTGAGTGTACAAAACGTAAGTAAATGTACGTGTGGTAAAACTACACTTAACGTAAAATACACACGTATTCTCGAGATCACGTTGAATTATGTATTGTCTACAATACATTTACATTTAATCATTTAGCAGACGCTTTTATCCAAAGCGACTTACACATGAGGAGAGCAATAGAAGCAATTAAACTAACAATAGCGCAACAATATGCAAGTGCCGGTCAAAGTTTAGTCTAATAGGCAGAGCATTTCACCGACAGGGAACAGTCCAGGTGAAGGTCCGTGAAAGTGATTTTGTGCATACAATAATATTGCAATGGTTGTTTTAACAATGTGTAGGTTGGGGGGGGGGGGGGGGTTAAATGGGGTGTGGGGTTAAATAGCTTTTACAGAGCTGCCAACTCTCACGCATTGGCCGTGAGACACACGCATTTGATTGCTTTCACACGCTCTCACGCCACACCCCCGATTTCTCACGCATGAAGTGTCAACCTGGTCGGTCAAATGCCTGGAAGATGAGTTTATCTATATATCTACCTGTTGAGCCACTCGTGATCGAGTAGTAATGCCGCAAAATAGTTAAAATCTCCTGGAATCTAGAGCGAGCGCGCACGCGAGACAGAGATTGTGCTTCAAACCGCGTAGCGCGCGCGTACGGGAGAGAGAGGGAAAGCTAGCGAGAGACCTTGCGTGTGCAAGCACCCAACGTCGGAAAAGTCTCACTCCAAGCTAAACTCAAAAGTTGGCAGCTCTGGCTTTTAAATGCGTGCGCGTTATACTTTCACTTTCTAAATAAGCTTTTCTGTAATTTGACTCGTTCTCATCTCCACACGTGCTAAATGGAATCCTGATGCTTGCTGATCTGTGACGTGACTGGCTCTTGGCACGCACTGCGCAGTTCAGTTTTTAATTATAATATATCATATAATATATCTCTTCTGAAGTAAATAATTGATAATTATTATTTTTAATTAATTAAAATAAATATTTTAGCAAAAACGAATACTTTAAAAAAGTCAAGACATCGCGGTGTCACGGTGGGAAAGTGATGTCACCGGTGATGGGGCTTAAAACCGGTAACACCGTCAACACCGTCTATCGCGGCAAGCCTACTTTCAGTCCCTCCATTGGTAGCAACACAATTTACTCATTCAAGGTCCAGAATAATAGGAAAGACATGATTAAAGAAAACCATGTGACTCCAGTGGTTTAACCTCGATTTTATGAAGCGACGCAAGTGCAAAAAAAACAACAATAATTCACTTCTATAATTACATAATAATATTATCCAAAGCACGTTCACGGAACAACTTCCGGTCTTGAGTCAACACAACACACATGCAGTGGTGCTGATTGAAGGTCATTATTTTTTTTGTACAAACAAAGCTTGTACAAAGTGTCGCTTCATAAAATTGAGAATTGCAAATGGATTACTTTTAATTATGTCTTTCCTATCGTTCTGGACCTTGAATGTGTACATTTTGTTGCTCCCGATGGAGGGATTGAAAGCGCTCAGATTTCATCAAAAATATCTTCATTTGTGTTCCGAAAATGAACGAATCTTGGAACAACATGAAGGTGAATAATTAATGACAGAATTGTAATTTTTCTGTGAACTAACCCTTTAAACAGTGCATGATTTCACTGCGTGATGTAGCCTTCAATGCAGTTACAATGCCCTCAAAATTCTCGAAAACTAATCAGGTGAGTCGATGATTCAGTGGCTCATTTATAAAGACGGTCATTTGTTTTGTTCCTGAATGAATCAACCGTTCAAATCAGTTGATTAAATTAATGACTTAATGACTCATTAATTATGTGACTAGCCACCACCCACTGGCAGTTTTAGTTCATATTTAAAGTATCATTACATTTGTGTGTATGTGTGTGGGGCCACTGTATCTTGTAAATGGATGAACGTTACTGTACTCTGCTGTTCTCATACTCAAACACACACCTCGCTGATCTCCTCACCACCAACCCGCTGTCATCCCTGTGACCTCTAAAGCTCCTGAGCCGTTCTACCCAGTCTCCTTTACACTAGATCTAAAGAGAGCCACCAACAAAATGAAGCAATATAAATGATAATTTGTAATATTTCAACAGGGACTGGCTTGACTCTCACTTATGTAGATGAATAAAACATCATTGGTAGTGCTTATTGCCTATATGAGGTGGCTATGAGATGAGAACATTTTAAACCAATGCTCTTTAAACACACTCTCTCTGTGTACACTTTCTTCATTATATTTACATTTAGGTTTGCCGGGCAAATAGACCCCATTCTGCTGTCTGCTTATTGCATCTACCGCCGCTGTAGCTATATGATCAGTCAATGTTTAAAAGACACATTATGAAATGGATCATTTTCATAATTGTATTGTCTTATGCCCGGGCAACTCACTTTCCCACCCACAATCCTCAGCCGGCAGCCTTCAGCACTGGACCATAAGCATCAATTTGCAAAGCTGCCACACAAATGCTTATCAGGCGATGCCCCGACCTTGGTCTTCTCATCCCTTAACAATTACAGATAACAAGATGAACACTAGAAATGAAAAGGCAGCAGCGCTGAGTGGGCCTAGATTGGAGCAGTGTATCACCAACTCCTCTTCACATTAACCTTGAGTTGATGATCTCGTCGCGGTCGTTCCTTTCATGATCTGAAGCAAAAACAAAACGGCAAAATTTTAGAGTGCAAGCAAACTGCGACGCCTTGGCGAGATTCTTCACTTCTTCCTAATTTTGTTTTGATGGTTTGGATCCGTTTGATATTGGGCCCTGCCAAGAAGTGAATTTGTTGTAAGGCGTAAATATTTACGCGGGCGCAGTAAATGTGACCTGTCTCTGGCAGGATGAGGCTGTTCATGTAAACGGCCCTGTAGTCGCAGCATTAAGTACATGGAGAGTGTAATCCTGTGTAAAAGTGTGTGCAGGCCTGTGATAATATTTTGATAGAGTCCATCAGTGACGTGACTCCTTAAGCCTGATTTACGAAGGTGCTGTGCTGCAGATGCAGGGCAGAGAGAGAGAGAGTGAGAGAGAGAGAGGAGTGGATGGAGGGAAGATGGAAAGGGTCGGAAATGTTTAAGTCCTAACATCCCCTCGTTTCCTGTTGAATGGAACCTGATAACTCCGGATCTAATTCCATTTGGGTTTTTTCCCCGCTCTTGATTTACAAGGAAACGCAATACATCTTATTTATCACCACACATAGACACTACGGCATAATGATTGGGAAACACCGCCCTGAAAGAACAAGGCAAACACATGCACTGTATAACCACAGCACTAATGTATGCTTTCGCTCCTTATCTTCTCATTTCCTAGCCACAGCTATTGCCATTCCTGCAAAACACGTAGAAGCTTTTGTGTTTCTTTCATAAAAACCTCATAATGGAGTATCGAATCAGGAGGAGAGAATGGGGGCAAGATTAGAGGAAAATCCCAAAATGTTTGATGTCTCGAGATGAGATAAAAAAGAAACCAGCACTACTAAAAAACTCCAAATGTTTGATGTTTCCGCATCGTTCAGCCTATTGTGAGGTTTTGGACATCTAGAGCAGTTAGAATGGCACTTAAGAGGTGAACTGCATGTTCTACACAAGATGGCACTGCATCGCCTCGGTGAGAGAGATGACTGCTCCAGGCAGAGATCCTATCTGCAAGGGATCAGCTAAGGGGAAAGAAGTCGGCTTTGATGAATACAATGACTTTAAAGACACAATAACTAACTTCAGCCATTTTATGCTACATTTATCAAGAATATCTTTCTTTTACACACATTACCTGAACATTGCAAAGAAAGCCAGAACAAAAATGAAAATTCTGTCATCGTTTACTCTTGTTACAAATCGATATGACTTTCTTTCTTCTGCTGAGCATAAAAGAAGGTAAGTAAATGACAGAATTTCCATTTTGAGTGACCTGTACTTTTAATGGTAGTTTTGAAAAAAAATAATATATTATTAAAAAAAAACAATTTGAGAAAATTAGCTGCTACAATAAAAAAAAAATGTTTTGGACCTGATATTTTTACATGTAAATATGTGTACATGTAAATAAAAATCATTCGACAAATGGCATATAGTAGTGAAAATAAAGCTTGCTTGCACATATCAGTATAATATAAAATGATTCCTGCCAGGGCTTAACAGGCTCATTCATGCAGGTCATCAATAGTAGGAGCTGGTAAAGTTGCCTATATGTGTGAAAGCATGAAAATGTATGAACAATTAACAATTTTCATCTGTTCAGGGTGTTCCCCGTCTTTGGCCAGATATGCTGTCACCCTACTGAGGATAAGCGGTTTGAAGAATGGATGGATGGATAGATGGACTTAACAACCTACTTTGTCAGTGTCACATTTTATAGGGTAATTATGAGACCAACAACTTCCTTTGGCATAACATGCAATTATCTGTGACTGTGCATCATGGCAAGTGTACTGGACAATTCTTAGTCATCTTCATTTGTCCAGTTTATTTGACCTGTGGTGCATCCTCAGGCTTGGGTTGGGTTACTTAAGCATTTCTTCTAAGTGTAAAATATCTTCCTCTCACTCTCTCAGTTGTTCTTCCCTGACTTTGAAACCCCCTACTGTTTTTTGCCCCATAACTGATACATTGCTCATAGGGTGTTGTTTTTGATGTCAAAGGCGTTCATTTTATCCAGGCAGTGATGCTGTCTTTGGTAACTACAAGTCTTTCAGCATTGTTTGAAAAGACCAAAGACTGTTCTTGATCAGAAAAACATTGAGCATCGCAGCTAAAAACAGCATGATGTTATGTGTCAAAATGTATTTTCAGAAACATACTTTTCCTTGACTCAGCATAGTTTAAAAGACATCAAATGACAGTGAGATCAGGTGAGATGAGTCTTTGACCAGGAATATGAGAGAACAAAGACAAGGCCATGTTTTTGAGGTCAGCTTATTTAGTCGAGCACTGTTTTAGGATAATGATCTGTCAGCTTGTAGTTTTTACCTTGTCACGTGCTAAAAATAGGACATACTGTATGCTCTTGTCTTAAAACTCAACATGCAAAATGACATGTCCAAATAATGCAGACTTCATATATCATGGGAAAACAACAACAGCTTTTCTTATAATTCCCCAAAGTCACTTGTACAGCTGAAGCAAAACTCAGATATGTACATACCCCAAATTCATTGTTTTATTAACTTACCTTCATTTTGTAACAAACATGGAACATGGATATATATATATAGATAGATGGATAGATGGATAGATGGACTTAACAACGACTTTGTCTTTCCTGAAATTTTGCACTGCGGTTTGACTTGAAAAGGCGAAAGACAATTCTAGTAAGTACTGCAACACTTAATTAGAGTGAAGATAGTTGTACAGCCTGTTTCGTTACTGATATTAATCAATATTCAAAATATCTTCTTTTGTGTTCCACAGAAGAAAGTCATACAGGTTTGAAATGACGTGGTTAAATAAAAAATGACAGAATTTTCATTTTTGGTGAACTTAATGGGACACATAATAAAAACCAAACAATGCAATACATTGCATTACAAAGTTACATCAGTTTACCTGCAGTAAATTTCGACACAACTCTTCATAATATTCTGGCACATACCCACTGACACAAATAATGTCTTTAGGCAGCATTTATTGCAGAAGTAAACTCTTGCATCTAAAAGTCTTGAGAAAAGTATTTTTACATTTATATTTATGCATTTGGCAGACACTTTTATCCAAAGTGACCTAGATTGCATTCAGGGTACACATTTTTTCAGTATTGGTTTTCCCCAGGAATAAAACCCATGACCTTGGCATTGCTAGCGCCTTGCTCTAGTGATTGAGATACAGGAAAGCTATAACACCATTATTTGATCGAAACAAAAAAAACAAAAAAACTGTTAAAATGTAAAAGTATACCCCTTGAGCCATATGAGTTTAATCCCCTATGCAGTATTGAATTGTCCTTACAAAATTATCTTTTTTTATTTTATTTCTCAGTTAAGTAAATTGTGGTGTTGGTTTCTATTTGAGAGCTACTCAGAGAGTTGATGTCTGCAACTTGCTCAATACGGCCCATGGGTTTGAAAGATAATACACCTAAATGGAGAAAGTCAATCTGTCCCCTGCTTCATTTGTGGTGTTAAAGTGTTTCTGTGGTGGATTTCTCAATGCTAGTTTGTTGGTGACACTCACACCGTTTAGTTCCGGTAACTCTTCATTTTTCATATGGGGTCATTTTGTCATTTGAACACATCGACTTTGTCTTTCCTGAAATTTTGCACTGCGGTTTGACTTGAAAAGGCGAAAGACAATTCTAGTAAGTACTGCAACACTTAATTAGAGTGAAGATAGTTGTACAGCCTGTTTCGTTACTGATGTTGGTTACTTTTACTGTATATGTCATATTTGAAATTCAGATTGGGCTTTTACCTATTAATTCAGCAAGGGCATTTCTGCATGGCTGATCTATCACCCTGTGGAATTTACTGAGTCACAATCTAATGAAAGTCATGATGAAGAGACAAGGCTCATATCCCTTTAAAACTAGATTATTATAGCTTTCTGTACTGCTGCTTGGTAAATGTTAGAGCCTAGCCCTACAAAATTATTTAGAGATGCTCCTAAACTGACATTTTCATCTGCAGACCGAGTGTTGCATTGTGCCTTTACCTCCTACAGTGATGATATATACAATTGAACATACCAGAGCTCGCGTTACCCGCATATTTTCAATCATTGACATTGTCGGAAAAATCTGAAGGCCGTCCATCAATTTGACAGATTACATTGAGAGTGATCTATTGTAACTTGTAACTGTACATCCAAACCTGTCCAGTTGGTGGCGAGTGCGCTCCAGTGCAGAGTTTGAACAACATTCAGCCTCCAGAACAAAATTAAAACAGTCTCGAGAAGTTGGCTGCATCCGAAAACTTAGGCAGCATTTGCGCATGAAGGTGTCACGGTAGACACATTCTCTGTCCCTTCTCGTCTCGTGTTTATGTTGTGGTATGAATGCACGTGTGTAGTGGGCGTGAGTGTATGACATCACCTGATCCACTTCAGCTGATTCCCATCCACTTCACCAGCTGCAATCACTCTCACCACTCTACTTAAGCTTACCACTGTTTTATCATCTTTGTCAGATCGTTGTTTGATGTCGTCGTGTTGGTGTTCCGGTGTCCAGTTCCTGCCTTGTGTTCCTGTTCTTCGTCTTCGTCACTGGGTTTCGTCCGCCGTCATCGTCACCGCACTTCTCACTTCATCACGGATCCTGACCACCGAAGTCCCTGTGTCACCTGTGTAACATCTGCCTGTACTGCTTCACTTAACATCATTAAATACTGTTCACTTGCGTTTGCCTCCAGCCGTTCTTTGCATTACCTTGACAGAACGATCTGACGCAGAAATGGAGGCAGCGAGTGTTACTCAGAGATCGATGGAGGACTTTATTCATCATAACATCAGGAGAATGGATTCACACCAGAAGGAGATCGGCGACACGGGCCGCGCAGTACAGGCTTTGGTGACGCAGGTGTCCGAGCTCACCCAGCAGATCCAACGCCTACAGGGTCCCACTGCGCCGCCCACACCTGCCGTTCGTCCCACACCACCTGAGCGTCCCTCCCAGTCAGAGCCCCGCCTTCCTGTGCCCGAACATTATGCCGGTGAGCCAGCTTTTTGTAGAGCATTTTTGACCCGCTGTACTATGCATTTTGCTTTACAACCTCGCACGTTCGAGACGGAACAAGCGAAAGTGGCGTTCGTCCTCACCTTACTGACTGGGAAGGCGGCGCTTTGGGGAACGGCGGTGTGGGAGAATCAACACCCATGCTGCGCCTCGTTCCAGACCCTCGCCGCCGAGATGAGAAAGGTCTTCGACCGGGCTGTCTCAGGATGGGAGGCAGCCAGAAGATTGGCGGAGTTACAGCAGGGAGAGAGATCGGTTTCCGATTATTCCATAGAGTTTCGGACCCTGGCGGCGGAGTGCAGCTGGAACGAGGAGGCGCAGTGGGATATGTTCCTGCATGGGCTGGCTGACCACGTCCAGAGGGAGATCTATGCCCTGGATCTTCCCACCTCTCTAAACGGGTTGGTCGACTTGGCTCTGCGGGTGGACAACCGACTGTCGCGGGTCGAGCGCCGAGTCCCGTCCGCCCGTTCCTTCGCAGGGACCGACCCGCCACGATCCAGCGGCAGGGACGTGGTCAGCCCCGTCTGCGATCCCGAGCCCATGCAGGTGGGTCGAGCTCGGCTTTCCCGGGAGGAGAGGGAGAGGCGGAGGTCCCAGGGCCTTTGCCTGTATTGTGGAGGGGCCGGACATTTCGCATACAATTGCTCGGTAAAAGGCCAAGCCCGATAGTAACATTGAGGCTACTATCGGGTGGGATCTCCGCTGGAAAGACCTCATCATCGACTACATCTACCTCCACTCTCCTTCCGGTAAGACTCAGGTGGTCAGTCCAACAGCACGACTGTCATGCACTTCTGGATTCTGGGGCTGAAGGTAATTTTATGGACCGCACTTTTGCACAGAAGATTCAGATTCCTCTCAGACCCCTCACCCACAGAATCGCAGTTCACGCACTAAACGGACAAGAACTCCCCACTATTTCCTTTTGCACTGAAGACATTACCCTCACCACTTCCGGCAACCATTCTGAAACTATTTCATTCTACATCATGGACTCACCCCTTGCTCCCGTCGTCCTTGGACACCCCTGGCTCATCCTTCACAACCCCCGAGTGGACTGGCACCATAGATCAGTACTGGAGTGGAGCAAGGGATGTCATAAGTCTTGTCTCGTATCTGCCTGTTCGTCTGTGCCTGTTTCTGTGTTTCAGGAGGAAGCAGCGGATCTGTCTAACGTGCCCGCGGAGTACCTGGACCTGAAGGAGGTGTTCAGTAAGTCTCGGGCTGCTTCTCTCCCTCCGCATCGTCCCTATGACTGTGCTATAGACTTACTGCCAGGGAAGTCTCCGCCTAAAGGCAAGTTGTATTCACTTTCTATTCCAGAAAGGAAGGCTATGGAGAAATATATTTCTGATTCTCTAGCAACCAAGTTCATTCGCCCTTCCTCTTCTCCAGCGGGGGCGGGGTTCTTTTTTGTGGGGAAGAAGGATGGTTCTCTGCGACCTTGCATTGATTACCGAGGGCTGAATAACATCACGGTAAAGAATACTTATCCTTTGCCGTTGATGTCTTCAGCCTTCGAGAGGTTGCAGGGAGCATCCATCTTCACAAAATTGGATTTACGTAACGCTTATCATTTGGTTCGCATTAGGGAGGGGGATGAGTGGAAAACTGCTTTTAACACCCCCAGGGGGCACTTTGAATATTTGGTTATGCCGTTCGGGCTGTCCAACTCCCCAGCAGTTTTCCAGGCACTGGTCAATGACGTGTTGCGAGATATGATCGATCAGTTCATATATGTCTACCTGGATGACATATTGATTTTTTCTTCTTCTCTCCAGGAACACGTGCAACACGTCAGACGAGTGCTTCAGAGGTTGCTAGAGAATGGGCTTTTTGTCAAGGCGGAGAAATGCGATTTTCATGCACAGTCGGTCCCTTTTCTAGGGTACATCGTCTCGTCTGAGGGAGTGCGGATGGACCCTGAGAAGATCAAGGCTGTGGTAGATTGGCCAAGCCCAGATTCCCGCAAGGCCCTGCAGAGGTTCCTGGGGTTCGCCAATTTCTACCGGCGTTTTATTCGCAATTTCAGCCAGCTAGTCGCACCTCTGACTGCCTTGACCTCTCCCAGAACGACGTTCAGGTGGTCAGACACAGCCGAAGCTGTGTTCTCCAAACTGAAAGGCCGCTTTGTTTCAGCCCCCATCCTTGTGGCCCCTGATTCATCACGTCAGTTTGTGGTGGAGGTCGACGCATCAGAGGTGGGAGTAGGCGCAGTGTTGTCCCAACGCTCTTCCACAGATGACAAGATGCATCCCTGCGCGTTTTTGTCTCATCGTTTATCTCCAGCCGAACGCAATTACGACATTGGTAACAGAGAGTTGTTGGCAGTGAAGTTAGCTTTGGAGGAATGGCGCCACTGGTTAGAAGGGTCGGGGGTACCTTTTATTGTCTGGACTGATCACAAGAATCTGGAATACATTAGAACCGCCAAAAGATTGAACTCCAGGCAGGCTCGGTGGGCATTGTTTTTCGGTCGTTTCGATTTTTCTCTTTCATATCGTCCGGGTTCCAAGAACATCAAACCGGATTCTTTGTCCCGCATATTTGATTTTTCCGAACACCCGTCTACTCCCGAGTGCATTTTGCCCGAAACTCTATTTGTATCCACACTCACATGGGAGGTCGAATCGAGGGTCAAGAAGGCCCTAGAAGGGGTAACGCCTCCGCCCGGTTGCCCACCGAATCGCTTGTTTGTGCCGGAGGGATTACGGTCCGACGTTATCCAGTGGGGTCATAACTCCAACGTGGCTTGCCATCCAGGAGTCAATCGCACTAGCTTTTTAGTCAAGCAACGATTCTGGTGGCCACTCATGGCTCGCGACATTCACGATTTTGTTTTGGCTTGCTCGGTTTGTGCCATTGGTAAGACTTCCAATCGACCTCCTGACGGGTTACTTCAGCCGCTGCCGGTTCCTTCGAGACCCTGGTCCCACATCGCGCTAGATTTTATTACCGCCCTCCCGCCCTCTCAGGGTAACACAGTCGTTTTGACTGTAGTGGACCGGTTCTCGAAGACAGCCCATTTTGTTCCCTTACCCAAATTACCCTCAGCTAAGGAGACAGCGGTTACTGTTGTAGATCACGTTTTTCGTTTACATGGCCTTCCGATTGACGTGGTTTCCGACAGGGGACCCCAGTTCGTGTCCAAATTTTGGCGAGAGTTTTGTAGATTACTAGGGGCGACTGTTAGTTTGTCCTCAGGGTTTCATCCCCAGAGCAATGGCCAGACCGAGAGAGCCAACCAGGATTTGGAGAGAATGTTGCGATGTTTGGTTTCCAAGAATCCTTCCTCTTGGAGTCAACAACTCTCCATGGTGGAGTACGCTCACAACACGTTGCCAGTGTCGGCTACGGGCCTATCTCCGTTTGAGTGTAGTGTAGGTTACCAGCCACCAATTTTTCCCAGTCTGGAATCCGAGGTTGCGGTTCCCTCCGCTCACGCCTTTGTTCAGAGGTGTCACCGCACCTGGACTAGAGCCCGTGAGACTTTACTCCAGGTGGGGGCGCGCACTAAGGCTAAGGCCGATCGCCACAGGTCGAAGCCTCCCGTATACGTCGTTGGTCAAAAAGTGTGGCTTTCAACCAAGAACATTCCTCTTCGCTCCGTATCTAATAAACTTGCTCCCAAATTTATTGGCCCGTTTACTGTCACCAAGATCACTCGTCTCGTGTTTATGTTGTGGTATGAATGCACGTGTGTAGTGGGCGTGAGTGTATGACATCACCTGATCCACTTCAGCTGATTCCCATCCACTTCACCAGCTGCAATCACTCTCACCACTCTACTTAAGCTTACCACTGTTTTATCATCTTTGTCAGATCGTTGTTTGATGTCGTCGTGTTGGTGTTCCGGTGTCCAGTTCCTGCCTTGTGTTCCTGTTCTTCGTCTTCGTCACTGGGTTTCGTCCGCCGTCATCGTCACCGCACTTCTCACTTCATCACGGATCCTGACCACCGAAGTCCCTGTGTCACCTGTGTAACATCTGCCTGTACTGCTTCACTTAACATCATTAAATACTGTTCACTTGCGTTTGCCTCCAGCCGTTCTTTGCATTACCATGACAGAAGGTACCTCACAGTCTTCTGAGGCAGTGTAACGGTTTAACTGATATACAGCAAAAAAGAGTGAGCTTTAGTGATAACTAAGCAAATATTTAATTTATTGCTAACAATAGTAATTTATTGCTAGAAATGACATCAGAAGTGGAAACCGTTGGCCAAAAACATACATTCACACACAAACTGAACACCAACCACAACTTTCAGACGCCATCTTTATTTTTTAGCTCAACTGTCACAAATGGAAAGCACAGGATTGTGGGAAATCAAAGAATCTTCCGAAGGCAGCACTTTTAAGCTTTCGGGCACAAAATCTAATGTCAGTTGTCTCTGCATCAGTGTCCCTTGATGTGTTTGATTACACAGAGGCGTAATTCGAAAATTAAAATGACAGGTACTAGCAGATTACGACGGAATTTTTACAATCCTGTTCATCAAAGTGACGGACAATGAGAAAGTCTAACCCGACACCTGTATGACAAAACTGGTTAAAGATTTATGTTTAGCTTTAAAAGTTTAAAAAAAAAAATCAAAGAATGACATTGTCTCTTCTCTTTGCCTGGTGTGCCTCGTTAATTCTAGCATCACGTTGTTGTAGAACCGGATACATTGGGTCCAATGTGGGTCAGTGTTACAAATAGGATACGGGATAACGTCTTTTTTATACGTCGTGCCAGAATGCATCACTGAGATTTGGTTCAGCTGAACAGATTTAAAGCATTGCATATGCATGCAGAAACAATCAAGACAACAATAACATATGCCTGGCATTCTGAGGGCTAATGCTTTGTGTATTTTTTCCTACAACCCCCCCCCCCCACGCTAAGTAGGTTTTAAGAGCCTTTAGTGAAATGAGTGTAACACAGGCCTTTTAGAGCAACACGCTCGCTTTGATCATTGCTTTCTCTTGTGTGTATGTTCGTGTGGGTGACTGCAACCCATTCGTTGCTGTATAGTTATAACTAGGCAGCGTGAATATAAACGTATATGTTAAATTTGATGGAGAAAATGCATTCTCATGGAAAAGATTAAATGGGAGACTTTTGGAAAGTCCCCAGCTCGCTAAGTCTTTAAATGGGCTCTAGCTGCGCTCAGTAAAGTACTACAAAACGCCTATAATTAATCCTCTATTCTGAGCTCCGTTTCTCAACTGCTAATAATGACGTACGAGAACAAAATGGTTCAAACCAAGAACTACTTATGAAGGAAAACAAGTTTGCATCCAAACGACAGAGTGTCTGAAAGTAACGGAAAGGAGAGGAAAGAATAGAATGAAATACATGAAAGGGAGTGTGTTAATTAAAAAATCAAGCAACAATGCCAGGGAGACAAAGGAGTGCAAAATATGCCACAGAAAAAGGTCATATGTAGCAAGATCCTCCTGTCTAATCGGTTATCATCTTCTTTCATTCCAGATGTTCGACTCCTGACGTGCTTTAATGAATGGCTGAGCTCTTGTAGTCCTGTATCACCAGCACTGGTCAGTTACAATCAATCACACCAGCAGAGAGAGGAAAATCTATTGACCTTTCCCTGTCACATTTTTCAGATCCATGCAGTTTTTTTCAGCCAAAATATTTTAGCCTGTAGTCATGAGCTGGGTGGGTTTTATTGATTAAACATTAAAGGGGAAGAGAGGCTCCTAGCCTCCTCTCCATGTGGGGCAGCAGAGGGACTGACCTAAAATCCACTGATGTTTTTTCTGGATACCTCCAAAGCTCTGGTCCACGATCAAGTGCTTGCAGCCCTATAACTGACTCTTTTCAGTGAGATCATGTGGGATACAGTTGTGCTGTGGGCCATCTCTCTGCTCAAACACACAGTGCAGGTCTGCAAATTAACACATTTAAGCCGTGCAGCTGGGAGCAAACACAAACGCTACTTTTTTCTTTCTTTTTTTTTTTGCTTCTTATAGGTCAAATTGCCGTGTTGGATGGTTTCATAGTCCTCTGCAGTTTGAAATAGGGCCAATTTTAGCAAAAGCGATGAAATACATTGTTTGTTTTTTTGTGTGTGTGGAAAATAACACTTTAGCAAACTGTCTTTTGCAACCTTTCAGTGCTTTCAAAATCGGTTTTGGCCACACATTTGACAGCAATCTCATACCTGAAGAGTCTGGACTGGAAATGAACAAATAGCTTATGTGATGGACATGCAAAACCACAATCAATACTTTTCAACGTAGGATAGTGTGCATTTGCCACACTTTTGGAAGAAATAGAGGTGCTAACCTCTGCTGTCTATCAGACTGCAGCCTTATTTTTGGCTGTCACTTGGTAGATGCAATCAGCCAACAGTTTTTCATCTAGTCACCTCGTCTATTTCTGTCAAATCACAGTAGAGAATGGGAGCATGGGTAAAGGTCAGAGATCATTGTATCTCATTATTTTTTTTCTTTCGCAAGAGTGCTGAACTAATTTGAAAACTTTGAAGTCTTTAAGGGGAAGCTCTTACTGTTTTCTCTGTGTTATTATTGAAATGACCTACAGATGCACACTGGGGGGCTGAGTTTGTTGTGCAGTTTAACACACTAAATCGTCTGTGCTGTCACTCGGCATCTGTTCAATCGGAGGGAATCTGGTGCAGTGCGAATTCGAGTTTTAAACGTCTGCTTAAAGCGGTTGTCTGAAGTGAAGTGGGCGTTCTACAGTACGTCGCTATGGCTGCCGTCTCATCATCTGGGTGGATGCGGGACATGCTGGTGATGGTTAAAGAGATTTCCCCCAATCTCTCTGGAAAGCATGCTAAAAAAAAATTAAAAAAAACCTTGACACTTTACACTAAGGTACCTATGTTTGTCTTCACAAATGAGATAAAATAAAGTCTCTATTTCAAGGTTTTTAACATCACAGTACAATGTTGTGAAGCAGTAATTTTCCATTGTTTTCCCCTTGGTATAACAACACTTGGAAATGTACTGGTCACACAAAGTCAGAGCAGTAAGTAGTGTAACATCTACACAGAGTCTACACATTGAAACATACGCAACTAAGATAAACTCTGCTCTTTTTATTATCATCACTTCCTGCTTCTGCTCTTCCCTGGTCCAATTCTCACTACTAACTAACTATTAAATACGACTTTTGCCTTAATAAACTCCTAATTACTGCATATTAATAGTTAGTAAGGAATTGTTACGTATTGGTATGCATTGATATGTTCTTCATAAGTACCAATAAACAGCCAATATCCTAGTATGCGAATAAGCAACTATTTAATAGTGAAAATTGGAACCTAAACTAATGTGTTACCTAAGACTTATTTATATATCTTCTGGCAGGGATTTAGCTTCTGGGGTCGAATCTTGATATTTCTGATGTGGAGATCCATCTGATCTAACATTTTGGCACAAAATAACAGATCTCAGCTAACATTAACTAAAAATAAACAGTTGTATTTCTATTTTATTTTATTTTACTTACATTAGCAATGTAGATAAGATAAATAAATACTGTAACAAATGTCTTGCTCATTGTTAGGTAATGTTAGTTAATGCATTAACTAATGGTAACTAATGGGACCTTATTGTAAAGTGTTACCAAAAATAAATAAATGTCGAATTAGGTTTGAGGATGGCCCTTTTATGTCAGTGCAAAATTGGCAAAGGCAGAGTTTTAACAAGGCAAAACAAGAGAAAACACCACGTTCTGCCTGAATCAGTCTCTGTATGTGGTGATATTACACACTTTAATTTTAACGCGTGCAAAAGCGAGGAGTCTGTCGCATCAAATTGCATTTTGTACCGTTTCCCCTTTGATCATGTTAAACAGAGAGGTCCCTGGAGGAGCATTGCATGTGTTTACAGGGTACAGTGGCGTCGGAGAGGCATTGCTGCAGCTTAGTAACAGCAGAAATGACAGCCATACGCTCCCACTGTACTGCTATAAATGTATGACATGCCTGCGCCAGACTGTCCCCCCACCTCATCCTCCCATCTCCTCTGATTAAAAAAAGTACATCTGAGACATGCACACAAGCATGAAGAATGGTGCAGCACACATGAAATGTAGAAATTATGGTATGCATTTGTTATTGGGCATTGCAGCAATTTACGCTGGGTGGGAAAGGAGAGAACAGTTTCTGTGGTAACCTGCAGAATACAATTTAGTGGTCATTGAGTGCTCTGGGTCAACTAATAGTTTCGCCATGCAGTAATGAGCTCCAGGCTAACAGAAATAAATAAATATATAACTCGAATTCTAGTCATTTTGCAGTGATCAAAACAGATGACCTATTTTCTTTTCTGGCCGGCAATAGTTTGACGAAGAACCCTGCGGCAGGGGACTTTTTTTCGTCAGGTAAGCGCAAGTAGACAAACAGCTATACATTTTGAGAACAGACAAGTCAGCAACAAACCAAAAAATAAAAGAGCAAAAAAGAACAAAAATCTCTGCTAAGTCATTTTGACTGAACTCATTAAAAATTTACTATATAGATGGATGCAATGGGATGACTGCAGTGTTTAGAGAATACAAGTGATGAAGAGACTGCAAATTCATTTGACAAGTGTAAATATTCACAGATAAACAAACCAACTGCAGAATACCAAAACAAGGACAGTGGCTCTGCCATATTGAACTAGTTATCTGCACATTTTAACTTCAAAATAAGACACTTTCAAAGGATTATTGGTGACCTAGAGGCTATGGAGTGATAAAAAGGGATTTTTCTGATTTAGTCATTTGTGGTTGTGAATGAAGACCAGAGTGAGTTTTATTGTACTTAGGCATATTTGAGCAGATTTGTCATTTCCATAGAAAATAATGTGATATTACCTTGTTCTAATGACTCTTAAAAGGTCAAAGAGAGCAAAGCTTCATTTCCAGCTGCCTCGCCTACTGTGATATTCGACCGTCAAGAGGAAACCGAGACTAAAAACTGAGAGAGCTCTGACACACATACAGTCGTTTCGACATTAATTCAGCATAGAGGTAAAAGACAGACTAAATGAAGATGTTAAACACTTTGACCCCTTGTTAATAAGTGTTCATTACACAAGGAAAATGGCCCATCTGTTCAAGGTTCTTGCGGAAGATAAGACGTAACGAATCCTCGAATAGCACATTTAACCTTCATAAATTCTAATACCGTACATAAACGTCTCATATAGGCACATCCCTCAGAATCATGGCGGCACTCAGCCACTTTCATAACCTCACTATGCTAAACAGAATCACTCAAAGGTGAAGAAAAACGTCAGTTTGAGGTGATGAGGTTGCAGTGAAAGGTTGTGATGACAGAGCAGGTATATTACTATTCATGTGACTGTAAAATTCCTCCTTTAGTACTGAAAAAGCTCCTATTCGTAATCCAACTCTGGTCCACCTTCACTGTCGCCTGCATATCTCTATGTTGATGAGTCGCTCCATAGGGTCTTAAACTGTTTGAGATCTGCCAAGCTGACTTTGTGATCTCCATCCAGCCACCTCGGGCGCTCCCCTCTCCCAATGGCAGTGATTAACGAATACACGATCATCTCCATAATTAGTCCTACCCCCCTCTGAGAATATGCCACAAGCAAACCAACCAGAACCTGAATGACCTGCTCTCTCCTCCCACTCCTCTGCCCTGGCTCCCAGTCAGACTCCTCCAGTTCATCCAAGACCAAGACATCACCATCAGGGTAGTGACAGCAGACGGCCCGGCCCAGAGCCCATGATCCCAGCTGCACTGGGGCTGAAGAAAAGTAAAAAAGAAAAGAAAAAAGGACACTATGCAGAGTGACACAATAAGCTTAGTCACTAAAGACAGGCTGAACATTTATAGACAGTGAAACAAAACTATATAACTATATCCCTCTGATATCCTTTGTTTTTAATAGGTATGGATGACATATTTGTACCATTTCGGTTATCGGCTGATTTTCTTCTTCTTATTATTATTGACAATAATTACCATTATTATTTTGTATTAATATTATTTATTATATTTATAATAATAATAATAATAATAGTTTAATTTACAGCCAATATTGTATCACCAATCTGCTTATTTCTCCTGTTTTTACATTTAGATTAACTGTGCCATCATCTAACGCTCACTTAAAGGTATGAATAAAACAGGAATTATTTTACTTAATATATTTTATATTAATTGATCAAAAAACACTGCAATCTCGTGCAAATTTGAATGAATATCCATTTGTTAATGCACCTAAATTCACTATAGCATTTAAAATGTTTTAATGTTTGTATTTTTTATTATTTATGTATTTAAACAAAACCAAAGAGAATTTAATATTGGACATTTATCGGTTATTTAAAAACTATCGCCTTGTTGGCCACAATTTTTTACTTCGTGCATCCCTAGATTTTGAATGCTGCTAAAACTTTGTCTACTACCCTAAAAGACTTATTATTTTGTCTCACTTTTGCTGTAAATTGTTATTTATCTGATGCAAGCCAGCATAAAACATCAACGTGATAGCATACTTCAGTGTGGACTTAGGTTATAGCAGTTTGCCTTCTTTTGCCTCTGAAAGCAATCCACTTGCGTCAGCCATGAGAAAACATACCGTCACCCCTCGCTGGCCAAATAATTACGGACTTTGATTATTCCCATTTTTGTCTGGAGAGCATGTGGCCATTGCTCACAGGCGCACACACATAAAGACTGGTGCCACTGATGCTCTCGGTTTCAGCTGTAATTGAACCAAATGGGAATCAACAGTGCCATAGTTCATACACCGTCAGTGTTTACATGCTGATACACAAGAGACCGTCTCATTAGCGCCTCCTTCAAACGGCCCTACCAAAAAAACCACACTAGGCCCGGGATGTTGAGATGTGTTGGACTTGGCTAAGGGATGTTCTTGTGGGATGAAAGCACATGTGGAATGCCAACAGCACTGAGGCAGCATTCTTTGGATTTATAGTCGTCAATTGTGAGGAACCGATTGGTCATGAGGAAAAAAAGGGAGAGTCTGTAAATTGGACACTGAGCTTCAATAGACCATCTGTGAAAGGATTACAAACTGTTCCTGCATAAATAATGCTTGACAAACAAATTAGGACAGATATTGTAGCCAGCCAGTTTGTTGATTGAGTTCTTTTATAATACGTTTCCAGTTTTTTTTTTGCAAGAAATGGTGATCTTGACATATCAACTCTAAATATTAAAGAAGGGTTGCTGCATATTGCTAAATAAATTAGTTTCATAAATTTGGCAC